>CM046343.1:14795288-15116010 GCA_025403435.1 Artocarpus heterophyllus
TAATTAAAATAATGGAAAGATGAAATAACTTGAAAAATATTATAAAATAATTAAATTAAGTTTAAATTATATTTAAGTATATTATTACATCATTTTATACACTAATAATATTTAATTAAATTCGAGACGTTACATGCGCCTAGCCAACGAGTCCAGTGCATTGTCTAAGCACCGCGAGTGAGTCATGCATCAACTTACCATAGCAAGTTGCAGCTTGTGTGTGATGAAGCCCACAGTCTTTCGTGTGGGACCTCGCCATCACGCTCTCCTCAAGTGCCGCATATCACGTACAATCAAGAGCTTGACTCACACGCTGCCATGTGTCTATAAGTAATATACGATTATTGATTTCATTTTTTTCCTTGCTTCTATTTGTAGGTTAGTTTGCCATCAATATGAAATGAACGATTATATCGTTTCCCTCAATTTATAAATTTTAGGGTTCATTGTAATGAATTGTACAGTTATATTTAAATGTATTAAACATGTGTTTTAACTGACTGCTTTATCAACACACAATTTGGGCGCTAAATACTTTCTAATAAATCCAGTTATCTGGCCTTGTTATTTTCCTCCCAAAGTTTTAGTTATTTGGTCCTGTTACTTACCTTACGGTTCTCCAAAGTGGTCCTTAATTTTTTATAGACTTTTATTTCTATTAAATTTAACACCTTTAATATTTTATGGTTATAATTTTGGCACTATCTTAAAAACATAGTTTAAAAACAGCTGGCAAATTCTGTCACACTTCAATCGGCACGTGAGGGATTCTAGAAAAAATTACGGCAGAAATTAAAATAAAAGTTAAATAGAACAAAACCTTATTCTAGCTGTTTGTTACTTACCCGCAGATCTCAACATCATATACCTGTTGAAAAAACAAAAAAAAAAACACACCCACGCACACGCACACACGAAGGTAAAGAAAAAGTTTTAACACAAATTGTCATATTAGTCTTTAATTTTTTACAAAAATATGATTTTAGTTTTTAATTTTTTATTTTTGATTTATCAATCTTCAACCTTTCATTATAATTGCTGAAAGACTAATTTAACGGTTTTAACCGTTAATTTTTAGGACCAATTTATCATTTTTTTTGATAATTTTGGGAACTAATTTGCTACTTTTTTGATCCCTCAACAACTAAAATAAAAAATTAAGGACTAATAAATTAAAAATAAAAAAATTGAGAACTAAATGTTTACTTTAGTGAAAGATTAAGGATTACTAAAGCAATTTTTCCAAAAGTTATAACAAATGCCAAGATTGTTCTCGTCCATTCTTTCCTTGAGCCTATTATTGATGAACCGTCTTCTTTTCAATCTATTATCCCATGATCACTCTGTTCTCCTACTTCTAGATCTCATAAACTTTATGTTAATCCTATTTCTGTAGTCGCACCCATTAAAGCCAATCCCTCTAAATCATGTGTGGAAAATTTGCCAAAAAAAGCATAATAATGTTGTTAAACTCTCTCTTGCTTCTTTAATTTTTTTTTTATCTAATACATAATTACATGATTTCCTTCCAAGGTGATTATGGAAATGATTTTCAACAAGACGTTGTCTACTTATTGTGATCAAAATTTTGAAGTATCTTTTTATGGTTTTGGCAGACAAATTGCTTCGACGTTCAACAAGTAAGTTCATATGATTTTATCCAAAATCAAGCATTAAGATTAATGATTTTTCTTCCATTTCAAATTATTGCTTCATTTTTTTTTTAATTTTCTCATCGGAGTTTTCCCCAACCGCGAGAGAATGACGAGATTTAAATAGAGAATTTACAATTATTTTAAAGTTTGAGTTATTGTAAGTTTATTTTATTTCATAATTATTTATAGGAATTATTTAGAATTCATTTGAGTTCTACTAGGATTTATTTGAGTTTGATATTATTAAGATTTTAATTATTTATAGGATTTTTGTGGACACATAAATCTAGTATTCGTTTTTTTCACTCGAAACTTTGTTAATTAAAACAAATATTTTCTCAATATTATCTCTTGTTCTCTCAAATTTATTCTCTCTCCTCTCTTTCTTTCTGAACTGCTTTGCATGACTAGGATGATATTTTTCCATGAACAAAGGACAGATTTTCAACGAATTTAATAACCCTCTTTTCGGCAAACTTAGAACCAATTATATAATAAAATCTTACACATTGCAATGTAAAGCAAAAAGATTGCTATAATATAAAACTTTAAAAATTGTTATAATATAAAACTCTTTTATGTTATAATTTTAAACATATTTTTTTAGTTCAAATCGATTTGTCAAACATCTTATAAAAAACACGTACAAAACACCAAAACTAGTAGGCGAAATTATACACATGGAAAGTCAAAAAGTGAAAAAAAAAAAAAAAAGTTACATCAGAGATGATAATTTGTTTCGACATACGTTGACAATATAGAACTCATAATTTCATGCTCTTTCTAGCAAGACAATCCAAATACTAAGTTCCAAATCAAATAATGGCAAAATTTATTACGACTCAAAAAAATTCCATTGGCATCTTTCCTATCTCGATCCAACAAAACGTCACAAAAATACAAAGCTCAGATCAGTGTGGGAAAAACAGAATATATTTGGGAACAATGCCAAAATTTTCTACCCTGCTAAAGAGTTGCATGACCCAACAAAGCATGCGAAACATAGAATACATTTGGAGAGGGTACCAAAATTTTCTACTCCGCTAAGAAGTTGCATGGTCCAACAACGACTCTTCACCTTCGTATTATTCCTAGAATTCCGAATCGGATCCTAAGCAACAAAAAAGATATATCAAAATGAACCCAATCGAGTGAAGCCCCAAACTAGTGAGTAAAAGTGCATGTTTTGGTCATTACTTCAACACGGAGAGCATAAACCAAAATCTGTCAATGGGTCTGAGGTCTTGAAGAATTGCGCAAACATTTACAATCGCTTTTCAGGGAACCATATGTCAAGTTTCCCTTTTTCTTCCGATAAACCAAAATCATAACCTGGCCTCAAGAATTCGAACTCATTGATCAAACTCAAATGTGTTTCCTCCGTTTGGTTCAAGCTCTTAGAAAGATCACCATTTTTACTCTGCTGCTGGTAAGAAACGTTAGAAGGCAAAGTTTCACGGCAATTGTCCCAATAGTAATCAATGCCTAATGTTCCATCCGCTGCCCAATTTTGCAAGCAATCTAGACTGCTGGATGAAGTGACCAAGCCGCAAGATTTTTCTTGTTTCTCCGGCATTTTAGCATCATTTGCGATGTCCAAATCAAGTACCGGATGGTAACACATGTTTTCATGCTCATCTTGCAAGGAGGCATGGCTATCAGCACAGCTATTACAGCCCTTGGATATCATAGTTTCTGCATTCAAGGGCTTCTTCTGAACGGGATCCATACCGCTATCGAAGCTGTTACACCGAGCCGGATCCGAAGCTCTTGCAGCTTCAGTTGACACAGTGAGCTGGGGAGTAGAATCTAGAGGATAGTCAGGGAAATTGAGGAGAGCCACAGGGCCATACATGGCTTTTGCAGCTTCGTCATAAGCAAGAGCTGCCTCATGGGCAGTAGGGAAAGTTCCAAGCCAAAGCCTGGTTCCTTTTTTATTAGTTATGGTGCTTTTTCTACTATTGGGTTCCCGAATTTCAGCGACCCATTTACCCCAAGTCCTCTGCCTAACTCCTCTGTAATTGCATTCTGAGTTTTCAGGTCCACCTTTTCCAAGCATACAACCTTTTTTTGATCCTTTGGCAGGTGACTTGAGACTCCCTTCTCCTTCTTCTAGAGAAGAAAGTCGGCTGTTATACTCCTTCCACTTTGCGAGAGTATCCACAATTGATTCACTTCCATTTCTTCTCTTCCTTGGTTTGCTGCCCCTGAAATCAACTCAAAAGAAACTCATGTTTTTAGTTATTCATTCATAACCAAACCTTTGGAGATATGATTGCATGTATAGCATATATGTTTTATCACAAGGTCTACAAATGAAACCGATACATGACAAACTAAAATAAAAGCGTTTGTTACAAAAAGCTAGCAGTAAAATAAACTTACCTGTGAACAGGCTCAGTTTTCATTCTCTTGGGTTAATATCTTTCTCCCTCGACTCTCGTTTGTGAAAATCCAAACAACTTATACAACAGTTTGTTTTGTGGGGTTTTTGTGTTTTTCCCTTCTTCTTCTTCTTCTTCTTCTTCTTCTTTTGCTTAGTTCGGAAGGCCGAAAGGGACTTATGAAGAGTGCGTCTGCTTTTACAGGGGATTGAAAAGCTTTTTCTGCTGAAAGGAGAACAAGAAAAGTCGTTTGGATCATATTTATGTTGTTTTAGTGATTATGAGAGGATCCTTCTGACAAAACACAAACCTTGGATTGTCTTAGCGACGAAGGAAGCGGCGGCTTTTTTGAATTACTATTGTTATTTTTTTTTTTCAGTTCACACATCTCCGTTGTTTCTGGAAATTCCGGCTGCGGTTGTCAGAACCTGAGTGTGAACATGACGTCATTGCTTACGGCTAGTTTTGATGAACCGCCTTTCACCGTGGGCCCCTCTTTTACACGTTGATTTACTTGCCGTGCAAGAACATTTATTCAATTTTTTGGCGTTTTCATATTCCATTCTCATCCCAATGATTTTACACAATTCCAAACATAACCATTTTCTTTTATGTGTATCAAATCATCAGTTTTATGTTAACGTAAAATTCCCATAGGTTATAATAAAAAATAAAAAATTAAAATAGTATAAGATTTTTACTAGTTATATTTTAAACTTAAAATTTCAGTTATAACCGAAATGTCAAATAACCTATTTGTAACGTCCCGAAATTTATTTAACATTAATGTAATGTAAATGATGAATTAGTGTGCCATAATTAAAGTTTTAACTTTAATTAGATTATTTGGTTGGATTTTGAATTTTGGTTGTTTTGTTAAACTGATGTATTCAAATGATTTCTCATTTGTTTTAAAATGATGTTTTGAGTTTTAAAACACAACAATTTGTAAAATGTTAAAAATACTCTGTTTTACAAAACCGTGGGCGGCACATGGTTTTCGCACAGTAAAACCGCCCACCGATTTTCTCTATTTATTTCTCTCTTCTCTCTCTCCCTCTTCATTCTCACGGGCTCTCTCTCTCTCTCTTCCCTCTCTCTCACTCGGCAGCCCCTCTCTCTCTCTCTCAATCTCTCTAAAAATTTTGGTTTCCATTCGAATCCAAGCTTCGGAACAGCAAGGAGGAAGCTCGGGGACGTGATTCGGCGACCGAGAACGCGGATTGAAGCTTCGATTCGAGGTTAGATTCGAAATTTCTAAACTTTTTTCAAAGTTTTCGATTTCGTGTGTTTTTGAAATCTAAGTTTGTTTTAGCTTAGAAAACCGTGGATTTGTGTTAAATGAGCTTAGAACAACTAGAATCTAAACCTAGATTGAAGAAAAACGGATTGGATTCAAGATTTTCATTTTTCTCCTCTTTTTCTCATTTTCGGATTTTTGAAGATTTTGAGTTCAAATGTTGTTTAAATGATTCCAAATATGTTTTAGAATGTTTTTCTATCAACTATGATTGTTTTTCATGCCTGGGATTTGAGAAAAACAGGTTGGAATTCAGATTTGGATTTTGGGGATCGAGAAACCCGTGGCTGGGATTTCTGGATTTTCCCAGTTCGGCAGGCCGAAGTTCATGTTCGGCAGGCCGGAGTGATGATCGGCAGGCCGGTGTTCTTCCGATCGGCAGGCCGAATCTGGGGCAATGTTCGGCAGGCCGAACCTCGTTTCCGGCAGGCCGAACTGTGCAGTTCGGCAGGCCGAAGCAGGGCGTCCGGCAGGCCGACCGAGGCATGGAAAATTTTGTGATTTTTACCCGATTTCACTGTTTTGAACCCTGATTTAAATCCCAACCTTATAGGATGATTTTAATGATACAAATGGCACACTAGGACATCATGAAATGATTTAGTAACATAGAATGTCTCAAACTAGATATTGATTGACTTAGTTTGTATCTAGGATCGTTCGTGGTTCCGTGGAGCTAACGTATAGCGGACCGGGATTACGGTGTGGGGTACCGGCACGAGTACTGAGGTAGGACTTCTATCCTATTCCTTTGGTAGCCTGGTTTTGAAATGATTTGGCTTTGAAAATGATTTCTATTAAAATGTTTTCAACGGTTGTTTGAAAATGATTTTATCGGTAGTATTTTAATACACCGTGATTATGAAATGAATTTCATAATGAATGTAATGGACAATACTCGGTAATTGGGTTTGAATGATAATGATAACAAACACTAAGGCATGATGCCATATCAGAGATCGGGTCGTGTGACGAACGACCTTGGGGGCAGGTCCCGAAACCCAGCTGGGCCACTACGGTGGTGATATCATGGTTTGCCTAGGTAAAAGTAAATTGGTGTTTTGATTTGACGAGTAGACTGTTCTGTGTCCGAACGGTTCTACTCAATTTATTTATTTATTTATTTATTTATTTATTTATTTATCTAACGTTTTATTTCTGTATACTCCTGATAATGTTTTGTTTCTTTGCATCAAATTATTTTATAAAACCTAGTCCTACTGAGCCTTTCGCTCACGTTTTATTGTTTTAAATTTCCCCCCCTTCTAGGTGGTTTTCCATATAGGTTTGGAGGAGATTCTTCAGACCGGACTCAGGAGCACTAGGAGAATTTATTTATATTCAGTATTATTAATCAAGGCATGTAAGGCTCAACTTTATTTGTACTTGGACTGTAATGGTATTTGTGATATTGTCAGATCCATGTGTGTGCACAAGTTGTGGGTTGTGGAACCCATATTCGCGGTTTTTATTCAATTATTGTTATTTGTTTAATGATTTTAAATTCCTTTATAAAAATGTGGTGGAAAAATCTTCTTTATTCTTGCTTAATGGGATTTTTAAACCCTTAATTTCGATTAAGTTCTCTTTTAATTAATCTAAATATTCCGCCACGTCACCTCCCGTACTCCGGGGCGTGACAGAATGGTATCAGAGCCCAAGGTTATGAACCTTGGGAATTGTGCACACATAGGTTTGACAATGAAATACATCTGACAGTCCAAATTTTGTTTTCAGAAGTGAGAGAATGGCACCTAGACGTCATTCGACAGCTGACGCCGAGTTCGGAAATGATGAGGGCCTGATGAGGTCTATGATGGCAGCTTTCCGGCAGATGGCAGCCAGGACTAGACCGGAAGACTCCAGTGTTGGTAGTCGGCATGCCTTCTTTAAGGAATTTCGGCGGGCGTCTATTCCGACTTTTGATGGCAATGGGGATCCGCAGTTAGCAGAGTATTGGTTGGATTCGATTTTGAAGCATCTTGATACCCTTGGTGTGCCTGAGGAGTATCGTGTAGAGTTTGCGGCGTATAAGCTCGAGGGTGGCGCTAACACCTGGTGGAAACAAACTAAGCGTCTGGAGCGCGGTGGCAATATCAGTTGGGACAAGTTCGAGGAGCTGTTCTATGATCGGTATTTTCCGCAGGGATATAGAGACCAGAAAGCAGCTGAGTTTTATAGATTGCAGCAGGGTGATATGTCAGTTCGGGAGTATGAGGCAAGGTTTAACGAGTTGGCTAGGTTTGCTCCATCAGCTGTGGCATCGGAGCGCGAGAAATGCATCAAGTTTCAGGAGGGACTCAAGGCTCCTATTCGGCGGCAGTTGGTTGCTCTACGGCTTAGGAGTTTCGGAGAGCTTGTGTCGTCGGCGATCTCCGTGGAGAATGATTACGTGCAGTATTGTGAAGATCGAGCCAAGGCTTCAGGAGGACCGCAGAGGAGTGGCAGGAAGAGCACCAGTAGTCGTCCAACTCCGGGGAAAAGCAAGCAAGGTGGTGCGACCAGTGGTAGCAGCAGTTCGTCTGGCAGCGGGCGCAGCAATCCCTACAGCTTCCATTGTCATTTCTGTCAGCAGCCCGGACACATCAAGAGGAATTGCCCAATCAGGAGTGCTCGTCTTGGATCGCAGACCGGGGAGGATGCCAGTCGTTCATCTCAGCCTCAGCCTCAGACCCTACCTCCACCTCCGCAGTACCCGCAGTTGCAGTATCCGCAGTTTTCTCCTCAGCAATTCACATATCCGGCACGGGGACAGCAGCCGCAGTATTTCCAGCGCAGTGTTCCTCAGTATAGAGCTCCGAGTGCAGGTAGTGTGCAGTTGTCTCCATCTCAGCAGTATCGACCGAATAATGCAGGACCCAGCAATGTCGGTAGAGGAAAAGGGAAGGCGCCAGTGCAGGTTCATGCAATGGCATCTGGAGGGTCAGATTCTCAGACTGGTAACGCAGTTGTTGATGGTATGATCTTGGTTTCCAGATCTCTAGCACGCGTTCTATTTGATACCGGTGCATCTCATTCTCTCATTTCGAGTTCTTTTGTACATGCCTTGGGATTAGAAATAGAAGAGTTTAATGAACCCCTAGCTATAATTTCTCCCTTGGGGCGGGTGTGTGTAAATCATATGTGTAAATCTTGTAAAATAAAGATTGGGGATGAGATTTTGAAAAGTGATTTGATTATACTCCCCATGAGTTCCTATGATGTGATTCTAGGAATGGACTGGTTGTCCAGGTATAGTGCAGTTGTGGACTGCCAACTTAGAAAAGTGACCCTAGTGTCTGATAGGGGAACGGTGATCACTTACCAGGGTGGTGGTGATTGGCTAATGAGTGAGCGTCTCATGAAGTCATGTCTAGGAGGGCGAAGGAATCTAGATTGTTTTGCTTTTCTTGCCAATCTAGATTGCGAGCCCTATGTTTCGAGTAGTAGTGTAGCGATTCCGGTGGTTGGTGAGTTCGAGGATGTTTTCCCCGACGAGTTGCCAGGATTGCCACCGTATCGGGAAATTGAGTTTGGTATCGAGTTGTTTCCAGGGACATCACCGATTTCTATGGCACCTTATCGGATGGCGCCGGCAGAAATGAAGGAATTGAGGAAGCAACTTCAGGAGCTTGCTGATAAAGGATATATTCGGAATAGCACATCTCCGTGGGGAGCACCAGTTTTGTTCGCTAAGAAGCACGATGGGACTCTCAGGTTATGTGTGGATTATCGGCAGCTGAACCGTGTTACGGTGAAGAACAAGTATCCTTTGCCTAGGATTGATGAGCTATTTGATCAGTTGGGAGGTTCGCGGTACTTCTCGAAGATTGACTTGCGTTCAGGTTATCATCAGCTCAGAATCAAGGAAGAGGATATTCCCAAGACAGCTTTTAGGACTCGGTATGGGCACTTCGAGTTTCTGGTTATGTCTTTCGGGTTGACGAATGCTCCAGCAGCTTTCATGGATCTGATGAACAGGATTTTTAGGCCATATCTGGATCAGTTTGTGATCGTGTTCATCGATGATATTCTTGTGTATTCTAAGACATGGGAGGAGCATGAGCAGCATCTTCGGATCGTGCTTCAGACTCTGCGGGAGCACCAGTTGTATGCTAAGAGAGAAAAATGTGAGTTCTGGTTGACCGAGGTCAAATTTCTGGGTCATGTCATTTCGGAGCATGGTATTTCAGTGGATCCGTCCAAGATTGAAGCTATATTGGAGTGGGAACGACCAAGGAATGTAGCGGAGATTCGCAGCTTCTTAGGTCTTGCTGGATATTACAGGAAATTTGTAAAGGACTTTTCGAAGATTGCAGCTCCGTTGACGAGGTTGACCAAGAAAAATGTCAGGTTTGAGTGGGATGAAGACTGTGAGTCTGCTTTTCAGGAATTGAAGAACCGGTTGACTTCAGCTCCAGTGTTGATTATTCCTAGTAGTGACGAGCCGTATGAGGTTTATGCGGATGCTTCAGGGCGCGGACTTGGATGCGTGTTGATGCAGCATGGACGTGTGGTTGCGTACGGATCGAGACAGCTACGCCCTCACGAGCGGAATTATCCTACTCACGATTTAGAGCTTGCAGCGGTGATCTACGCGCTGAAGATTTGGAGATGTTATTTGTATGGAGCGTCGTTTCAGGTCTTCTCCGATCACAAGAGTTTGAGGCATTTGTTCACTCAGAGGGATCTCAACTTGAGGCAGCGCAGATGGGTAGAGTACATGGAGGATTATGATTTCGCGTTGCAGTATCATCCTGGAAAAGCTAACGTGGTCGCGGACGCGCTTAGCAGGAGGTCTTCAGGGATTCTCGCTTGTTTGATTTTTGAGGACTGGAGCAGGGATGCGACAGTGAGTGAGTATCGGCTACAGTATCATGACGACGGTGATCGAGTTTTGTTATATCACGTGAAAGCGACTCCAGCTCTTGTTCGGATGGTGAAGCAAGGTCAGTGGCAGGATCGACATTTGCAGGGGATTTGGTCGCTGATTCAGAACGGGGAGCAGTTCGAGGAATGGAGCATGCATGCAGATGGATCGTTGTACTTCCGGGAGCGTCTTGCAGTTCCAGTTATCGCCGAGGTGACGAAAGCCGTTCTAGATGAAGCTCATAGGTCTCAGTTCGCTATTCATCCGGGGAGCACCAAGATGTATCGTGATTTGAAGAGGCACTATTGGTGGAGAGGCATGAAGAAAGATGTTCGCGAGTACGTGGCCAAGTGTTCGACGTGTCTTCAGGTGAAAGCCGAGCATCAGAAGCCTGCAGGTCAGCTTCAGCCGCTTCCTATTCCAGGGTGGAAATGGGAGCATGTGACGATGGATTTTCTCACAGGTTTGCCGAGGACGGAGCAGCGGCATGATGCAGTTTGGGTTGTGGTCGACAGGTTGACGAAATCGGCGCATTTCATTCCGTTTAGGTCGACGTGTTCTAGGAAGATTCTCGGGGAGCTGTATATGCAGAACATTGTGAGGTTGCATGGAGTTCCTTTGTCCATCACCTCTGATCGAGACACCAGGTTTAATGCTAAGTACTGGAGGAGTTTTCAGGAGGCTTTGGGTACGGATTTGAACTTCAGTACGGCGTTTCATCCTCAGACTGATGGGCAGTCTGAGCGGGTTATTCAGGTTCTCGAGGATATGTTGCGTGCTTGTGCGTTGGACTTCGGCGGAAATTGGAAGCAACATTTGCATTTGGCGGAGTTCGCGTACAACAACAGTTATCAGGCGAGTATCGGTATGGCACCATTTGAGGCATTGTATGGGCGACCGTGTCGGTCACCTGTGTGTTGGGCCGAACCGGAAGATAGAGTTATTCTTGGGCCGGAAGAGATTCGTGATAGCAACGAGAAAGTCGCGGTGATTCGAGATCGGTTAAGGGCAGCTCAGAGTCGGCAGAAGAGCTACGCGGATAGGAGACGTAGACCCTTAGAATTCGCGGTTGGAGATTTTGTTCTCTTGAGGGTGTCACCTCGTAAGGGAACTATGCGGTTCGGGGTGAGTGGGAAGCTCGCGCCGAGGTATATTGGGCCGTTCGAGATCACTCAGCGTGTTGGCGTGGTCGCTTATCGGCTTGATCTTCCGCCCGGACTTTCTCATGTGCACGATGTGTTTCATGTGTCTATGCTTAGGAAGTGTCCACCTGAGCAGGATAAGATAGTTTCGTTTCGCGATGTGCAGGTTCAGGAGGATACGACGTACGAAGAAGTGCCGATTCAGATCATCGACCGGAAAGTGATTAGCTTGCGTCGTCGTGAGATACCGTTGGTAAAGGTCGTGTGGCAGCATCACGGGGTTGATGAAGCCACTTGGGAACTAGAATCGAATATGCGGGAATTGTATCCGCATTTGTTTTGTTTCTGAAATGAGTTGTAAATTTCGTGGACGAAATTTCTTTTAGGGGTGGAGAGCTGTAACGTCCCGAAATTTATTTAACATTAATGTAATGTAAATGATGAATTAGTGTGCCATAATTAAAGTTTTAACTTTAATTAGATTATTTGGTTGGATTTTGAATTTTGGTTGTTTTGTTAAACTGATGTATTCAAATGATTTCTCATTTGTTTTAAAATGATGTTTTGAGTTTTAAAACACAACAATTTGTAAAATGTTAAAAATACTCTGTTTTACAAAACCGTGGGCGGCACATGGTTTTCGCACAGTAAAACCGCCCACCGATTTTCTCTATTTATTTCTCTCTTCTCTCTCTCCCTCTTCATTCTCACGGGCTCTCTCTCTCTCTCTTCCCTCTCTCTCACTCGGCAGCCCCTCTCTCTCTCTCTCAATCTCTCTAAAAATTTTGGTTTCCATTCGAATCCAAGCTTCGGAACAGCAAGGAGGAAGCTCGGGGACGTGATTCGGCGACCGAGAACGCGGATTGAAGCTTCGATTCGAGGTTAGATTCGAAATTTCTAAACTTTTTTCAAAGTTTTCGATTTCGTGTGTTTTTGAAATCTAAGTTTGTTTTAGCTTAGAAAACCGTGGATTTGTGTTAAATGAGCTTAGAACAACTAGAATCTAAACCTAGATTGAAGAAAAACGGATTGGATTCAAGATTTTCATTTTTCTCCTCTTTTTCTCATTTTCGGATTTTTGAAGATTTTGAGTTCAAATGTTGTTTAAATGATTCCAAATATGTTTTAGAATGTTTTTCTATCAACTATGATTGTTTTTCATGCCTGGGATTTGAGAAAAACAGGTTGGAATTCAGATTTGGATTTTGGGGATCGAGAAACCCGTGGCTGGGATTTCTGGATTTTCCCAGTTCGGCAGGCCGAAGTTCATGTTCGGCAGGCCGGAGTGATGATCGGCAGGCCGGTGTTCTTCCGATCGGCAGGCTGAATCTGGGGCAATGTTCGGCAGGCCGAACCTCGTTTCCGGCAGGCCGAACTGTGCAGTTCGGCAGGCCGAAGCAGGGCGTCCGGCAGGCCGACCGAGGCATGGAAAATTTTGTGATTTTTACCCGATTTCACTGTTTTGAACCCTGATTTAAATCCCAACCTTATAGGATGATTTTAATGATACAAATGGCACACTAGGACATCATGAAATGATTTAGTAACATAGAATGTCTCAAACTAGATATTGATTGACTTAGTTTGTATCTAGGATCGTTCGTGGTTCCGTGGAGCTAACGTATAGCGGACCGGGATTACGGTGTGGGGTACCGGCACGAGTACTGAGGTAGGACTTCTATCCTATTCCTTTGGTAGCCTGGTTTTGAAATGATTTGGCTTTGAAAATGATTTCTATTAAAATGTTTTCAACGGTTGTTTGAAAATGATTTTATCGGTAGTATTTTAATACACCGTGATTATGAAATGAATTTCATAATGAATGTAATGGACAATACTCGGTAATTGGGTTTGAATGATAATGATAACAAACACTAAGGCATGATGCCATATCAGAGATCGGGTCGTGTGACGAACGACCTTGGGGGCAGGTCCCGAAACCCAGCTGGGCCACTACGGTGGTGATATCATGGTTTGCCTAGGTAAAAGTAAATTGGTGTTTTGATTTGACGAGTAGACTGTTCTGTGTCCGAACGGTTCTACTCAATTTATTTATTTATTTATTTATTTATTTATTTATTTATCTAACGTTTTATTTCTGTATACTCCTGATAATGTTTTGTTTCTTTGCATCAAATTATTTTATAAAACCTAGTCCTACTGAGCCTTTCGCTCACGTTTTATTGTTTTAAATTTCCCCCCCTTCTAGGTGGTTTTCCATATAGGTTTGGAGGAGATTCTTTAGACCGGACTCAGGAGCACTAGGAGAATTTATTTATATTCAGTATTATTAATCAAGGCATGTAAGGCTCAACTTTATTTGTACTTGGACTGTAATGGTATTTGTGATATTGTCAGATCCATGTGTGTGCACAAGTTGTGGGTTGTGGAACCCATATTCGCGGTTTTTATTCAATTATTGTTATTTGTTTAATGATTTTAAATTCCTTTATAAAAATGTGGTGGAAAAATCTTCTTTATTCTTGCTTAATGGGATTTTTAAACCCTTAATTTCGATTAAGTTCTCTTTTAATTAATCTAAATATTCCGCCACGTCACCTCCCGTACTCCGGGGCGTGACACTATTATAGTTTCAAAATCACTTAAAGAAATATGAAACTTTGCAACGAAGGATACAAGGGTAAACAAAAAGAATAATGGTAAGGTGCAATTTTATCCAATTCGTTTGGAAACACCGTTAGAACCATATTTTCGCTTCATTCATAAACGTAGTTGAAACTAATAAATTTTAACTGTTAGTATAAAGCACTCACATGTCACAATATATAACAAAAGTTTTTTACCGTTAAAGTTCTTACATGCTATAATATTTTAGTTCCAACTTATAGTTCTAACAAAGTTATCAAACACTATCTTTGTATTTCTAGCCAAAGTTCTTATAAAATTTTCTCTTTTAATATTTAAAACAAAGGTTGGTTAAAACCAATGTGATTCCATCCGTCTTCCAAACGGGCTATCAATATCGATCAGGAAAGTGAAGTTCCAACCTTTGAACAAGCTATTAACACCGATCTGGCATGTGAAATTTCAATCTTAAAAATTGTTCACGTTAAGTAATAATATTTAAAAGTTGCCATTCCATCGATACACCGAATATGACCCCTGTATAACATTAAAAAAAAAAATGCATTAAATACGGGACTCTTTAGCACTACAAAAGCCTAGGAAAGCTGAGAACCAGCTTGTTTCTTCTGCATTATCTGGATCTCATTTAACTGTTTGTAGTTTTGTTTCTTGTTGAATGTAACCCCATCCATTTGAAAGCTTAAGCTTTCAGAACTCATACCATCTTATACACTGCACGTAAGTTTTAAAAAGTAATAATAATAACCTGCGTAATGTTGCCAGCTAGGCCGGCACAACCGTGCCAGAGACTCTAACGGCTAACCTGAAAGACGTGATTCACAAAAGACCTAATTTAGCGTTCAAATAATACAAGCTTCTGACAACGACAATCATAAGAGGAAAATAGAAACCGTTATGAAACCCGATGATATGAATTTGAAAGATATAAAACTTTTAGAGCCGTTTGTTTCGTGGTTCAAATCACAGTTTGAATCATTTTGTTACAGTATTTTCCCTCACAAAAATTTAAATCTTTATTCAAATATTTTATTCAAATACACTAACCAAACGAGCACTTAAGGAAGAAAAGAGAGATTTTTTGTTTTTTGATGAATCAAGTTCATCAAATAAAGACAGGCATCTTTATATTTATAATAAAAATTTCTGACACTATGCAGTATTATTTACATAGCACCTATACCATGTATCACTATTTTCAGTCGGTTGTTAGCTATATATTTTTTACTCTATTACATTTGTACACTGAAAAGTATGGCGGACAGTCACTAAGTTAGACTTTTTTTCACTAAACTTAGACGTTTATAATAAAAATTGAATATATTTATATATATATAGACATATATCTAATTTTTATAAACAAAGTAATCTTTCAAACAACACAACATGTACACAGAATCAAAGTGCGTCCTCTTAAAGATTTGTAAAAAATAATTAATGTTAACTTGAGAGAAAGTTTACACCAATTGTACTTTTTTTTTCTTAGTACAGTTTCATCCCACAGGGTTTTTTTGATAAGTTTAATAACGAGACAACACAAAACACGTGTATCAAAATGATATACTTTTTTCCTTTTACTATGATTTTTATTCCACTAAACTTTTCCTAGCAAAAGTTTATTATGAGACATCATAAATAGTAGACATTTAAAAGGAATGTTATAAACGAAAAAAACTAAGTTTGGTGGACAAAAGTCTAAATATGTTGTTGTTTACCACTAGTACAAATGTAACAAAGTAAAAAATATATAACTATCTACCGGCAGTAACGGATATTAAAGTTACTGTATATATAGTACTGCATAAAGTTAGAAATCTCATTACAAATATGGAGACAACTATCTCCATTTGATGAGAAAACTAAGAATCTCTCTCTCACTTCTTTTTTAAAATTTATATCTTTTAATTTTATATCTTCCAGTTTTATGACAAATGGTATATATATATATATCAATATATTCAATGGGTACTTTTTAATGGTTATATTTTTAATGAGAGTATATTTCAATAACAATTGATGAGATGACGTGATTAAATTTTAATCTTATTAATTATCATAAATTTTTTTGTCAACTACCTAATTATTTACAATCGCCTGATTTATATCACAGGGTTAATAATAACAACACCAATTAAAAATGTAATCATTGAAATCACACTCATATATGTGCATGTATGTGTGCGGGAAGATTTTGACGAAAAGGACAAAAAAAAATTTGAATTAAGTAAGAATCCTCTTTTTTTTAGAACAAAAAAAACACATTTCTCTGTGCAATTAAATTGTCCCATTTTTTTCAAAAAAATTAAAAAAATAACTGTAGCAGAATAAGGAACCTCAAAAGGATAAAAAAAAAAATAGAACCGTTTTGATGTCTAAAAAGTTTTTTTTTTGTATCAAAAATTGTCTTAAAAAAAAGTCATTGACAAAAATTTTTATCCAAAAAGTCATTCTTCAAAATCACCCGTGTGCGCGTGCATGTGTGTCAAGGAAAACAAAAGGCATCAGTAAGGTAAATGTTAATGGGAAGACGAGACAAACATTGATCATCAATGCATTACCTTTCCTTTTCCTCTTTACAATAGTATTTTTTAAAGAAACAGAAAAGTAGCAAAAGCGGAGACTGGTGATATGGGAACTCCAACATATGCTTGGAAGGAGGCAGCATCAACCTATCCGTACCTTCAAGGTTAACAAATACAAAATATTCAGATCAGCTTTGAATAAAAACAAAGGATCTGCGGTTCCCCCCAGTAATATTCTACAGAAATATGCCAACTGTCCAACTGCAACTGGAGCAATGTCATGACTCCCCGATGTTTTAACTTATCAACAACAAGATCAGAACCGACTTGTCTGCATTCGGTGATTCAAGGGAGAAAAAGAAAACAAAAAAGTCAGACAAAGAAGGCAGTAACCTAAGGGATAAAGTTCCAATCTTGGAAGGCAAAATCTTGCATAACATAGGATAAAGAGGAAACGTAATAATAGTTACACATGGTTCTAGCGGATTAAGATCTGGCAAATTAATCCTTTAAGGTGACTGATATACTCTGAAAGCATGGTTAACTAACTTCACAGCTGAAGTTCCCAGTTCAATACTGGATTGGTATTTAGGAACATTCAGTAATAATTACATACTACAGTGACAAATTGGAAAGCACTATCCTCGTGACATGCGACTGCTGGAGTCCAAGCAGGGAAAGCTCAAACAGTACTATATGAAACACTTGAATTGAATACGATCTCCGCAGAAGAAGGTGGAGAAGATCTACTTTAAAACAAAAGGAAGCATCAATTCAATAGTAGTAGTACTGCAAGACGAAAAGAAGCAAGGGAAGAAAAAATGATGGGGTGGGAGCCATGCAAAAAACAGAGAAAAACAGGAAAGAGTGAAAACCCGAATAAATGGGGCAAGAAAAATTCAAGAAAAGAATGTTATGTATTGGATTGGGTATGCAACACCAAAATGTAAACAACATAAACCAAGATGAAGAAGTGGAATATATATTGACAAAACATGAAACTGAAGCACAGCGTGTTTGTTACAGGGTAACATGAGAAAAACCATGAAACTGAAGCACAATGCATTTGTCACAGCGGTAACATGAGAAAATAAGACCACAGAACTGGAAACAAGAGATGTTCAGAGACTGTTTTCATTATGTAAAAAAGATCAAGAAATTTAAGAATTCTCCTCTTAAGTTCGTATGCTAAGACTAATAAAACTAAGCAACATAATAAACGCGGGATTGGGACGTTGGGTACTTCATTATGGTGATAACCGGTCCCATATGTGGATATACTCGTCCATTCAAGAAGGAAGACTTATTGTCATATTCCAAAAGGATTGCTGATATTCAAAAGCAAATCCTGTGATTTTTTTTTTTTTTTTCATTTCTCCTCCTCCCACAAATGCATATGGAAGAACAAATATGCTGACACAATTGATAATTCATACATACCCACACAATCAGGTGTCAACAATAGCGAACAAGTGACTGGTTTTATTTTGGAAGTTTGTCCATCTCATCTAATTGCTTACGTAAGATTAGATAATGACCAAGCCTGAAAGTATCATGTAAATTCTAACAACCCAATAAGCTAGGGCTCCCTTCTTTTTTATATTTATTGATAACGGAAGCTAGGGAGACTTTGCATAGACATGGATATCACACTGAAGAGTATCCTGAACCCCTCCCTCCCTTCTAGGCTTCATAAGACTAACTGTGTGATAATTGTCAATTGCTAACATTATGTCTTTAAATGACTAAAGAAAATTTATCAAACACAGATACAATTATGGGCTCAAAAGAATAACCAAGAGCCACTTATAAAGTTTTATGTTAAGGAATACTGTGATAGGATTCGAATTCAAACTCAATCAACACCACTTAAAATGCATTTTTTCAATCCTGTCTTTCAATCAAGCATACGGTATGCTGAAAAGAATAACCACGAATCGTTTATAATGTTCAGTGACGATAATCTCAAATTCAAACTTAGTCAACACCACTTAAATGCATTTCTCCAACTCCAATCATTTCATGTAATCAAGCATTAGGGTCACTTTCAGTCGTAGATAATCATATATTGTTCACCATTTGATCATTTTTCAGTCGCAGGTAATCACAAAATAATCATATCATAGCATAACTGTCATCTATAACGAAAGAAGCTTGACCAATAATGGCTGATTGTTTCATTAAAAAAAAAAAAAGCAGATTAATTAGAGTTAAAAAAAATAAAGAAAAGAAATTACCTGACATGACAAAAACAAACACCATAATTAAGATTCACGCCCTTATTCCAACCCAGCAGATCTGGCAACTTTGTACCTTAACTTTCTATTATGATTTTCCTGCCAAATTTTGCAGACGAACAAGAATTTTATTTTAATAACAACAAAATACACATTTCTCCATTTTCAAGGAACAAATGTAAGAGTTATACTTACGATTAAAAAGAAATAAGAAAACAAAAGAAGTTACATGCAACAGATTTATACAGTCGAAATAAAATAAATTAGCCAGGAGAAAATTCCACATGAAAGTAATAGCGTCATTT
Source organism: Artocarpus heterophyllus (assembly GCA_025403435.1). Classification (NCBI taxonomy): domain Eukaryota; kingdom Viridiplantae; phylum Streptophyta; class Magnoliopsida; order Rosales; family Moraceae; genus Artocarpus; species Artocarpus heterophyllus. The sequence continues at coordinate 14,814,287 of CM046343.1, forward strand.
AGCATCAGCGACAGAAGTTCTTCGATCAAACAAACGCCAAAACTGCAATTTTCAAATTCAACAAAAAATCTCCCAAAAATTGATGCATTTTCACTTTTTCCATAGCGGTTAAGGTAGCTCACCTGCTCAAGAACCTTGGCAGAACTCTTCTCCACGAGTCTTGCCAAATTCTCAATCTTCGCGAGCATCTTCTCGTACAAATCTTCCACGCCAGCAGTGTAATTCACAGCCTCCGTTCCCATCAGCCTCCGCAAATTCCCAACCTCCAAACCCTCGGCGCAGAAATCCCATTCCGTCTGAACCTTCGACACCTGCTTCATCCGACTCAAACTCTCGTCCTTCCGGTCCTCGCTCATCGGCGACGTCCTTAAATCGCAAGGAAAATGTGGAAACGGAGAGCTAGGGCTGAAAGATCCGTAATGTCCGCGAAATGCAGGACCGATGTTGACAATGTCGATCGATTTCGGCTCGAACGACTTCGTCGAAGAACGGAACTGGTGCGCACGATACTCGTGCGTGTGAATCGCTTGGTCCTGCGCCGGAGAACCCAGGAGCAGGAAGACGCACGGCGAGAGATTGGTGACGACTGGAGCGTTCTTGACGGGGAAAGAGAGATTATTTCTTGTGGAGAGAGAGGCCGTGACGGAGAATTCTCTGAGGGAAGGGCGGAGAGAAGTTTTCCGGCGACCGGAGAACCAACCGATTAGGGTTTTGCGATGTTCTTTGTCGGAATCGCCGAGGAGGCGGGTGAGAGAGGGAGAATCAATTCGGCCAGTGGAATCGTAGAAGCTGTTGATGGAGCCCGAGCAGATGAATCCGGTGATGGTGGCAACGAGAGGGGAAGAAGAATCGGAGGCACTTAAGGAGGGCACGTCGTCGGAGAGGTTTGAGGGGGCGATGTGCGTGACGTAACCGAACAGGAGACCGTCGACTGCACCAGGAGAGAATGAGAAGCGTTGGATCATGGAGGCGAGAGTTGGTCCTGAGATTGCGATTTTCTGTAGAGGAAGGTCGTCCATGGCGGCCTTATTGCTTTCATACAGTAGAGAGAGAGAGAGAGCAATGGAAAGGGATACTGTCTATGGAGTCCGATGAGGTTGGTACAACAAGGAATGTTTTGTTGTTTTATCGCTGGCTTGATGAAGAAAACGCTGTAGTCGTTTTGAGAGGAATCAAGACGGCGGCATTGAGTAATTGACGTTTAGAAAAGGAAACGACAACTTCAAAAAAATAAAAAAAAGGAAATTTTTCCATCTTTATATCTTGCATTTTTCAAGTTATTAAAAAGAGTACTCTCCCTCCCAAAAAAAAAAAAAAGAACAGAAGAAGAGTACTCTCTATTTCAAAAACAAAGTTAAACTATATCACATTCATAAATTACATTTATTTGTCCTTTTATTTTTAACTCATAAAAAAAATATACGTCATATTTTTTTAACAGTATCTTTATAGATGTTGGATCTACAATTAAATTCAAAAATATTACTCTAATTAAAGATTTATTAATGAAAAATTTGATCCCTCAAATCACCGTTATTATGATCAATTTTAGCTTTATAAAATCATATTAAGAGCTAAGATTATAAGTAAATAATAAGCAGAAAGAAATCTAAAACTGCTCAAAAGTAAAATGATACCACATACAAGAATTTTAGAATGGTTCATTATGTAAAAGAGCTACGTCCATTATTCTTCACCATGATAAGAAAAGTACAAATTACAAGTTGTTTTTTGGAATTGATGTTTAGTAAAAGTTCTGGTGCTATTTCTACAAGGTTTCTCTAAAGCTTTTTTTTTTTATCTCCCTCCGTTATGAAGTCGTTATCCCTTTTATATAGAATATAGGGAGAGATTATGGCTTCCAACTAACAGAAAGAGTGGGGATGATAGTGCACATAGTAGTGGAACATGTGTCGATCTGTGATAGGTTGTAAAAATCACACTTCTCCCATGTCTTAGTTCATGGCTTGACATGTTCCCTCTTGCAACTACAAGGTCATGCATATCGATTCTATCGAACTAACACTTGAGCAAGTCTGCAATAAAAGTGAATGTTTAGATATGCAAAAGTCACAATCTAATTGATCGAGACCTCAACCCAATCGAATGCTGGGCCCATGCCCTCTCATTGAACACTTGCTGAGCTTGAGATCGAACACCCGTGGGGCTCGAGATCGAACACCCATTAGGCTCGATTCGCTCTGATTATAACTTAAACTATTCACTAGGCCTATCGAACGATTTGGGCCTAATCGAATCGTACTCCAATAGCGAGCCCCCCACTCCTTAGTCGACTTGATCAACTACAACAGTGAGATAATTAGAAATAAGTCAATTTCTAACTCAGTGGCACGTCACTTTGACTGAAGCTTTGCATCCAGACTGTAATCATCGTTCTTGGGAAATCGCAATACTTAACTGCCCCTACACGTGTCACCATATAATTGGAGGATCCTAAAATATCTCTACAATGCTGACTATGACCATGGAAAAAAATAAACATATATTACATTTTGAATTTTTTTATTTTCCTATTTTTTAAATTTTTCTTTATGGGTGTTGATGAGACTATAAAAGTGTACATTTTCTAAGGCTTAAATCATTTGTTTACGCTTTTATTTCTCATTAAATCCTCTAATTAATAGCATTTTGTGTTAATAAGTATTTTTGTGTCTTTGTGTGAAAATATGTTTAAAAATGCATTTTTAGTGTGTTTTTATGTTTTTAGTAATTATTAGAGTCATTTTGGTGTGTTAAATGAGTGTCTAGTCTGTAAATAGTCAAAACCGTAAAAGTAATGCAGTTATTTTATTTTGAGTTTTAGTGTGTTTGATAGTGTGTTTTAAGTTTATAAATATGTCTTATTATATTTTTAGTAATTTTTAAAAATATTGCCAAGTCATAAAAATTATATCTGTGCTAAACCGCAAGAGACTGAAAATTTTAGGAGTTTTTATTTAATTTTGTGTGTTTTAATGTAAAATAAATATTTTTAATAAATATTATGTTTGTAAAATAATTAATATTAGTGTGTTTGTGATTTTTAGATTTGAAATCTGGAGAAAAAATAGAGCAAACGACACCAAAACGGATAAAATCGGACATCAAATGCATCAAAAAGATAAAGAAAATATGAATTTAAATTAAATGGGACACGTGGTGTAACAAGGACCATCAGATTCATTGCCGAATTCATCTCAGCCATCCGAGGAAGAGATGCGTGTCAACGCGTCATTTGGTGCGTCAGCGAAATCTCAAAGTGCGGTCTACATGTCAAGATATGATTGGCGCGTGCGTTACACGCACCAACAAAGCTGCAGCGTGTCCCAGAGGGTGCAACAGGCATGTCCGATCGAGTGTGGTCGTGTCCACGTGCATCCGTTCTCTGAACCTTCAGATCTGAATCTTTGACTCATCCATCGGCCTTAAATCTTGGTCCCACCTGGCCCACCTTGCCCGCGTCTGACAGCCATTGGATCTCGTTTTGAACGGTTCAGATCGTGCCTGTTTCGTGCTGATCTGGTCTGCGTCACACTGGATTACAAACTCAAATCTGCACACTCAGGAACGCGGACCAGCGCGAAGAAGAGGAGAAGAAAATAATTCAAATCGTCAACTTTCAACAGGAAAACGCATTAATTTCAAATGACAGTTTGTAAAATCTATCTTCTATAAATACTGAGGCATTTGCCTCAGTTTAGAGAGCCCCCTCGCAGCATGAAAATGCTGTTGTAATAATCATAGTCTAGTTTTTATTTTACTTTTCAGTCTAGTTTCTTGTAAAATATTTTCTAGTTTATGTTGTAAAAATTATGCTCAATAATATCAGTAGTACTTTATTAATTATGTCTTTCTAAATTTCTTTTTAGCTGAGGGGAAAGGGGAAAATTCTGGCAAAATTATCTTAAATATTTTTGGTTTTTCTTAGTTTTCTAAGTTGTTGTAATGCTAAAATATTCTCTTAGAAAACCTAAAATTTCAATATTTTCTTAGCTAGAACTCTGCCAAAATTACGGTTCTGATTTATCGACGACATAGACTGGCACGGATAATGCTTGGGAGGACCTTGATTACTCGTAGACAGAGAATGGCTCGGTAAATGCTTAACTTACTATCTTGGTTGTTTTTTTAGTTAAGTTATGTTGAAATGCTGCTTATTTATTAAGTTGTGTTTTTGCTGCATTATAGACATGGAATGGCACAGTAAATGCTTAGTAAATCATGATTTATTGTCGACATAGGATGGCATAGTGTATACTTAAACCAACAAATAAATAAAAAGAGAAACTAAAATATATTGAAGATAATTGTCAGAACAAAACCTTTGAACCTCAGCCCTGTTATTATTGTTATTTTACTTCCTTAAATTGTCGTTATTATTGTTGTTACTCTGCTTAAATTATTATTTGTATTTCTTGTTATTAAAGTTCCAAATTATCAAAACTTAAAGATAAAAAATGCTGTAAAAAAATGTGTAAATATTGTAAAGACATTCTGTGAATAATAAATATTAATCCTCAAATTTTTCAGTTTAAATAAAAAGAAAAAGTTAATATAATACACGTACTGGAACTAAATAAATCCTTACTTGTGGGTTCGACCTCGGATTCACCGAGAAAATATTACTTGAGACAACCTTATACTTGAGGTTAGTTTAAAATACGTAAATAGACGCGAGACCAGGTGTTTGGCTCTTTTTTTTATCAAAATTTTCATTTAACTAGAAAAAAATATAAGAATTATGCATAAATTTTCTATGAATAAGAATTATATGTAAATTTGAATGCTCTATTTGTAACACCTGCCTATTTTTATGTAATGAATCACGTTAAGTTAGTAACGACGTTAATGATATTTTATTAATAATTTATGTTATACGTAATGATATATGATGTTAATGATACTAATTTTTTATGTCAAGTTTTATGACAAGTGACGATCGCATGGAATCGTTGTGCTCAAGTGTTCATGATTATTTTAATGTATGTTTAATTATGATGCGATGATGTATGAATGTTTTAATGTATGACATTTATGGACAGTTCGGCAGGCCAGACTTTTAAGTTGGCAGGCCAAAGAAAACCATCAGCAGGCCGAACTTGGTGGAACCGGCAGGCCGAAGGGGAAAATCGGCAGGTCGAACACGGCTGACGAGCAGTCAGCAGAAATCTCTCTAAATTTATGGCTGAGTTAATTACGTTAATTGGGTGATTTATTGTGATTAAATGGCATAATAATGGAATAATTTTGTCAGTTAAGGAAATTAAAAGCATTGATTTGTCTGATTTTAAATGATTTCCTATTTTAAGAGGGCAAAACATGGAAAGTGATGAGTGATTGTTTGACTTCCCTCTTTCCTCTCCTTCCTTCATGCCAATGAACCATCAACGAGTTAGAAAATTCTGACTTAATGGAGAGTATTGAATGTCCATCGGTTATGCTCATTACTTTAAAATTTTTAACGTTCTTTTCCATTTTTCTCTCTCAACTTCTCACTCTTCTCTCTCCCAGTTCTGAGACATTTTCTCATTTTCTCTCTTCCTCTTCTCTTCTCCACGCATTCCATTTCTTCTCTCTCAAAAATTCTCTGCAAGAAAAATTGAAAGAAAAAGTCACATTTTGTTGGTTGAATTCAAGAATTTTGAGAAGAAATTTCAAGGTAAGAACTCAATTTTTTTTCCCGTTAATTTTGAAAAGAATTCTTCTTTCCAATCGTTTGCAATATCTTTCTATAGGTATTGTATTTTTGCCTTGAGTTTTTAATATGATGTTCATGTATGTATTGTGTGATGTTTTTCCAAGTTTCATGTTTTTTTGGTGTTTTTATGAAAAATATGAATTTTCTATTTTCTACGCCTCACAGTAAAATATTACTATTTAACTTTGATGCATGAAAATGTAATGTTTATTCAAGAGGTAAATGAATGATGTTTTTCATGAAGGTTGTCAAGAATGTGTATGTATAATGTATGACGAATATATTTTATGTTATGAAATTTTTATGAGATTACATTAAGAAAACTGTTTTAACAAAGCTATTTCTGGATTTTTGTTTATGAAATACTATATATGTTTAAATGATTTTATGATAATGAAATAATTTTATACATAAGATATTTGTATGAATTTTTAAATTAAAATATATGTATTTTTAATTGTTCGAAAACATTTTATTTAAAAAGACATTCATGTTTTAAATGTATGGTTTGTTTTTATATGCTTAAGGTAATTTTTATGATTTAAGAAAAATCATGATAACATGTTTATGTGATGACAATTTTTATTATGGTTATGAATTATGTTTGTATTATGAGATGAATGTATATATGAATGTTATATGAAAGAATGAAATATGAGATGAATGTTTTATGATAAGTATTAATTTTATTGATTTTTATTGTATTTTAAATGGAATAATGGCATGAACACACAAAGGAACGAGCACTTCGAGACCGCGGCGTTGTCACCAAATCTCATTAAGGTTAAGTAAGCTAGCTTTAAAGTAAGTACATTCTCGCCTATAACATGACACGTTTTACAAGGTTTGATGATATATTCACAATGTTGTTTATGATGATTTTATGGTTATTTTCCTTAAAGGGTTTCTTATGAAAGATTTTCATGATTTAAAGTTATGTATGTATGATGATGACATGTTTCAAAGTATGAAAATTTTGTATATATGTATCACCTAATAAGTGTTGTACACCAATATTATGAAATGATATGTTATGATGTCATGTTTGGTTTGGGATTAGCTACCCTTCTCCTCTCATGACGGCGCGCCTACGATGATGTTCATGGTGCAACACTTGGGCCCTTAAGATAAAATAGAATAAGTTTTTTAAATGGTCAATGCAATGAAAGATATGTTTCTATGAAATTGTGCTTAAGGCACTTTTATGATATGATGACAATGATGATGATAATGTTTATGTAAAGTTTTAAATTATGAGAATTATATGTACTTACTAAGCATTAGCTTAATCATGTTTTATGTTATGTTGCAGATAAGGGTAAGAAAATCATGGATTAAGTGGAGGACATAGGAAGGCGTGTGAGCACTAAGCACGTTCAATTGTAACCAGAAGCACGCCAAGAAGAATGTTCTTATATTTTAAATCAAGTTTCATATTTTGAACACAATATTTTTTATGATAAATATTTAAAGGATTCTTGAACTATGTTTTATATTTTATTTCATTATTTTAAGTATTATGAACTTTCGCATTTTTATGAAAGGATGGTTTTGTTTTAAAAATTATGTTTTCCCAAGAATTTTTGGCTCAGTCGGCCTGTCGATGTCCAGAAGTTTAGCCTGTCGATCACGTTTTTGGCCTGCCGGACAATGATGAGTTTTTAAGCCAGATTTACAGAGCCTCTACCGGCCTACCGGTTGAGAAGTTCTGGCCTGCCGATCATGTTCGGCTTGCCGAAGTCCCAAGTTCGGCCTACCGAACTGTGAGAGTAAGTAAACTTTAAATCATGTGATGATTAATGAGTTATGATGTGATTTTTTTATAAGTCCTGATTTTACAACTTGGTATACATATATTATTAAAATAAGTTCATGATTAATTTAAAGTATAATTGAATAAATTATGACATGGAGTGAGTTTAGCAATGTGATTTAACAATGTTAAGTTAAAAAAAAATGTATGAATGGATCCTGGTTATATATGTTTAAATTACTTTGACAATTAAAAGTATCGTTTAAGTTTTGTATTTATATATATGTTTTGAGTTAAATAAGTATGAATGTAAAAATGTAACGACATTTGTGACGTCCGTAAGGGGGCGTTACAAGCTTTGGTATCAGAGCGGATTTTCGATTACAATTCATATTGTCACACATCAATCCAAGTCCTCTAAGTAAGTATGTTATAAAGTTAGATGTTATGATGCAAGTATGATGATAAGATTAAGGTCTTAATGTTTAATGATTTACGATCTAGTAGTGAAAACCTGTCTCATAATTGGAAGATTATTTCTAAGTCCTAATTCTTTTAGGAAATTACGATGGACGGCCATAGAAGGATGCAGACTCGCATCCAGACTAATGAAAGACTCATGACAATGATCGCTGAGTTGTAGAGGCAACTTGAGGATCAACAAAGGGAAATTGCTGCGTTAAGGGCCAACGGCCAGAATGATGGCCGACGAGGTAATGATGTGCCTCCTCCTCCGCAGCCACAAGTAAACAAAGTTCTAATTCCTACTGCTGAACCAACAGCGGCCTATCAGGAACCCCTACTGGTCAGATGGAAGAGAGTTAAACCGGCAGACTTTGAAGGTTCTAAGGATCCGCTAGTAGCTCAGGGATGGTTGAAGATGATTGAGGCCACCCTAAGACTCATGGACTTTACAGACAATGAAAAGGTCATCTGTACATCGTACTGTCTTACCATGGAGGCCAGAATTTGGTGGGATGGCATTGAAATGAGCAGGAATGTTGAAGAGATGACATGGGCTGACTTCATTCATGAATTCAACACGAAGTTCTTCCACATGAACGTTACAAGGAAACATTATGAGGAGTTTGAGAGCTTGTGCCAGGGGGATATGTCAGTCACTGATGTGGTGACGAAGTTTGACCAGCTAGCCCATTTATGTCCAGGAATGGTTATGGATGAAGGTGAAAGGGTCAGAAGACTGATCAGAGCCCTTAGGCCAGATATTGCTGTAATCGTTGATGGGGCAAGTCCGCCAAGGACTCAAGAGCAGGTTGTTATGAGGGCTCAACGTGTTGAGTTTCATTTGTCCAAGCTAAGAAGGAACCAGCCTCAGTCGGGTCAGCAGGCCAACAATGCAAACAACCAGAACCGCCCTCCCCATAGGAACAACAACAACAACCAAAACTTGAGGAATAACAAGAGGAAGGGTAATCCTTAAAACCAGTAGGGCCATGACAACAAGAGGCACAATGATGGCCAGCCTAACAATAATAACAGGCGATTTCAACCGTGTGCCAAATGTGGAAAGAAGCATCTAGGGGAATGTCATTTGAGAACAAACCAATGTTTCATCTGTGGGCGTGAAGACCACTTTGTAAAGAATTGCCCCAAGCTGATGAATGCCAATACCCCGTAGAGAGCTCCTCCTCAAGCCCAGCTTCATCAGATGCAAGCCTCCCTTGAAGGCCCACTTATTAGTCAAGGGAGAATTGAAGCCCCAATGACAAATGCCCGAATCTATGCCATGACAAAAGAACAAGTGGCTGCTGAAGCCTCCAATGTGGTCACAGGTCAGATAACAAGTTTATCTAATGATGCTTATGTTCTTTTTGATACGGGTGCCACGCATTCTTTTGTATCTATGTCACATGCTAAGAAATTAGAGGTTCATTTAGAGCCTATGAGACAGGGATTCACTACGACACAACCCTCCGGGGAAGTGATATTATCTATGCACTGTTTGCATACAGTACCCCTATGGATTTCTGATAGGGAGCTATTCGTCGACCTTATTGTGATCGACATGCATGACTACGACATGATTCTTGGGATGGATTTCCTAAGCAAGTATAATGCCTCTATCGAATGCCGTAAACAAAAGGTGATCTTCCATCCAGAAGGTGAGCAGAAGTTTATTTATGTTGGCGAGTCCAAAAAAAAACCCAGCATGTTTTTATCAGCAATGAAAGCAAGGAAGCTATTAGCAAGTGGCTGCATGGGCTATTTGGCAAACGTTGTAGACAAAAGCCAAGAAGGAAAGACAAGAATTGAAGATGTGCATGTTGTTCATGAATATGAAGATGTGTTTCCTGATGATCTAATGAGTCTACCGCCAAAAAGAAAAGTTGAATTCGAGATTGACCTTGCTCTAGGCACCGATCCAATCTCTAAGGCGCCTTACAGAACGGCCCCGGCAGAGTTAAAGGAGCTTCACATACAATTAAAGGAGCTACTTGACAAAGGTTTCATCAGGCCAAGTCACTCACCTTGGGGTGCTCCAGTCTTGTTTATGAAGAAGAAGGATGGCACTATGAGACTCTGCATCGACTACAGAGAGCTGAACAAGGTGACGATCAAGAACAAGTACCCGTTGCCTCGAATCGATGATTTGTTTGATCAGCTCAAGGGTGCATCGGTGTTCTCAAAGATTGATCTACGATCAGGATATCATCAGTTGAAGGTTAAAGAAGGAGATATCCCCAAGACTGCTTTCAGGTCGAGGTATGGTCACCATGAATTTGTGGTTATGGCTTTCGGTCTGACGAATGCACCTGCTACCTTTATGGATTTGATGAACAGGGTATTCAAGAATTTCCTCGATAAATTTGTTGTTGTATTTATCGATGATATTCTTGTCTATTCTAAGAATCACGAAGAGCATGAGGAGCATTTAAGAATTGTGCTGGAGACTTTAAGAAGACACTAGCTATATACAAAGTTCTCCAAATGCGAGTTTTGGCTGGATAAAGTGTCATTCTTGGGGCATGTAATATCGAAGGAAGGGATTATGGTTGACCTTGCTAAAGTAGAAGCTGTTCTCAACTGGAAGCAACCGATGAATGCAAGTGAAATAAGAAGCTTCTTAGGTTTAGCAGGTTATTATCGGAGATTCGTAGAAGATTTCTCCAAGATAGTAGCTCCACTTACGAACCTGACTCGCAAAGGAAAGAAGTATGAATGGACAGATGCATGCGAGAAAAGTTTTCAAGAACTAAAGAAAAGGCTAACGACGGCTCCAATGTTGGCAATTCCTGAAGGAAATGATGGGTTTGTTATTTATAGTGATGCATCCAAGATGGCCATGCAAAATGAAAGGGTAATTGCTTATGCTTCAAGACAACTAAAGGATTACGAAAAGAACTATCCTACTCATGATCTCGAATTAGCCGTAGTCGTTTTTGCGTTGAAGATATGGAGACACTACTTATATGGGGTCCAATGTAAGATCTTCACTGATCATCAAAGTCTGAAGTATTTCTTCATGCAAAGAGACCTGAATATGAGACAACGAAGATGGCTAGAGTTGGTAAAGGATTATGATTGTGAAATCCTTTATCATCCTGGTAAAGCTAACCGAGTGGCTGATGCTCTAAGTAGGAAGTCAGTTGCCACGTTGATGTCAATGCAAGTAATGTCTTCACCTTTAAGAAAGGAAATTCTAGACTTCGGTTTGGAACTTATAGCAGGCCAGCTATCAGCACTCTCTCTTGCTCCGACGATGTATGATGAAATTCGGAGAAAACAAGACGAAGATGTAAGTCTTTCAACGATCAAGCAAGAAATAAAAGAAGGAAAATGTCAAGAGTTTCGTGTCGCGTATGATGAAACTCTGTATCTTAAGGACCATTTATGTGTTCCCAATGTTGATGATTTAAGGGAAAGGATCTTGGCAGAAATTCATGATACTCCTTACTCTATTCATCCAGGTGCAACAAATATGTATAATGATCTAAGGGGTAACTTCTGGTGGTTTGGAATAAAACGTGATGTTGCAAAGTATGTGAAGAAATGTATGACATGTCAGCAAGTAAAGGTTGAACACCAGAGACCTGGTGGTGAATTGCAGTCTATCGAAATACTAGAATGGAAGTGGGAGGATATAGCAATGGATTTCAATACCGGTTTGCCTAGAACTGCGAATGGTTATGATGCAATTTGGGTAGTTATGGATCGACTGACTAAGACGGCGCATTTCATTCCTATCAAAATCACTTACTCCATGGAACGATTAGCGGAACTCTATGTCAAGGAAATTGTACGACTTCATGGGATTCCCAAGTCGATCATCTCAGATCGCGATGGCAGGTTCACATCTAAGTTTTGGAAGAGTGTACAGACTGCTATGGGAACCAGGCTACATTTCAGTATATCTTTTCATCCTCAGACAGACGGCCAAACGGAGAGGACGAACTTGATTTTAGAGGATATGCTACGGGCTTGTTCTCTCGATTTTAAGACCAGCTGGTGTAAAATGTTGCCGTTAGCAGAGTTTGCTTACAACAACAGCTTTCAGGCGACAATTGGGATGGAACCATATGAGGCTCTGTATGGACGGAAATGCAGATCGCCTATATGTTGACACGAAGTTGGTGAAAAGAAGATGATGGAAAGCGTCGATGCTGAAAGAACTGATTTTGTGAATGAAACATCGGAGATGATAAAGTTGATAAGAAGAAGAATAGAGACCGCACAAAGCCGTCAGAAGAGTTATGTTGACAAAAGAAGAAGACCCTTAGAGTTCGTTGTGGGCGAATATGTGTTTTTGAAAGTTGCACCAATGAAAGGAGTTATGAGATTTGGGAAGAAAAGCAAGTTAAGTCCAAGGTTCATCGGTCCTTATGAAGTTGTGAAACGAATAGCAAGGTAGCTTATCAACTGAAGTTGCCTTCGGAGATGTCTGTAATGCACGATGTATTTCATGTCTCCACGCTCAAGAAGTATGTTCTGGACCCTACGCATGTGATTGAGCCACAAGTGATCGAGATACGAGAAGACTTAAGTTATAAAGAAAAGCCAACGAATATACTCGATCGGAAAACTAAGACCTTGAGGAATAAAGAAATTCCATTAGTCAAGATGTTATGGCGAAATCAGCAAGTCGAAGAAGCCATATGGGAACGTGAAGATGACACGAGAGCTATGTATCTGCATTTATTCTAAGTTTCGAGGACAAAACTTTTATAAGGTGGGAGAATTGTAACACCCGCCTATTTTTATGCAATGAATCACGTTAAGTTAGTAACGACGTTAATGACATTTTATTAATAATTTATGTTATACGTAATGATATATGATGTTAATGATACTAACTTTTTATGTCAAGTTTTATGACAGGTGACGACTGCATGGAATCGTTGTGCTCATGTGTTCAGGATTATTTTAATGTATGTTTAATTACGATGCGATGATGTTTGAATGTTTTAATGTATGGCATTTATGGACAGTTCGACAGGCCGGACTTTTAAGTTCGGCAGGCCGAAATGTCTGCCCAAGATCGACAGGCCGAAGAAAACCATCGGTAGGCCAAACTTGGTGGAACCGGCAGGCGGAAGGGGAAAATCGACAGGCCAAACACGGCTGACGAGCAGTCAGTAGAAATCTCTCCAAATTTATGGCTAAGTTAATTACATTAATTGGATGATTTATTGTGATTAATTGGCATAATAATAGAATAATTTTGTCAGTTAAGGAAATTAAAAGGTTGACTTCACATTGATTTGTTTGATTTTAAATGGTTTCCTATTTTAAGAGTGCAAAACATAGAAAGTGATGAGTGATTGTTTGACTTCCATCTTTCCTCTCCTTCCTTCACGCCAATGAGCCATCAACGAGTCAGAAAATTCTGACTTTATGGAGAGTATTAAATGTCCATCGGTTATGCTCATTACGTTAAAATTTTTAACGTTCTTTTTCATTTTTCTCTCTCAACTTCTCACTCTTCTCTCTTCCAGTTCTGAGACATTTTCTTATTTCCTCTCTTCCTCTTCTCTTCTCCACGCATTCCATTTCTTCTCTCTCAAAAATTCTCTGCAAGAAAAATTGAAAGAAAAAGTCATATTTTGTTGGTTGAATTCAAGAATTTTGAGAAGAAATATCAAGGTAAGAACTCAATTTTTTTCCCGTTAATTCTGAAAATAATTCTTCTCTCCAATCGTTTGCAATATCTTTCTATAGGTATTATATTTTTGCCTTGAGTTTTTAATATGATGTTCATGTATGTATTGTGTGATGTTTTTTCAAGTTTTATGTTTTTTCGGTGTTTTTATAAAAAAATATGAATTTTATATTTCCTACCCCTCACAGTAAAATCTTACTGTTTAACTTTGATGCATGAAAATGTAATGTTTATTCAAGAGGTAAATGAATGATGTTTTTCATGAAGGTTGTCAAGAATGTGTATGTATAATGTATGATGAATGTATTTTATGTTATGAAATTTTTATGAGATTACATTAAGAAAACTGTTTTAACAATGTTATTTCTGGTTTTTTGTTTATGAAATACTATATATGTTTAAATGATTTTATGATAATGAAATAATTTTATTCATAAGATGTTTGTATGAATTTTTAAATTAAAAAATATATATTTTTAATTGTTTGAAAACGTTTTATTTAAAAAGACATTCATGTTTTAAATGTATGGTTTGTTTTTATATGCTTAAGGTAATTTTTATGATTTAAGAAAAATCATGATAACATGTTTATGTGATGACAATTTTTATTATGGTTATGAATTATGTTTGTATTATGAGATGAATGTATATATGAATGTTATATGAAAGAATGAAATATGAGATGAATGTTTTATGATAAGCATTAATTTTATTGATTTTTATTGTATTTTAAATGGAATAATGGCATGAACACACAAAGGAACGAGCACTTCGAGACCGCGACGTCGTCACCAAATCCTGTTAAGGTTAAGTAAGCTAGCTTTAAAGTAAGTACATTCTCACCTGTAACATGACACGTTTTACAAGGTTTGATGATATATTCACAATGCTGTTTATGATGATTTTATGGTTATTTTCCTTAAAGGGTTTCTTATGAAAGATTTTCATGATTTAAAGTTATGTATGTATGATGAAGACATGTTTCAAAGTATGAAAATTATGTATATATGTATCACCTAATAAGTGTTGCCCACCAATGTTATGAAATGATATGTTATGATGTCATGTTTGGTTTGGGATTAGCTACCCTTCTCCTCTCATGACGGCGCGCCTACGATGATGTTCATGGTACAACACTTGTGCCCTTAATATAAAATGGAATAAGTTTTTTAAATGGTCAATGCAATGAAAGATATGTTTCTATGAAATTATGCTTAAGTCACTTTTATGATATGATGACAATGATGATGATAATGTTTACGTAAAGTTTTAAATTGTGAGAATTATATGTACTTACTAAGCATTAGCTTAATCATGTTTTATGTCATGTTGCTAATAAGGGTAAGAAAATCATGGATTAGGTGGAGAACATTGGAAGGCGTGTGAGCACTAAGCACGTTGAATTGTAACCGGAAGCACGCCAAGAAGAACGTTCTTATATTTTGAATCAAGTTTCATATTTTGAACACAATATTTTTTGTGATAAATATTTAAAGGATTCTTGAACTATGTTTTATATTTTATTTCATTATTTTAAGTATTATGAACTTTCGCATTTTCATGAAAGGATGGTTTTGTTTTAAAAATTATGTTTTCCCAAGAATTTTTGGCTCGGTCGGCCTGCCGATGTCAGAAGTTCGGCCTGCCGATCACGTTTTTGGCCTGCCGGACAATGATGAGATTTTAAGCCAGATTTGCAGAGCCTCTGCCGGCCTGCCGGTTGAGAAGTTCTAGCCTGCCGAAGTCCCAAGTTCGGCCTGCTGAACTGTGGGAGTAAGTAAACTTTAAATAATGTGATGATTAATGAGTTATGATGTAATTTTTTTATAAGTCCTGAGTTTACAACTTGGTATACCTATATTATTAAAATAAGTTCATGATTAATTTAAAGTATAATTGAATAAATTATGACATGGAGTGAGTTTAGTAATGTGATTTAACAATGTTAAGTTAAAAAAAAAAAGTATGAACGGATCCTGGTTATATATGTTTAAATTACTTTTACAATTAAAAGTATCGTTTAAGTTTTGTATTTATATATATGTTTTGAGTTAAATAAGTATGAATGTAAAAATGAAACGACATCTGTGATGTCCGTAAGGGGGGCGTTACACTATTTGTAACAGATGAGTTTTAGATATTAATAATTTATCTAGTCCAATCCTATATAATCTTATAACATAAAGTACCTCCAATCTAATGTCTCTACATTAATAGCGTGGATAAGATTATTACATTCTTAATAAGATTAGATCGCAATTATAATATTTAATTAAAGATCTCAAACTTTAATTAATTATTATGTACTATTTAGATTATTATCTATAAATTTTATCCCTAAACATATAGCACTTATATGCTAAATTTATATTCACATTAATAATCGTGGAATTTTGTTGATATTTATTAAAGTACTCAAAATACATATAAGCAACCAAAATAATTATAAATGTCACTTTATTTATTTATAAGCAATATGTATAATGTCATTGCTCATAGGGCGTTAACCTTAACAATCTCCTACTTGCTCTAAAGCCGGTGAGACATGTCTCCTAGACCTAAGCCTTTCAAATGTCCCTTAAAACTTTTTGTAGGCTAGTGAAAGGGTTAGCGAGATTGTTTTCTGACGCAATCATTACAACTTCCACATCCCCTCGATGCACTAATCTCTTTGATCAAATGATATTTTTTTCTCTCTATACTTTCCTCTTTTGTGGCTTCTAGGTTCTTTTGAATTTGCCACTGCATCACTGTTATCATAATACAATGTGAGTGGTTTATCCATGTTTGGAATGATTTCCAGATCAGTTAAGAACTTAGTGAGCCAAACAGCTTCTTTAGCTACTTCATAAGCAACTATATATTCAGCTCCTATAGTTGAATTGACAATACAAGAGTGTTTAACACTTCTCCAAACTATGGGTCCACCACCAAGAGTAAACACTGACCTAGACGCAGATCTACGTGTGTCTTTATCTAATTAAAAATCAAAATCAATGTATCCTATAGGAATCAATTCTTACTAGAGTATACAAGCATATAGTTTCTCATTCTCCTAAGATACTTGAAAATGTGTTTAACGGCCACCCAATGATTTAATCCTAGGTTAGATTGATGCCAACTAACTATACCCACTTACACAACATGATAAACATTAGACTTCCTACCGTAGATGCATAGGGTACTCATCTCATGTTTTTTTCCTCTTGAGATGTCTTAGGATACTACTCTTTTAAAAGATAAACTCAATGGCATATAAGTAAATTACCTTTCTTGGAGATTTGCATCAAAAATCTGATAAGCGCTTTTATCAATGTATGATGCTTAAGACAGTGCTAATAGTTTGTTCTTATGACTTTTATAAGTTGGATTCCAAGAACATAACTTGCCTCTCCCAAATCTTTCATTTGAAATTTGTTGGCGAGCCATTTCTTTACATTATATAATATTCTTATATCATTCCCAATAAGTAGAATATCGTTTACATAAAGAACTAAGAAGACCACCTTCTTATCTTTAATGTACTTGTATACATGAAGTTCATCAACATTTTGATCGAAACCATACGACTTGATCGTCTCATCAAATCTTAAGTTCCAAGATCTTGAAGCTTGCTTAAGTTCATAGATAGACCTTTGCAACTTGCAAACTTTTTGCTCTTGACCTTTGACCACAAACCCTTCTAGCTGCGCCATGTAGATACTTTTCTCAAGATAGCCATTCAAGAAAAGGCAATCTCAAAACCCAATTACCATATCTCATAATCAAGGCATGCTACAATAGATAAAAGAATTCTAATGGATTTAAGCATAGCTATAGGCAAGAAAGTTTCTTCATAATTTCTTTTTGGGTGTAACCTTTTACCACAAGCCTAGCTTTGAAAGTCACAAATTTCCCATGCACTCCTCTATTCTTCTTGTCGATCCATTTGCACCCTATAGGTTTTATCCCTTTAAGTAGATTGAGAAGTTCCTAGACTAAATTGGAGTACCTTTTCAAAATCTTACATTGCATGATGATATATCAATAGATCAATCTCACCATTATCAAAGATAGCAACGTATGCTTCTTTAATTTCTCTATAGTGAGCAGGTGATCTCACAAACCTCCCACTATATTGAAGAGGTATGACCTCCTTATCTGTAGAAGTAGCCTCCTCATTTTGTCCTTCGACAATAGTTGTTGGCTGCGGTCTGATCTGATCAGAAAGTAACTCTTTAAGTACTCTTTTGTTATAAGGTTTATAGTTGTCATATAATCATTCTTGAGAAAAGTGGCATTTGTCAATACAAATATCTTTTTCTCTTGTGGACTACAAAACAATCCTCCTCTCATCCCCTTTAGATATCCTACAAGCAAACATACTTTAGAACATGGTTCCAGCTTTTTAGTCTTTTTTTTCAGCACATGTACCGGACTCCTCCATATACGAATATTTTGTATACTAGGTTTACGTCCATTCTATACTCTAAGGATGTTTTTGGAACGGACTTAGATGGAACTACGTTTAGAAGATACATTGTAGTTTGCAGCGTATATTCCCAAAATGAAGTGGGTAATGATGAGTAGCCAAGTATAGATCTCACCATATCAAGCAATGTCCGATTTCTTCTTGGGAATACCATTCTGTTATGGTGTTCCAAATACGATGAATTATGAAAGATTACTATGTTTTATCAAATAATCCTTAAATTCAATATCAAAGTACTCCTCTCCTCGATCTGATCAAAGAGTCTTCACCAACTTTCCTAATTGCTTTTTTGCTTCCGCTTAGAATTCTTTAAACTTTCCAAAAGTCTCAGATTTTCTTTACATTAGGTAAATGTATCTATACCTTGAATAATCCTCAATAAATGTGTCGAAGTATTTGTAACTGCTACATGCTTATACATTTAATGAACCACAGATATCCAAATGTATTAGCTTAAGTGGTTCCTTGGCCTTTTCACCTTTTGTAGAGAAAGGCCTTTTAGTCATTTTTCCTTTTAGACAAGATTCACAAACTGGTAGGGAACTAACTTTTAGTTCTCTTAAAGGACTATTTTTTACTAGTTTGTTAATCTTGTCAAAGATAACATGACCTAACCTAAGGTGCTATAAGCATGTTTCATTATGAGAAGAAACCTTTTATCTTTTGGGTTTTGGTTGTCCAACTTTGAAAATTTTGATATTAAGCAGTGATTTTTTGTCGGCCTTTAAAGTGTAAAGCCTATTTTCTAGATATGCAAAACAAATATCCAAACCATTTCTAGAAATATTAACATAATTACCATTAAAAGAAACACTAAACATTTGTTCAAACAACATGGAAACAGAAATCAAATTTCTATGAAAACTAGGAATGTAATAGACATTGTTCAACAATGAAAACTTGTTCCCAAACTAAAGTTTAATAATTCCTACTCTGAAACAACCGCTCATGTTTCCACTCTCACTATTTGCTTCCCGTCGACAAGCTCTCTTAAAAAACTAAGCATCTGCAAAGAAAAATAAACATGATTAGTTGCTCTTGAATCAACTATTCAAAGTGAAGTATAATCTTCAACTAAACAAGTTTCTAAAACGAGTAAATTTGATTCAATATTGTCCTTTTTTCTTTAAGCTCTTGAAGATACTTCCTATAGTTTCTCTTCTAGTGCCCAACTGTAGCATAATGGAAACATTTTCCTTTGAGCTCTTTTTGTTGTTGTTGCTCTTATTCTTCTTAGGATTTCCTCCACTCTTTGACTTACCACTTCTTTTAGTTTTCTTCTCCTTCTTTTTGTTCTTTTTCGCAAAAGAGGAAAGTTAAGCTTCAGCAATATTTACCTCACCTTCTTTTGCTTTTTGTTTTGAGATAGACTTGAAGGTTTGTAGCTTATTAAGCGACTCAGTCATGTTATATTTTAGCTTGTTCATGAAATAGGTACTTTTAAACTGAAGGAACGTAGGGGATAGGGTTTCTAAAATCATCCCTATTTGCATGGCTTCATCTATCACTATTTAATTTACTTCGGCCTTATGCAAATAGTTAACCATGCGGAGAATGTGTTCTCTGACCGAGACCCCTGCCTTCATTTTGGCATTCATCACAGCCTTTATGGCTTCATGACGTACCTTTTTAGAAGGACTTCCAAACATGTCTTGCAGAGACTACATTATCTTATAAGCAGTCTCCATATTTTTGTGCTTCATCCTAAGCACATTAGACATGCTAGCCGAAAAGGAAGCAGTGGGCCTTGTTATCCGCCTCGATCCTACGATCATATGCTTCTCATACATTACAAGAGGCATTGGCAGCAGGTAGTGGAGGACATTCCTTCGTCAGGACAAGCTTGTAGCTATCGCAAACAAGTATAATATTCATGTTACTCTTCTACTTGACAAAAATTATCTCCGGTTAATTTTTCATTTGAGAGAATAGCAATGATTGGATTAGTCATTATTGTTGTAATAAATAAATAAATGATATAAATTAAACGGTTGCATAAATATCATAAATACATGTTTTGAAATAGTAAACGTGATGCATGATGCATATAATAAAACACATAAAACATATTACAAATTCCATGATTATTCAATCTAATAAATAAAATTCCGCCGTAAAGTAGGTCAAATTATTTATAAATTAAATTAAGACATTATCAATTAATAAATATATTCAAAATATCTCATATTTTTTATATTTGTTGACAGCCATTTATTTTGGTTAAGATATAATTAACAAATTAATTATATCTTTATAAGTGTGACCCACTGTTTCAGATTTTAATAACTTAAGTCAAAGTTGCCACCATAGGGTAGGTCAATTTTAAAATACATTATAAAATCCTATCTCTTAGAAGCCAACCTTGTTATTGATTTAAATGGAATCCGTAGGGAGGATGAAATTAATGTTGGAAACAAAGTGCGCAGCGAAATTTTTAGAATTTCTTTTATCAGAGTAATTTTCAAAACACAAGTTTGACATGTTATATGTATAAATTAAACAGATCTTACTAACCTCAGTGTGTCGAAGAACCTCCGCGATCCGTGTAGAGAAGTAACGTTCCAGAAGAGCCTCAACCAACTGGTCTTCTTCTTTGCTATTCTCTATCCACAACCGGAGTGAGTGTGGGCTCACACGTACAGCTCTTCCACCGGTGACTCTCCTTCCAACCAATAGAGAGAACCCAAAGCTAGTGCTCGTGATTTGTGAACAAAAGCTCTCAGGGAGTTTTTAGATGCTCACTAGAAGAGTATCACTCTTAATCTCTCAAATTGATCTTTTTTTGATCTTGAGACTCACTCCTTTTTTATAGCTATTGGTCCTGGGGTTAGTCCATATCAGATTAGGTCTTAAAAACTCAAAACAAAATCAAGTTCGGATCAGTATCTGATAAGATCCGCGTGAAAACGCGTAATCTTATCTCTCGCTGATCGGCAGGCCGAACATTCTGATCGGCAGGCCAATCAGGCTAGTTCGGCAGGCCGAACACGTCATCCGGCAGGCCAAACTCTTGAGAAAAAATCTCCGCGAATCTTTTATTTTCCACCCGAGATTCTAAAGGATAAAGTCTCAGTTTTGATTCAAATAACCCAATAGAGAAGTTACTGATCAAAACAAACATTATCAAGATAATCTCTAAGAAAATAAATCAATTCACAATAATTCTACAAGTTTATCTTGTTCCAATTTTGTCCAAAATTAAAACAACCGATAAACAGACAAGAATTATCTGATTGCAATAATTCAACAAGTTTATCTTAAACTAATTTCTTACAAAATTAATTCAACTGATAAGCAGACATGAATTATTTGATTCTTACAAAGTTTAAACCAATCTGATAAATCTGACATAAGTCACCAATTATTGGAAAAGCACGCCGTGTCGTTATAGGATTTTGTGAGCTACAAAGGGGACCAAAATGGACCTATAAAGTTCAAGCTCATGATAAATATGAAACCCAATATCCTAGATATACATTTCACAATTATCAACTCCAACGCTACTCCACTAAAAGCTTGGAGTTGCACTCTCGAACTTTATAGAATTACGAAGCTCGTGTAGCTAAGTCTCCATGACATATCATAGTGTATCGTATCCCCATATGATAATCCATAATCGGCTTAAGGACAAGTTCTGTCGTACCTTCCCGATTATTTTTGTCTTACGTTCCATTGTCTCACCATTAGAAAACTTACCATCCAATGATAGTATACCATTTCGGTTACACCTATGTATCCAAATGGTTGAGTGCTCCAGTTTTCCAATTACAGGACAACACATATAAGAAGATATCATTGCTCCTAAAGAGGAGCTATGGATTCCATATCTATGAATAACAAGTCTATGCTATCAAGAGTCATGCCTCTAACGTACCGGCATGCATACCACTATAGAGATGTGGGAGTCACCCATTGGTACATCAAAAGACATAAGTCGAGACAACGGGCCCACTATTCATCTCAAGATTAAGATACAATACAAATGACTGTCTAAAGTAAATAGATTTGCCAAGACAGAATTATTAATCCAAATCAATTCACTTTATGTCCCGATCCAACACATCGTCACCTATGACAACATGCCAATGTTTCTATTCATGGAGTCCAACTCCGATGGTCAAGACAAACCATCTCCCAGTAGGGATATAGACAACATAATAATCTTTACATGAATAAAGCACCCAACTTTATTCCCTCGATTGCGGATCATATGTTTTAGACCGTTACCTTAAGAATCGTGTCTTCCGCATAATCATCCCATCATATGCCCAATTCTTAAGGTTTAGACTGACAGTCTCAGACTACTGTTTGCTTATCATACATTCAACAAATATGAACGTAAAGAGGACAAGATTTGGTATATATAAATGAATAAATTCTTTATTGATAAAAATGTGTCCAAAAACGTATTACATTTTTTACACCTTAGGGCATACATGTCTAACAATCTCCCACTTGCACAAAGTGAGTAAATACTGCAAATTTTGCATCCCCATAGCTTCCACATGCCTCTCGAAGACTCTCCCAGTAAGTGTCTTCGTAAATGGATAAGCTAAATTGTCCTCTGACGCGATCTTGCACACCGTGACATGCCCGCCCTCAACGAAGTCCTTTATCACATGATACTTCTGATCAATATGCTTACTCTTCTTGTGAAATCTTGGTTCCTTAGCATTAGCTACCGCTGCACTGTTATCACAGTACAGTGATACCGCTTTATGCATACCAGGAACTACCTCAAGATCCCCAAGGAACTTGCTGAGCCACACTGCTTCTTTCGAAGCATCACTAGCTGCCACATACTCGGCCTCCATCATTGAATCCGAAGTGCAATCTTGCTTTGCACTTCTCCAACTGATGGCACCGCCACCCAGAGTAAACCCAAACCCCGAAGTCGATTTCCTAGAATCCAGACAGGATTGAAAATCTGAATCAGTGTATCCTAGAGGAGTCAAGTCCTCACCCGAATACACAAGCATATACCCTCGAGTCCTTCTCAGGTACTTGAAAATATCCTTTACCGCAACCCAATGGTTCGGTCCTGGATCCGCCTGAAATCGACTTACAATCCCGACCGCATAGCTAATATCCGGTCGAAGGCAAAGCATGGCATACATGAGACTACCCACTGCCGAAGCATAAGGCACCTTCTTCATGTATTCTCTTTCTTCATAAGACTTTGGAGAGTCTTTCTTAGAAAGAGTAATTCCAGACCTAGATGATTGCCCACCTTTCTTGGAATCCTGCATTGCAAACCTCCTAAGAATTTTATCTATGTAGCCGGCCTGTGACAAAGCTATCATTTTGTTCTTCCTATCCCGAATGATCTGGATACTGAGAACAAAATTAGCCTCACCTAAGTCCTTCATGTCAAACTGCTTGGTCAACCATAATTTTACCGATGACAACGCTCCAACGTCATTGCCAATTAGCAGAATGTCATCTACATAGAGCAGTAGAAAAACCACCTTCCCATCCTTTATGTGTTTGTAAACACATGGTTCATCCACATTTTGTGAGAACCCATAAGTCTTGATCACTTGATCAAATCTTATGTTCCAAGAACGAGAAGCCTGCATAAGTCCATAAATTGACTTTAGCAGCTTACAAACCTTCCCCTCTTGACCCGCGACCTTGAACCCGTTTGGTTGTTCCATATAAATGGACTCATCAAGATAGCCATTCAGAAAAGCTGTCTTGACATCCATCTGCCAAATCTCGTAGTCGAGAGCAGCAGCTATGGACAAGAGAATCCGGATGGACTTAAGCATGGCTACAGGCAAAAAAGTTTCCTCATAATCGATTCCTTCCTTTTGCGTATAACCCTTAGCTACCAGTCTAGCCTCAAAGGTTTCGACCTTTCCATCCACTCCTCTTTTCCTCTTGTAGATCCACTAACACCCTATGGGTTTTACCCCTTCGGGAAGATCCACAAGCTCCTAGACCCGATTAGTCTCCATAGACTTCATCTCTATGTTCATGGCCTCTGTCCAAAGATTTGAATCAACATCCTGCATAGCTTCTGCATAAGTATAAGGATCCCTATCATGTTCATCCGGTTCAGCCAAAAAGACCTCCCCATTGAACATATACCTTTCAGGTTGACGCCCGATCCTCCCACTACGCCGAAGCCCCTAAGGTTGTTGTTCAGGTTTGTTTGGTTTTTCTACACTGATCGAAATGGTTTCATTCGGAACCTCCGGAGTAAACGGATCACCCCTCAACTCCTCAAGCACCACTTTGCTTCGAGGTTTAAAGTCGTTCATGTAACTCTCCTCAAGGAAAGTTGCATTAGTTGAAACCACAACTTTATTTTCCTTTGGGTTAAAAAAATAACCCCCTTTAGTCCCTTTTAGATATCCTATAAATACGCAAACTTCCGAACGTGCTTCCAACTTATTCGGATCCTTAAACAAGACATGAGCTGGACATCCCCATATGTGAATATGGTTTAAAGATGTCTTCCGTCTTGTCCACAACTCGTGAGGAGTTTTAGGGACCGATTTTGAAGGCACATTGTTCAAAAGATAACATGCGGTTTGTAGTGCATATCCCCAAAAGGATAAAGGCAATGATGAATAACTCATCATGGACCGAATCATGTCCAACAAAGTCCTATTCCTTCTCTCCGCTACGCCATTCTGCTGCGGAGTGCCCGGCGCAGTCAAATGGGATAAAATCCCATTCTCTAACAAGTGTCCCAAGAACTCATCAGAAAGGTATTCCCCACCTCGATCAGATCGAAGTGCCTTTTTGGGTCTACCCAATTGCTTTTCCACTTCAGCCCGAAACTCCCTGAACTTATCATAAGTTTCGCTTTTGTGGTGCATTAGGTACACATACCCATATCTTGAGTAATCGTCAATAAAAGTGACGAAGTACTCATACCCTCCTCGTGCCCAGATGTTCATCGGTCCGCAAACATCACTATGCACAAGTTCTAGAACCCCTTTGGCCCTATTGCCCTTAGACCCATATGGTCTTTTGGTCATTTTACCCTCCAAACAAGATTCACGTTGAGGTATAGATTCCACCTTTAAGTGACTTAAAGGTCCATCCCTTACCAACCTTTGAATCCAATTCAGGTTAATATGGCCATGGCGCAAATGCCAAAGATAAGTCTTATTAGAGTGAGAAGTTTTAAGCCTTTTTGAGTCATTATCATTTATCTCAGCATGAAGCAATAAGTCCATCTTAGGTTTGATAAAATATAGATTATTTTGCTTCCATCCAGAACAGATAAAAGATTTGTTTTTACGAATCACCACTTTTTCATTAAAAGATACCACGTAGGAGTCTTCAAATAAAGAAGATATATAAATTAAATTCCTTTTAAATTTAGGAACATAAAAACAATCTCGCAAAATTAAAGTCCTATAATTATCAAAATAAAGATGGACATCTCCCACTACTACCGTTGAGACCAAGGATCCATCGCCCATCCGAAGCGTTAAGTCTTCACGAAGTAGACTTCTCGTTTCTTTGAATCCCTGTAGAGAAACACAAACATGATTAGTTACACTGGAATCTATGACCCAGATGTCACTGGATTCCTCAACCAAACAAGTTTCTAAATATAGAAGATCACACCTACCTCCCCTGGAAAGGAAGTCCTTGCAATGCTTCTTTATATGCCCGACCTTACCACAGAAGAAGCACTTAAGCTTCTTTGGGTTCTTCTTCTTCTTCTTCTTGCTCTTGGTAGCAGCAGGAATAGAAGACTTCCCACTCTTGGCCCGTTGCTTCTTTCCATTCCTAGAGTTAGGATTGGAACCAGAAGCAGCTACCATATTGGCCTCACCACCAACAGGAGACTCCCTGAACAGCAGTTCAAACTCCTGTAACTGTTTCATCAGTTCTGTCAAGGTCATATCCCGTCTATTGCTTAAATTAAAAGTAGCTCTAAATGGAATAAATTCCTTAGACAGAGTCTCAAAGACCATAGTCATCTAAGTTTCAGCATCGATGTCGGCTCCATTGGTTTGAGCCTCAGCGAGGTAACCCATGACCAACATCATGTGCTCCTTTACAGATGTCCCCGGTCTCTGTCTACAGTTTAAGAGTTTTCGAAGCGCCCCTTGCCGCTTTGTTATGGCCTGGCCTCTAAACTTGTCCTCAAGATTATCCAAGATCTGCTTCGCAGTCTCATAATCTTGATGTTGAGCCTGCAGCACGTTGTTCATGCTAGCCATAACATAGCAGCGGGCCTGATCATTAGCATCTTTCCAGCGATTGTACGCTTAGAATTGCTCATTACTTGAGTCTCCCGTAGGCTCGGGAGGACAAGGAGTTGTCAGTACATATTCCAGTTTCTCAAAGGAAAGGACGATGTCCAGGTTCCGTTTCCAATCGTTATAATTCTCACCGGTTAATTGGTTTTTGTCAAGTATCGATGATAAAGCGTTTTTAGACATTTTCAATCTACAATAAAGAATATACCAAACATAAGCAAACATATATAATAATTTAGTAAGATAACACAATCATGTAAAATCATACAAATATGTTTATGTGTCAAAACCTTGAAAATATCACAACCTTACAACGATAATTCCCAACTCAGAATTTAACAAGCTCCTAGGGGAGTCATCAGGAACACGGATCCCCTCCTGATTAATATATGCCATCCAGGACCCGTATGATCCAGCATATACTAATAATCGTTTCTTTGGCCATTAATTTTATTAACAGAGCTCCTAGGGGAGGTTAATAATAAAATTAACGTGAGTGTATAACCACCGTTTTAATATTTTATCCATGATTTATAATCACCACCTAGGGGTGTGCAACCATAAATCATACTAAAATACTTTATCCTTTCAGAGATCCAATCCGGTACATGATAGAAATCCCTTCCTAGGGGTCAGGACCACCATGTTCTTCCTATGGACCAACGATGGAGGCCTTAGGTCCTCTCTTCGAAAACCTTCTCCCACTCAATCTTTTGAAGTCAAGGTTTTATTTTAAAATTATGCATGAACTATTTTAATATGAGCGGCACTCCTTATTCTATATGACATGTTATCAATATACATGGTAAATTATATTATAATGCAGGCAAGCAAAGTAATCAAGCAAAGCCACAAGCAAAATAATAATAACCGTAATATTATGGTTCCACCCTAGAGAATAGAAAAACTAAGATTACAAGAGAATAATCGAGACATTTATCGATTCTTCATCCTTGAATCCTCAAGCTGTATCCTTCTTCATGTAATATCCATCTTCAAGTCTTCAATCCCGTATGAATCGAATACTTCATATTTCCGGTCATATCCAAATGTAGTGTTTCTCAGAATCGTCTCAAAAATAAAATTAAAACTGCACTAAAAAAATTGCACCTTTTCTGGACACTCGGCAACTCTCGGTCGGCAGGCCGATCTAGGTGATCGGACTGCCGGTCTTGCTCCATCGGCCAGCCGATCTATGCAGGTTCGGCCTGCCGAACTTAAACTTCAGCCTGCCGGCAGAGCACCAAATTTTCTGCCCCACTGTCGGCCTGCCGGACCATACGTCCAGCCTGCCGATCTGTGACCTTCGGCCTGCCGAACTGTGAGGTCCGGCATGTCGACCGAGCAGAAAACCCTTGATCCAGAAAATACAATTTTAATGCAATTCATCTATTTTATTTTCAACAATTCAAAAACATAAAATTAGAGGCTCAGGAAATACCTGGAGGCGCCATCATCAATCTTCAAGATCCGACTTCTCGATCCGTCTTCTCCGGATAATTATTTAATTACAAATTCTTACAAATTAAAAATTAAATGACAATTCCTAGACGGAGATGATAGTCCACCAACTAATTACATAAAAAACCTAGATACACATTCTAACCTCTACGGAACCATAATCGGTATTAATTAATAAATAAATAATTAAACAATGATTTAATCAACCATAATTAATAAACATTCACCACATAATCCATAACAAAATATATATTATATAGAAACCTAGAGTGCCATCTCTCTATAAAATTCAATTCAAGCATAGGAGAGATTAAGATCACAAAATTTATGCATATAACATGATCACAAATTTGCAAATTTATGTAAAAAACTGGGCTCTGATACCAATTTTTGGAAACAAAGTGCGCAGCGAAATTTTTAGAATTTCTTTTATCAGAGTAATTTCCAAAACACAAGTTTGACATGTTATATGTATAAATTAAACTGATCTTACTAACCTCAGTGTGCCGAAGAACCTCCGCGATGTTGGAAACAAAGTGCGCAGCGGAATTTTTTAAATTTTCGTCAGAGTATTTTCCAAAACACAAGTTTGACATGTTATATGTATAAATTAAACAGATCTTACTAACCTCAGTGTGCCGAAGAACCTCTGCGACCTGTGTAGAGAAGTAACGTTCCAGAAGAGCCTCAACCAACTGGTCTTCTTTGCTATTCTCTATCCACAACCGGAGTGAGTATGGGCTCACACGTACAGCTCTTCCATCGGTGACTCTCCTTCCAACCAACAGAGAGAACCCAAAGCTAGTGTTCGTGATTTGTGAACAAAAGCTCTCAGGGAGTTTTCAGATGCTCACTCGAAGAGTATCACTCTTAATATCTCAAATTGATCTTAGTAAATCATTAGACTCACTCCCTTTTTATACCTATTGGTCCTAGGGTCAGTCCATATCAGATTAGGTCTCAAACAATCGAAACAGAATCAAGTTCAGATCAATATCTGATAAGATACACGTGAAAACGCGTAATCTTAACTGTCGTCGGTCGGCAGGCTGAACTTTCTGATAGGCAGGCCGAACAGGCTAGTTCGGTAGGCCGAACACGTCATCCGACAGGCCGAACTGCCGGGAAAAAATCTCCGCGAATCTTTTATTTTCCACCCAAGATTCTAAAGGATAAAGTCTCAGTTTTGATTCAAATAGCCCAATAGAAAAGATATCTGATCGAAACAAACTTTATCAAGATAATCTCAAAGAAAATAAATTAATTCACAATAATTCTACAAGTTTATCTTGTTCTAATTGTCTAAAATTAAAACAACCGATAAACAGACAAGAATTACCCGAACGCAATAATTCAACAAGTTCATCTTGAACTAATTTTCTTACATAATTAATTCAGCCGATAAACAGACATGAATTATTTTATTCTTATAAATTTTAAACCAATCTGATAAATCCGACATAAGTCACCAATTATTGAAAAAGCACGCCGTGTCGTTACAGGAATTTGTGAGCTAGCAAAGGGGACCAAAATGGACCTATAAAGTTCAAGCTCATGATAATTATGAAACCCAATATCCCAGATATACATTTCACAATTATCAACTCCAACGCTACTCCACTAAAAGCTTGGAGCTGCACTCTCGAACTTTATAGAATTACGAAGCTCGTGTAGCTAAGTCTCCATGACATATCATAGTGTATCGCATTCCCATATGATCATCCATAATCGGCTTAAGGACAAGTTCTGTCTTACCTTCCCGATTATTTTTATCTTACGTTCCATTGTCTCACCATTAGAAAACTTACCATCCAAAGATAGTATACCATTCGGTTACACCTATGTATCCAAATGGTTGAGAGCTCCAGTTTTCCAATTACAGGACAACGTATATAAGAGGATATCATTACTCCTAAAGAGGAGCTATGGATTCCATATCTATGAATAACAAGTCTACGCTATCAAGAGTCATGCCTCCAACGTACCTGCATGCATGCCACTATAGAAATGTGGGAGTCACCCATTGGTACATCAAAAGACACAAGTCAAGACAACGGGCCCATTATTCATCTCAGGATTAAGATACAATACAAATGATTGTCTAAAGTGAATCGATTTGCCAAGACAGAATTATTAATCCAAATTAATTAACTTTATGTCCCGATCCAAAACATCGTCAACTATGACAACGCGCCAATGTTTCTATTCACAGAGTCCAACTCCGATGGCCAAGACAAACCATCTCCCAAAAAGGATATAGACAACATAACAATCTTTACATGAATAAAGCGCCCAACTTTATTCCCTCGATTGTGGATCATATGTTTTAGACCGTCACCCTAAGAATTGTGTCTTCCGCATAATCATCCCATCATATGCCCAATTCTTAGGGTTTAGACTGACAGTCTCAGACTACTGTTTGCTTATCATACATTCAACAAATATGAACGTAAAGAGGACAATATTTGGTATATATAAATGAATAAATTCTTTATTGATAAAAATGTCTCCAAAAACGTATTACATTTTTACTCCTTAGAGCATACATGTCTAACAATCTCCCACTTGCACTAAGTGAGTAAATATTGCAAATTTCGCATCCCCATAGCTTCCACATGCCTCTCGAAGACTCTCCCAGTAAGTGTCTTCGTAAATGGATCAGCTAAATTGTCCTCTGACGCGATCTTGCACACCGTGACACGCCCGCTCTCAACGAAGTCCTTTATCACATGATACTTCCGATCAATATGCTTACTCTTCTTGTGAAATCTTGGTTCCTTAGCATTAGCTACCGCCACACTGTTATCACAGTACAGTGATACCGCCTTATCCATACCAGGAACTACCTCAAGATCCCCAAGGAACTTGCGGAGCCACACTGCTTCTTCCGAAGCATCACTAGCCGCCACATACTCGGCCTCCATCGTTGAATCTGAAGTGCAATCTTGCTTCGCACTTCTCCAACTGATGGCACCGCCACCTAGAGTAAACACAAACCCCGAAGTCGATTTCCTAGAATCCAGGCAGGATTGAAAATCTGAATCAGTGTATCCTAGTAGAAAAACCACCTTCCCATTCTTAATGTGTTTGTAAACACATGGTTCATCCACATTTTGTGAGAACCCATAAGTCTTGATCACTTGATCAAATCTTATGTTCCAAGAACGAGAAGCCTGCTTAAGTCCATAAATTGACTTTAGCAGCTTACAAACCTTACCCTCTTGACCTGCGACCTTGAACCCGTCTGGTTGTTCCATATAAATGGACTCATCAAGATATCCATTCAGAAAAGCCGTCTTGACATCCATCTGCCAAATCTCGTAGTTGAGAGCGGCAGCTATGGACAAGAGAATCCGGATGGACTTAAGCATGGCTACAGGCGAAAAGGTTTCCTCATAATCGATTCCTTCCTTTTGCGTATAACCCTATGCTACTAGTCTAGCCTTAAAGGTTTCGACCTTTCCATCCACTCCTCTTTTCCTCTTGTAGATCCACTTACATCCTATGGGTTTTACCCCTTCGGTAAGATCCACAAGCTCCCAGACTCGATTAGTCTCCATAGAATTCATCTCTATGTTCATGGCCTCTGTCCAGAGTCTTGAATCAACATCCTCCATGGCTTCTGCGTAAGTATAAGGATCCCTGTCATGTTCATCTGGTTCAGCCAAAAAGACTTCCCCATTGAACATATACCTTTCAGGTTGACGCCCGATCCTCCCACTACGCCGAAGCCCCTAAGGTTGTTGTTCAGGTTTGTTTGGTTTTTCTACACTGATCAAAATGGTTTCATTCGGAACCTCTGGAGTAAACGGATCACCCCTCAACTCCTCAAGCACCACTTTGCTTCGAGGTTTAAAGTCGTTCATGTAACTCTCCTCAAGGAAAGTTGCATTAGTTGAAACCACAACTTTATTTTCCGTTGGGTTAAAAAAATAACCCCCTTTAGTCCCTTTTGGATATCCTACAAACATGCAAACTTCTGAACGTGCTTCCAACTTATTCGGATCCTTAAACAGGACATGAGCTAGACATCCCCATATGCGAATATGGTTTAAGGATGTCTTCCATCTTGTCCACAACTCGTGAGGAGTTTTAGGGACCGATTTTGAAGGCACATTGTTCAAAAGATAACATGCGGTTTGTAGTGCATATCCCCAAAAGGATAAAGGCAATGATGAATAACTCATCATGGACCGAATCATGTCCAACAAAGTCCTATTCCTTCTCTCCGCTACGCCATTCTGTTGCGGAGTGCCCAGTGCAGTCAAATGGGATAAAATCCCATTCTCTAACAACTGTCCCAAGAACTCATCAGAAAGGTATTCCCCACCTCGATCAGATCGAAGTGCCTTTATGGGTTTACCTAATTGCTTTTCCACTTCAGCCCGAAACTCCCTGAACTTATCATAAGTTTCGCTTTTGTGGTGCATTAGGTACACATACCCATATCTTGAGTAATCATCAATAAAAGTGACGAAGTACTCATACCCTCCTCGTGCCCGGATGTTCATCGGTCCGCAAACATCACTATGCACTAGTTCTAGAACCCCTTCGGCCCTATTGCCCTTAGACCCGTATGGTCTTTTGGTCATTTTACCCTCCAAACAAGACTCACATTGAGGTATAGATTCCACCTTTAAGTGACTTAAAGGTCCATCCCTTACCAACCTTTGAATCATATTCAGGTTAATATGGCCAAGGCGCAAATGCCAAAGATAAGTCTTATTAGAGTGAGAAGTTTTAAGTCTTTTTGAGTCATTATCATTTATCTCAGCATTAAGCAATAAGTCCATCTTACGTTTGATAAAATATAGATTATTTTGCATCCATCCAAAACAGATAAAAGAATTATTTTTACGAATCACCACTTTTTCATTAAAAGATACCACGTAGGAGTCTTTAAATAAAGAAGATACAGAAATTAAATTCCTTTTAAATTGAGGAACACAAAAACAGTCTCACAAAATTAAACTCCTATAATTATCAAAATAAAGATGGACATCTCCCACTGCTTCCGCTGAGACCAAGGATCCATCCCCCATCCGAAGCGTTAAGTCTTCACGAAGTAGACTTCTCGTTTCTTTGAATCCCTGCAGAGAAACACAAACATGATTAGTTGCACCAGAATCTATGACCCAGATGTCACTGGATTCCTCAACCAAACAAGTTTCTAAATATAGAAGATCACACCTTCCTCCCTTGGAAAGGAAGTCCTTGCAATGCTTCTTTATATGCTCGACCTTACCACAGAAGAAGCACTTAAGCTTCTTTGGGTTCTTCTTCTTCTTCTTCTTGCTCTTGGTAGCAACAGGAATGGAAGACTTACCACTCTTAGCCCGTTGCTTCTTTCCATTCCCAGAGTTAGGATTGGAACCAGAAGCAGCTACCATATTGGCCTCTCCACCAGCTGGAGACTCCCTGATCAGCAGTTCAAACTCCTGTAACTGTTTCATTAGTTCTGTCAAGGTCATATCCCGTCTATTGCTCAAATTAAAAGTAGCTCTAAACGAAATAAATTCCTTAGATAGAGTCTCAAAGACCATAGTCATCTGAGTTTCAGCATCGATGTCGGCTCCATTGGTTTGAGCCCCAGCGAGGTAACCCATGACCAACATCATGTGCTCCTTTACAGATGTCCCCGGTCTCTGTCTAGAGTTTAAGAGTTTCCGAAGCGCCCCTTGCCGCTTTGTTATGGCTTGGCCTCCAAACATGTCCTCAAGATTATCCAAGATCTGCTTCGCAGTCTCATAATCCTGATGTTAAGCCTGAGCACATTGTTCATGTTAGCCATAACATAGCAGCGGGCCTGATCATTAGCATCTTCCCAGCGATCGTACGCTTGGAATTGCTCATTACTTGAGTCTCCCGTAGGCTCGGGAGGACAAGGAGTTGTCAGTACATATTTCAGTTTCTCAAAGGAAAGGACGATGTCCAGGTTCCGTTTCCAATCATTATAGTTCTCATCGGTTAATTGGTTTTTGTCAAGTATTGATGATAAAGCATTTTTAGACATTTTCAATCTACAATAAAGAATCATATACCAAACATAAGCAAACATATATAATAATTTAGTAACATAACACAATCATGTAAAATCATACAAATGTGTTTATGTGTCAAAACCTTGAAAATATCACAACCTTACAACGATAATTCCCAACTCAGAATTCAACAAGCTCCTAGGGGAGTCATGCCAAATTCAATCAGGAACACGGATCCCCTCCTGATTAATATATGTCATCCAGGACCCGTATGATCCAGCATATACTAATAATCGTTTCTTTGGCCATTAATTTTATTAACAGAGCTCCTACGGGAGGTTAATAATAAAATTAACATGAGTGTATAACCACCGTTTCAATATTTTATCCATGATTTATAATCACCACCTAGGGGTGTGCAACCATAAATCATACTAAAATACCTTATCCTTTCAGAGATCCAATCTGGTACATGATAGAAATCCCTTCCTAGGGGTCAGGACCACCATGTTCTTCTTATGGTCCAACGATGGAGGCCTTAGGTTCTCTCTTTGAAAACCTTCGCCCACTCAATCTTTTGAAGTCAAGGTTTTATTTTAAAATTATGCATGAACAATTTTAATATGAGCGGCACTCCCTATTCTATATGACATGTTATCAATATACATGGTAAATCATATTATAATGCAGACAAGCAAAGCTACAAGCATAATAATAATAACCGTAATATTATGGTTCCACCCTAGAGAATAGAAAAATAAGATTACAAGAGAATAATCGAGACATTTATCGATTCTTCATCCTTGAATCCTCAAGCTGTATCCTTCTTCATGTAATATCCATCTTCAAGTCCTCAATCCTGTATGAATCGAACACTTCATATTTCTGATCAAATCCAAATTTAGTGTTTCTCAGAATCGTCTCAAAAATAAAAATAAAACTGCATTGGAAAAATTGCACCTTTTCTGGACACCTGGCAGCTCTCGGTCGGCAGTCCGATCTGGGTGATAGGTCTGCCGATCATGGTGGTTCGGCCTGCCGAACATGAAGGTTTGGCCTGCCAGCAGAGCACCAAAATTTCTGCCCCACTGTCGGCTTGTCGGACCGTACGTTCGGCCTGCCGATTTGTGACCTTCGGCCTGCCGAAATGTGAGGTCCGGCATGCCGACCGAGCAGAAGAAACCTTAATCCAGAAAATACAATTTTAATGCAATTCATCAATTTTATTTTCAACAATTCAAAAACATAAAATTAGAGACTCAGGAAATACCTGGAGGCGCCATCATCAATCTTTAAGATCCGACTTCTCGTTCCGTCTTCTCCGAATAATTATTTAATTACAAAATTCTTACAAATTAAAAATTAAATAACAATTCCTAGACGGAGATGATAGTCCGCCATCTAATTACATGAAAAACCTAGATACACATTCTAACCTCTAAGGAACCATAACCGGTAATAATTAATTAATAAATAATTAAACAACAATTTAATCAACCATAATTAATTAATAAATATTCACCACATAATCCATGACAACATTTATATATTATATAGAAACCTAGAGTGCCATCTCTCTATAAAATTTAATTCAAGCATTGGAGAGATTAAGATCACAAAATTTATGCATATAACATGATCATAAACTTTGCAAATTTATGTAAAAACCTCGGCTCTGATACCAATTGTTGGAAACAAAGTGCGCGGCGGAATGTTTTAAATTTTCGTCAGAGTATTTTCCAAAACACAAGTTTGACATGTTATATGTATAAATTAAACAGATCTTACTAACCTCAATGTGCCGAAGAACCTTTGCGACCTGTGTAGAGAAGTAACGTTCCAGAAGAGCCTCAACCAACTGGTCTTCTTTGCTATTCTCTATCCACAACCGGAGTGAGTGTGGGCTCACACGTACAGCTCTTCCACCGGTGACTCTCCTTCCAACCAATAGAGAGAACCCAAAGCTAGTGTTCGTGATTTGTGAACAAAAGCTCTCAGGGAGTTTTCAGATGCTCACTCGAAGAGTATCACTCTTAATCTCTCAAATTGATCTTAGTAAATCATTAGACTCACTCCCTTTTTATACCTATTGGTCCTAGGGTCAGTCCATATCAGATTAGGTCTCAAAAAATCGAAACAGAATCAAGTTTGGATCAACATCTGATAAGATACGCGTGAAAACGCATAATCTTAACTGTCGTCGGTCGACAAGCCGAACTTTATGATAGGCAGGCCGAAAAGGCCAGTTCGGCAGGCCGAACACGTCATCCGGCAGGCCAAACTGCCGAGAAAAAATCTCCGTGAATCTTTTATTTTCCACCCGAGATTCTAAAGGATAAAGTCTCAGTTTTGATTCAAATAGCCCAATAGAAAAGATATCTGATCGAAACAAACTTTATCAAGATAATCTCAAAGAAAATAAATTAATTCATAATAATTCTACAAGTTTATCTTGTTCTAATTGTCTAAAATTAAAACAACCGATAAACAGACAAGAATTACCCGAACGCAATAATTCAACAAGTTCATCTTGAACTAATTTTCTTACATAATTAATACAACCAATAAACAGACATGAATTATTTGATTCTTATAAATTTAAAACCAATATGATAAATCCGACATAAGTCACCAATTATTGGAAAAGCACGCCGTGTCGTTACAGGATTTTGTGAGCTAGCAAAGGGGACCAAAATGGACCTATAAAGTTCAAGCTCATGATAATTATGAAACCCAACATCCCAGATATACATTTCATAATTATCAACTCCAACGCTACTCCACTAAAAGCTTAGAGCTGCACTCTCGAACTTTATAGAATTACGAAGCTCGTGTAGCTAAGTCTCCATGACATATCATAGTGTATCGCATCCCCATATGATCATCCATAATCGGCTTAAGGACAAGTTCTGTCTTACCTTCCCGATTATTTTTATCTTACATTCCATTGTCTCACCATTAGAAAACTTACCATCCAAAGATAGTATACCATTCGGTTACACCTATGTATCCAAATGGTTGAGCACTCCAGTTTTCCAATTACAGGACAACGTATATAAGAGGATATCATTACTCCTAAAGAGGAGCTATGGATTCCATATCTATGAATAACAAGTCTACGCTATCAAGAGTCATGCCTCCAACGTACCGGCATGCATGCCACTATAGAAATGTGGGAGTCACCCATTGGTACATCAAAAGACACAAGTCAAGACAACGGGCCCATTATTCATCTTAGGATTAAGATACAATACAAATGATTGTCTAAAGTGAATTGATTTGCCTAGACAGAATTATTAATCCAAATCAATTAACTTTATGTCCCGATCCAACACATCGTCAACTATGACAACGCGCCAATGTTTCTATTCACGGAGTCCAACTCCGATGGCCAAGACAAACCATCTCCCAAAAGGGATATAGACAACATAACAATCTTTACATGAATAAAGCGCCCAACTTTATTCCCTCGATTGTGGATCATATGTTTTAGACCGTCACCCTAAGAATTGTGTCTTCCGCATAATCATCCCATCATATGCCCAATTCTTAGGGTTTAGACTGACAGCCTCAGGCTACTGTTTGCTTATCATACATTCAACAAATATGAACGTAAAGAGGACAATATTTGGTATATATAAATGAATAAATTCTTTATTGATAAAAATGTCTCCAAAAACGTATTACATTTTTACTCCTTAAAGCATACATGTCTAACACGCGATCCGTGTAGAGAAGTAACGTTCCAGAAGAGCCTCAACCAACTGGTCTTCTTTGCTACTCTCTATCCACAACCGGAGTGAGTGTGGGCTCACATGTACAACTCTTCCACCGGTGGCTCTCCTTCCAACCAATAGAGAGAACCCAAAGCTAGTGCTCGTGATTTGTGAACAAAAGCTCTCAGGGAGTTTTTAGATGCTCACTAGAAGAGTATCACTCTTAATCTCTCAAATTGATCTTTTTTTGATCTTGAGACTCACTCCCTTTTTATAGTTATTGGTCCTGGGGTCAGTCCATATCAGATTAGGTCTCAAAAACTCGAAACAGAATCAAGTTCGGATCAGTATCTGATAAGATCCGCGTGAAAATGCGTAATCTTATCTCCCGCTGATCGGCAGGCTGAACATTTTGATCGGTAGGCCGATCAGGCTAGTTCGACAGGCCGAACACGTCATCCGGCAGCCTGAACTCCCGAGAAAAAATCTCCGCAAATCTTTTATTTTCCACCCGAGATTCTAAAGGATAAAGTCTCAGTTTTGATTCAAATAACCCAATAGAGAAGTTATCTGATCAAAACAAACTTTATCAAGATAATCTCTAAGAAAATAAATCAATTTACAATAATTCTACAAGTTTATCTTGTTCCAATTTTGTCCAAAATTAAAACAACCGATAAACAGACAAGAATTATCTGATCGTAATAATTCAACAAGTTTATCTTGAACTAATTTCTTACAAAATTAATTCAACCGATAAACAGACATGAATTATTTGATTCTTACAAATTTTAAACCAATCTGATAAATTCGACATAAGTCACCAATTATTGGAAAAGCACGCCGTGTCGTTACAGGATTTTGTGAGCTAGCAAAGGGGACCAAATTGGACCTATAAAGTTCAAGCTCATGATAAATATGAAACCCAATATCCCAGATATACATTTCACAATTATCAACTCCAACGCTACTCCACTAAAAGCTTGGAGCTGTACTCTCGAATTTTATAGAATTACGAAGCTCGTGTAGCTAAGTCTCCATGACATATCATAGTGTATCATATCCCCATATGATAATCCATAATCGGCTTAAGGACAAGTTCTGTCTTACCTTCCCGATTATTTTTATCTTACATTCCATTGTCTCACCATTAGAAAACTTACCATCCAAAGATAGTATACCATTCGGTTACACCTATGTATCCAAATGGTTGAGCACTCCAGTTTTCCAATTACAGGACAACGTATATAAGAGGATATCATTACTCCTAAAGAGGAGCTATGGATTCCATATCTATGAATAACAAGTCTACGCTATCAAGATTCATGCCTCTAACGTACCGGCATGCATACTACTATAGAGATGTGGGAGTCACCCATTGGTACATCAAAAGACACAAGTCGAGACAACGGGCCCACTATTCATCTCAGGATTAAGATACAATACAAATGACTGTCTAAAGTGAATCGATTTGCTAAGACAGAATTATTAATCCAAATCAATTCACTTTATGTCCCGATCCAACACATCGTCACCTATGACAACGTGCCAATGTTTCTATTCACGGAGTCCAACTCCAATGGTCAAGACAAACCATCTTCCAGTAGGGATATAGACAACAAAACAATCTTTACATGAATAAAGCGCCTAACTTTATTCCCTCGATTGCGGATCATATGTTTTAGACCATCACCTTAAGAATCGTGTCTTCCGCATAATCATCCCATCATATGCCCAATTCTTAAGGTTTAGACTGACAGTCTCAGACTACTGTTTGCTTATCATACATTCAACAAATATGAACGTAAAGAGGACAAGATTTGGTATATATAAATGAATAAATTCTTTATTGATTAAAATGTGTCCAAAAACGTATTATATTTTTTACTCCTTAGGGCATACATGTCTAACAATTAAAGTATCACAAGACGCCACCTAAATCTCACGGTGTTGTGCAAATAGTAGAAACCATAAGTTATATTGTCATATTACCTCCTTCCACTCATTATTTTTAAAATAATGTGTTTTATTTTATAAAACATCCTATATTTTATAAATCTAGTAAATAAAACCAATTTTAATTACTAGGTATAATTATGTGTCCCATCCTATTTACACTTAAATAAATTACTAGATTTTCTAAAAATCTAAATTTATTATGAATTATTAAGCTACCCAAAATTAAACAATTTAAAATTAGATAACTCAAAATTAATGTGAATTTTACTATGTTTTAAGTATTAAAACTAAAATCACATTATTTTGTTGATTAATAAAATAATATACAATTCTATAAAATCAACCCAATTAATTTCATCTCATTAAATTAATTCCAACAACATATTAAACCATTTTATAACAACTTTATAAAATATTATATAATGTGCACATGAATGCATGTCATGTTATATTAACTATGAGTGGTCACTTCCTAGATGACATGTTATAATACATGAACATATTATCACAACATCACATATAATTATAACATGAAAATAAATAATGGATTTTTAACCAGGTCTTTTTGGATAATTAAATTACAACCAAAAAAAATGACAAATAAAAATTACAAAGGTCTTCTTATAATAACATTTTATCTTGCTCTAATTGATGTGGTGGACTTCTTCATGTGGGCTCTTGTGAAAAATTTGATGGGTTACTGAGAACAACTTATGGGCCCATGTCAAACATCAGGCCCAACTTCTCTCTAGGCTTCAGAAACCCTAGAGGTACTTTCTTTTCCACATCCGTATGAAGGCTTCCCTTTGAATTTTTTTGGCTGCAACTGCTAAATCTAATGACCTCCAAGACATTACAAGGTTGACACTCGTAGCATTCCAAATGGAAGGCCACCGTACTGCTGACCAAATACTATCGAACATGAAGCGTCACAGCTCTAGAGAGCCCAGCTCATTGGTTAGCTGAGAGTGGCAGCACTACAAGCCGAGTCATGAGGCTCAAGGTTGAGCACTCCTTTCTCTCTTTTCATGGCCCAGCATGGTCGAGCTCTAGGGCAAGCGACGCCGCATTGCATTTCGTTTCGACTGGCTGCAGCTCTCAAACCGGTTACCACGGCATCAGCCCAAACTTCTCTAGCTAAAACATCTTCCATGCCAAAGTTGTAGATGCATGAAGCAGCGTCTCCAATTAAGCGCCCACAGTTTCCAAGCCAAACTTCGTCGGCAAATGCGACAGTCAAATGTCATTGAACCCAACAAATCACGCTCGTGGTCTCATCAACCTTGCAGGCTATGCCCTTCTTTACGTTTATGGTCGAGCCGAAGCAACTAGAGGCTGAGCACTAGCGACACTCCTGGCCAAGCGAGGAAGCTTAAGGCTGACTCTGTAACATTAAGGCCGAGCCATCACGCTCGAGGCTGAGCGTTGTTGGGCCTTATGTTGGATCACAACCAAGCTCCAATGGAACTCAAGACCGAGCCATGAAGGCCGCTTACGACCGAGTCAATAAGGCTTAAGGCCGAGCACCACCACTAATCCGAGTCCAACTCCGATGGTTAAAATGGTGACCGCTTCATCTTCTTCTTCCATGCGCACGTGAAGGCTTTGCATGATAATGAAAAAAAGAAAGAAAAAAAGAAAAAAATAATAAAAATAAATTACAAAAAGCCTATACCCTTATACACCAATTTGATATAATCAAAACTTTAAATAAAATTAAACAATCTAAAAGGACCATACAATTAAGGATAAAAAATCTATCCATAATTTAACAATTCATCTCGTGAATCAAAATGATGAAAAAAATACAAAGTGCCTACAGACATCCATCAAGAACATGATATTATCAACATAAAATCATGTTAATAAAAAGTTATATATGCTAGAACCTGTTCTAATGCCATTTGTTGGAATTATATATGAAAATACAGCAGAAAAATGAATCGATTGATAAACAAAATTTTTTTGAATATTTTGTTTATCAAGAATAGCTATATAATTTTAATTAAATATTGAAAGCGTAGAAGCATTTATTTCAAACCTTTTGAAGACTTATCAAGGTTTACTAGGTTTCTTGTTTGACATCACAATCTTCAAAGCCAAGCCTCCATACCAATGGATCTATGAGTGGGCACCAAATTGGAATGATGAATTATCTTACACTTTTCTAGTTCTGCTATGTGCTAAACACATGAGATAACATGACTTTTTTTTTAGAAAAAGGACTCTCAGTTTTTTCTCTCAAGAGTTTCAAAAAAAAAATGTACATAAAAAAGGCTAATATCTTCTCACTTTTATAACTGACCATTTTTATTAATTAATTGATTTTTTAAAATTTAAAAACCACCCACCAATCTCTCTAGTGGGTGAACCACACACACGCACAACTGGAGAAAAAACAGGTATATGGAGAAAGTGCTTTAAGCACCTCCACGTCCACCTTTTCTTTCAAACCATGCACATATTTGTGCATGTAAATATATATATATATATATATATATATATATATATATAAAAGTTCATAAACGAATCTTACATACATCTTATGTACGTGAATGTGTGTATATATATATATACTTAATTAATTTAAATAAATCTTATATATTTAAATTCAAAAATAAATCATATTTATTTAAAAATTTATTTTAAATTAATTAATTATTTATTTAATTTTGTGTTGGAATAGACAAAGTGCGGTTCTACAATACATGTGTCATACACAAAATTAAAATTATATTAATAATCTTATTAATTAAACATAGTTAATTAATTAATT
This sequence comes from Artocarpus heterophyllus, assembly GCA_025403435.1. Classification (NCBI taxonomy): domain Eukaryota; kingdom Viridiplantae; phylum Streptophyta; class Magnoliopsida; order Rosales; family Moraceae; genus Artocarpus; species Artocarpus heterophyllus. The sequence goes on from CM046343.1 coordinate 14,856,451, forward strand.
CAAAACATATTTAATTAATCTTATTAATTAAATACAATTAATTAATAAACTATTGCTTAGTTAAATGTGATAACATTTATTACATTATATTATGTGTCATAAAGAACATTTTTCTATGTCACATTAATATCTCTAGCGTGAAATAATTAATTTAAAATTTAATAGTTCTAAATTAAATATGTATAATCATTTTATACATTAAATCCAATACGGTGTTATATAGGTGGTATTGGGGACTTATGGACCTATTATTTAATCTTCCATAAATTTGACAATTAATTAAACTCTTTAATTAATATGCCAAATTTATTAGTTTCAATGTTACTCCATTAAAAACTTAAAACTACACTCTTGAAATTATAGTGATATTTGCTCAAAGAAAATTAGCTAGTAGTCTACTGATATAATCATTACATATAAATCAGTCCTCCATATATAGTTCAAAATAAGAGAAGTTTAATTTCTATTCATTTTTCTTATTACATCTTTATCATTGAGTTCCAATAATTCTCTAATGAACAATTAATTCATAATCTTATTATGAACGAGCGCTCTACTATTCAAGTCTTGAATCTTCACTCAAGAGAACTATTTTTCTAACTTCTATAAGGAAAGAATGAATTCTATATTTGTATAATATTATTCCCAATCATTTATTCCGTCATGTTTTTAAGATGCAAAGTTATGATATGTTTTTAGATAAATCTTACTATACAAGTCAAAAAACACAATGTTATAAACAAGAATCTAAGAAATACTCAAGATTAAGATTGTCGTATATATAATCATCATAGTGATAAATTTGAATGCTCTATTTGTAATTAACGATTATTAGAGGTTTATAATTTATCTAGTCCAGTCCTATACAATCTCATTATAAAAAGTTCCTCCAATCTAATATCTCTACATTAATAGCCTGGATAGGACTATTTCATTCTCAATGAGATTGGATAGCACTTGTAATATTTAATTAAAGATTTCAAACTTTAATTAATTATTACGAACTATTTAGATTATCTATAAATTTTATTCCTAAGCATATAACACTTATATGCTAAATTTATAATCTTGGAATTTTATTGATGTTTATTAAAGTATTCATCATACACATAAGCAATCAAAATAATTATAAATGTCACTTTATTTATTTGTTTATTAACAATGTTTACAATATCATTGCTTATGGGCGTTAACCCCATGGTCTACCTAAAGCTCACAAGAGAGAAATTAATAATTCAATTTTGCGGATTATAAAGTATCAACATTTAAATTGAGATTTCCCAATTTATTACCAATGTAAAATCATCCCATTCCATCCAGTCTATCAAATTATATTGGATTGAATGGATTTGCAAATTCAGTAAACCCAGCCACATGCTAGAATAAAATTATACCAACTTTAACAAGCTGAGACTCAAAAAAGAAGGGAGCTACAAGGTTCACTAAATGTGAAATTCCTCCCTCAAAAATAGTGCTTTTTTTTTTTTTTTGAGTTTTCCATTCTCTTTCTCTCTCTCTCTCTCTCTTAATTTGCTGAATATTTTTCTCCTTTTTTTTTTTTTCTGAAACTTCTTCTTTTTTTTCTGGGGGGGGTGGGGGGGTGGGGGGGTAGGGTGGGTGGTGGTGGTGGGGGTATTGTCTTCCTCGGCTGCCGAAGTCTCCTATCCTATAATGTCAAATGAAAGAAATGCTTTCCCCACTACTCCTATTGATATTGAGGCGGGGGCTTCATTCACTTTGTTCCTTTAATTTTCATTTAACAAATTACGAGGACAAATATGCATGATACTTTATCCAAAAAATCGATGCCTTATATTTTTAGTGAACTTTTTCGAACTGGAGAAGGATTTTGACGAACAGAGTTCTAAACACATGCACGTAATTTAATATTTCTTTAGACAAATATATTAAAAATAAACGATTGTCATAACATTATAAATTCAATAACAAGACTAACATTTTCCGTCTTTTTGAACAGTACAAATTGAAATACAACATTATTGTCTTCCCCCCATAAAAAGAATAATTGATACTTGCTGAAAATAAAGCTCACATGAAATTGCTATATATACGCGTACTACAAAACAATTAAGAATCAAAGAATTTTAAAGACTACTACAAAACTAAACCAGTACAATTTCTTCTTCTTTATCACATAATTTATCAAAATCTTCTATTCATTTGGTGGTGGTGGTGGCTCTTTGGTTGCTTTCCCAGCAGAATTAGCAGCAGCAGCAGCAACCTCTGGCTTAATCTCCTCTAGCTGATTCAGAACTTGCTGAACTTCCGGTCTTGCTTCCGGTGAGGGATCAACACAATGCAAAGCCAACTTCAATGTGTTAAGCAACTCATCACCAATGCTCGGCGCATCCCTCATTAATTCTAAATCAAAGACTTCATTTGTCCACTCTTCTTTGACAATGGAAGCCACCCACTGAGGCAAGTCCATGCCATTCATTGGCTCCCCCGGGGATTTCCCAGTTAGGAGCTCCAATATGATCACCCCGAGGCTGTAGACGTCAGTTTTGTTGTTGGCCTTCTTGGTCTGGGTGAGCTCAGGTGCGTCGTAGCCAAGGGACCCCCCGGTGGCAATGACATTGGTGTTGGCTGCGATTGTCATGAGCCTGGAAAGGCCAGCGTCTGCAATGTGCGCATTGTTCTGCTCATCTAGTAGTATGTTGCTTGATGTTAGATTTCCGTGGACCATGTTCTCTTGGGTGTGGAGGCAGAAAAGTCCATGTGTCACGCCCATGGCTATGTTCATCCTTGTTGGCCAATCAATTACAGTCTCTGGCCCTCGAGCTGCACGGATGCAAACCAATAAGTGTAATGTAGATTAACTATAGTCAAAACCTAGAAACGTTGCTAAACTATTAACTTTTCAACAGAATTTAGGTGTAGAAAATTAATGAACCGATTGATTTCCAAATCACAGAACTTGTTTTTTTGCAGTTAGTGTGGAACGTTACTGACCTTTAATATCTGGTATAGGCAACTAATAATATAGTTTAATGTCCAAATCAAAGCTACGCACTCTTTTTAAATGGGATTCAGTGTATAAAAAGTATGCTGAAGTGGTTGAATGTACTTACCATGGAGAAAGGAAGCAAGACTTCCCTTAGGCATGTAGTCCAAAACTAGAAGCTTCTCTCCCTTAGGTCCCAAGTAATAGGCTCTAAGGGCAAGGAGATTCGGATGTCGGATTTTTCCAAGTGCAGCAACCTCGGATTCAAACTCTTTCTGCCCCTTGGTAGTCTTTTCTCTTAGCCTCTTCACCACAACTTGGTTACCGTCCTCCAATGTCGCCTTGTATGATGTACCGTAGGTACTCTTCCCCATAATCTCTGCCGTTGCAGACAACAGATCATCAGCGGTGAATACAAATGGCCCATCAAAGTGGACAAGCTTTCCTCCAGCTTCACCGCCCGATTGAACTTCTGTGCCTCCAGAAATTGCCTTCTCAGTGCCACCGCCAGTGGAAGCCAGCTTGGAAGTTTTGCTGCTTTTTCCACTAGAAGCAGCCCTTTTTTTTAGGAAGCAACGAAGCAAAAAGCAGCAAAGTAGTAGAAGAACCACCAAGAGTGCACCAGCTGCTTTTAAAAGAATGTCCTTAGTACTTAGCTTGTGGTGATGCTTCTTCTTCGGAGATTCTGGTGGTTCAGATGGAAGGATCTGAGGTGAAGGAGAAGGAGAAGGACAAAGGGCTGAGCTACTATAACCACATAGCTGAAGATTCCCCGCAAAAGAGCTTGAATTGAATTTTTTTGAGAGGAGACATGGGACAGCCCCAGAAAGGTTGTTGTATGAGACATTGAAAGAAGTGAGATTGGCTAAACTGACAAGTGAAGCGGGGATTTCTCCACTAAAATTGTTTCCAGATAGATCAAGTTGGTTTATTCCAAAGATGTTGCCAACGGTTTCTGGAATTGGACCAGTGAATTGATTATCCTTTAGAATCAGTACTGAAAGGTTCTGCAATCCGTTTATGGATTGAGGGATATGGTTATTGAGGTGGTTTCCGCCAAGATTCAACAAAACTAAGGAGGAGAGGTTTGAGAAACTTTCAGGCAAACTTCCATTCACCCCATTGTTTGATAAGTCTAGGATTTGGAGCCTTGACAGTGTTCCTAACTCATTTGGTATGGTTCCAGAAATCTGGTTATTGCTAAGAGAAATCTGTTCAAGCAGGCCCGATTTGCTCAATGAAATCGGGATAGTTCCTGAGATGTTATTGTGATCTAGAGTCAAAATTTTAAGTTGGCAACTTTGATTTCCTGCACCACTAGCCCAAGTACTAGGAAGAGGACCAGAGAGCTTGTTGTGTTGTAAAGCAAGAATAGTAAGAGAATGGCGCTTTGTGAGACCACTTGAGATAGAGCCAGAAATGGAATTGTAGCTCAAATTGACTCTAAACAACTTAGTGGAGTTTGCAAGACTGGGAGGAATAGGACCACGAAGTGAGTTATTGCTTAAATCAAGAGTTCGAAGCAAAGGGCAGTTACCAATTGAAGGAGGGATAGAGCCCGAAAGCCGGTTGTTGAAGAGGTAAACTCCTCTCAGATTGGGAAGGAACCCAAGAGACCAAGGTACATTGCCTGCAAGAAAATTGTCATGAAGACTAATTTTCCGAAGAGCTTGAAGCTGCCCAATCTTCTCCGAGATTCGGCCTCCCAGCCCCTTCCACGGGAGCTGGATAGCAATAATCTGTCCCTTCACGCATTTTATTCCTGCCCATCCGCCTGAACAAGCCCCATATCCGCTGTCGTTCCAGCTGCGAAGAACTCCTTTTGGATCAACAAGGTCGTGTTTTACGGCTTGTAGCGCTTGGTAATCGGCTTGTGTGACGATTATTCCATCCCATGACTCACCTGAGGCAACAACCACAAGCTGAACAAACAATAAGGCATGTATGAACAAATTACTAAACGGTCTGAGAAACTTATAGCACTTATTTCCCATGAACGTTAAAGGGGTTTGTTTCTTCACGACAAAATGAAAGGAAAAAAAAGCAAAAGAAAGGGGGGGAGAAAAGAAGAAGAGACTTTAGCTTAATCTCTCCTTTTTCTCCTTTGTTTCTTTTTCGTGTACTACTTCAAACTTTCTGATTTTTAAGATAAAAGTATGAAGACGAACAACGAAAGGAAAGCTAAATATGAAGAAGTAGGAGAAGAAATGGAAGATGGAACAGTGAGAGAGATAGAGACCAAGATAGCTTTCATTTTCATGTGAGTACATTCATTTTCATGGTGAGAAATTAGAAAGAAAAGAAATTGTTTTTTTGCTGAGAGATACAGGTTCGGGCACAAAGTCAGGAGGCATATGGGGTTAGAGTCATCATCTTCGTTTACCCAACGGCTAGTTTTTTTTCCTTTTTTCTTACATTCGTAACGGTATAGGTTGAATACTGGGTCTTCATTTTGCGGTCGTTTTTTCTTTCTCCAACGGCTATACATACAACAACGTTAATTTACAAACTCGCCAATAGGGCATTTCCGTTTGACCATTAAATGTGTTTATAAATGACCGTCGGTAGACGAGGAAACTTTTTGTACGGTCCGTCTTCTGGGCTTTGGGCCGATTTTTGGGGTTCCGTAGGAGTCATAAAAGTGCTTTTTCTTGTCATAGATTTTTTTTTTCTTTTTGTTTTTTCATTTGTTCTTTTTGTTCTTTCTTTTTGGTTTCTATATATCTATTATTATTCATCTTCTGGTCTTCAGAAAAGCTCTTGTGCGAACAGATGTACTAAAATTTAACAGGCTTGCAGGTTTTTCTTTTTTCCTTCAGAACCTATGCGAGACCACGACGGAGTATCATCGTCGTAGTATGAGTTCATAGGATTTTTTTGCTACCTCAGCGAGTGGAATTTAAAATTCTTGTTCTGTTCCAGATAGACCAGCAGGCGCCAAAATCATCCGACGTCATGTCTATCCCATTTCAACATCCTTGTCCCAATAAAATCATATTGAACTGAAAATACACTTTTTTACTTAGTTTATTGTTGTAAAGAATACTCGAGCGTCACTCTTTATAGTGTAGAAATTGTTGTTATTATTTGCTGATCCTTATCGTATAGTATATTAAGATATATCTCATCTTTTACCAATGAATGGTCGAAGCTAGTAAATGACAGCCGAAATGTTGTTAAAAAACCAAATGTTGTTCTTAGCCTTAAGACCAGTACCGCTTGAGGCAAGAGGTTACTTCAAAAAAATATATCATGAATCCACCATATTCACCATTCGGTGATTTGTGCGGATAGATTTACGCCGGTTAGAATATTACTCTCCCCGGAGAACGGAGGACAAGCAAATTTTGGAAAATATACGCAGCAGCATAGCAAATTGTTCCAAAGAGGGGAGATTAAAAACTACAAATAAAAGAGGCGTAGTTGCATATATTTGATATCCTAATGAAGGTTAAGATCAAAAGTAGTATAAAGAAGTTAAAATCCTTTAGACTCTACTCCCATTTTTTTTTTAATCAGCCACGTTGACAGTACTTACAGAGGAAAAAGAAAACATTCAATCGGCATTGTTCCTATCGAAAGGACTACGCTTGGCTAGCTTTGCGGTTGACGCATTGGGAGTAACTGAAAGGGGGGGGCTGTAAGCGATCACAAGCAAAGAAAGTGCAACACAACACTTTTTTGAAGACTATGCCCTGAGATTATTGAACGTGAATCCGCACGAGGCTATGCAGACAGAGTTATAAATGGTGGATAGCCCGGCTTAAGTGCTAACCAGTGAATTACCACAACTACCAAAATGACGATAGGAGCCTCCAAACCAAACAATTTTTCTTAAGTTTGCAAATTCTAAAGGCACATTAAGAAATCCAGTCAACGTCTAGAACTTTCTCAATCCTATTATACGCTATCATATTTGGTAAACACTTCTCAGGCGTTTTCATTTCAAGAATGCACACTATAACAAGAACATCAATGGCTATTAAAAAAATATATATATATAAATCTAACAATCCCGTTTGACAAAATGGTTGACTAATTTACCAAGGAAAGCATCAAAAGACTGATTACTGAAAACGGGTCTGCGCAAACACTAAACAGCAATTTAAATCATCCCACTAAAGATCAAATGCAAGCAACCTCGACTATGGCAAGCGTGCATCAAAGAACTTTAGAGCCGAAGCATCAAAAAAAAGGCAACAAGTGTACTGTTATTGATAAAAATATGTTGTGCAAGTTTATAAGGGTAGCCTAAAATGGTTGTGCAGTGTATATACATATAACAAAAGTAAAAGACTGAAATGGAAACCAAAGCTCATGGATCCTCCAAACACACAAACAAATTGTCCACTTCATCGGCTAGTACCTTGTTCAAGTCCCAGCAACCCACTAATTCTTAACATATCATTTATTCACGAATTGCCACCCCTTCAAGTGATTGGCTTGGTATGTCAAAACCTAATATAAGTCTAAAGCAGATCCAGCTCACACATTGAACTCAACTGTAATCATAGTAATCATATCACATGCTTACTCAATTATAATCATACTTCCAGCTATACTCGACAATAATCATATTACATGCTCCGAGTGAAATTCCATACTTGTCAACCAGATTCTTTAATCTTTAGAATAATAATACCATCACAGTATTCAGCATTGCATATTAGTGCATGATATGGAGTTCATGTAACCAAGAGAGAGAGAGAGAAGCAGAGACACACAAGGACCATCAGGCAACCATGAAAAACAGCTAGTAGCAACAACGTCAGAGAGTCCTGGAGACGATCCATGCTTCCAAACTTCAAATCCAGTTTAATATAAGTAAAAATTTGTGTAAAAGATCCAAGAAAGAATTGAGATTTATGCAGATCCATGGGTTCGATCCTCATATATTAAATCTAACGCACAGATCTAGAAACAAAATCAGATTCTTGGAGAAAGATCCAATCAACCAGATTTCATATTCAAAGAAATATGAGGAATCCATCCACATACATTTGCACATAAGTGAACAAAGAAAACTAAATATTTATCAAAATGTAAGTTACAAATTGTATCATATGATATCCATAAACGGAAGAAAGAAAACAAAGAATTCATAGATCCAGCAACAAAAAGTTCCGAATTTTGTATAACACAGATCCATATAAATTGCATCCCTATATCAACTAAAATTCATACGGCCAAACCGTCAACTTTATTGTCTCCACCGAAAGCTAAAAATTCCAATTCAACAAAAAGAACGAAGAAGCGTGTTTATATACGCATTACCCAAACGCGTTCTTCTCTTCCATTAGCGATAATTAGATAAGAGCTTCATCATCAGACACGAGCCGCGACAACGGCCGGGGAGGTGGCGGCCGCGGCATTGGAAGCTGCACTGCTGATGAAGGAGAGGAATCCGGTGGAGGCGGAATTCTCCTGCTCGTCCAAGAAAAGGTCTTCGGGAACCCTAAAAGCTCCGTGAGCGAAGACGACAGCGAATCCAAGCATCAGCGCGGAGATCAAGACGGATCCGACGCTGGTGAGGAAGACGACGAAGACGCTGAGCCCGATCAGGCCCCAAAGCGTCTGAGTATCGGAGAATGTACGGCCGAAGATGACGAGAGGCTGTTCGGATGGACGGAAGAGGTAAAGGAAGAGCCAGGCCGACAGAAGACCGAGGAGAACGAGAAGAGACATCGGATTTGTAAGGAGAGAGACGGCCAGAATGCCGGCGACGATCGCCAGGTAATTGACGCGGAAGTAGGAGTAGTTCTTGCGTACGCGGAGAGTGGCATCGGAGAACGACTCCGGTTTGGCGAAAGCGGAGCGGTCAAAGAGCTCCGACCATGGGCGGCGCTGTGAGAGACCATTGCGGAGAGAATCGGAGATGTGGCCGATGAATGCGCGGAACGCCGGAGTCGAGATCGGAGCCAGGGATTGGGCCGAGCCAGCTCCGGTGGTGGCAGTAGCGACGGGGGACTGGGAATTGGAGATCGGAAGCACCGGCGGAGAAGAGGACGCCATTCTTGACGAAACTTAGAGAGGGGAGAAAAGGACAGGACTTGAATGAAGAGAATTTTCTTGGAGAGAGAGGGGGAGAGAGAGAGAGGGTTTTCTCAATTGGAAGAGGGCTTAGAAACGCGTTGATTCGAGACAAGACGAGATGGAAGACTGATGGAAATAGCAACCGGTTTATTTAATTGGCTTTCTTTACTTTGCGCACCAACGGTGTAAAACCAGAAATTAATTTAATAATGAGTTTTTCTCTTTTTTTTTATTAATTACATAATTTTTCTCTTTTTTCAAACCTAGTGTTAACTATTTTTCAATATATCTTTTTCTTTTAAACAACTTATAAACATGTCATAAATATATCATTTTATTATAAATTTCTTTCAACAATCTATTTATTAAAATTGCTCCTTTATTAAAAATTGAGATTTATTAAAAGATTAAGTTACATTTTCTCCCACACACTCATAGGGATGTCGAAATGGAACTTGTTAGGTTTCATCATAAAACTTGCCGAAACTCGCCTCTAGTTGCCAGCTTGGGGTGTCGGATTGGAGCTGGTAGGTTTCACTTTTAGAACCTACCAGGTTCCAACATATTTTTTTTGAAATAAAGAAGCATCAACCACCTCCGGTCGTCGACACGGGGTGCTAGATTAGAAAATAGGTTCTAAAGTGAAACCTACCAGATTCTAATATATTTTCGTTAAAACAAAAAAGTACCAACCGCCTTTGATCACCGATGCAAGGTGTCAGAGCATAATAGAACCCCCTAGATTCCGTTTTGGAATATGTTGGGTTCCAACATAAAACCTGCTGGGTTCCAACACGAAACCCATTAGATTTTATCTAAAAAATTGTCAAAACTGCCAAGTTCTATCTTGAAACTTGCCAGAACCCACCAAGTTTGAACAAAAATTAGATTACAGCCACAATAACCTTGAAAAACTAAAATAATAAATTTGATAACTATTAAAGTATAAAACTAACCATAAAAATGCCTCAATAAAGAATAAAGATCAATCACAAACACTGAAACACAAGTTTCATTATATTATGTTCTAGAAAAGTAAAATTAATAGAGGAAAGAAACAATAAATAGCACGCAAAAATCAGTATAAATCTAGCTACATAAATCAAAGCAAGCTGCGGGAGCGATCTTTGGCCTAGCCTCGAAAGACAAAAACAAGATGGTGTTAATGAGCAACACCAGCCTAAACATTCAAAGCCCAATTGCTTAAACCAAGCCTAAAGTCTATAATTCTCCTAAGTTTGGTGCAAGATATTTTGTGAAGTTAGGTGCAAGTGTGTATGTTTGTGATGTGTGTTTGTTTGAGCTTATATTATTATGTGGTAACTAAATGAGGATTTAATAATATGTGGACATTATTTGCTTACTCCTAGTATAAATAAGTATGACATCTCTTGGTGAAGCACGACAACAAAAATTAAAAAAAGAAACAGAGCAAAGCCTAGTGGTCTTGTAGTAAAAGTGTTATAGTTCCTTATGGTCTTAGTAGTTGTGTTATCGAAGAGTAGCTTTTGTGAATGTGCTCAATATTGTTTTGTAATTAGTTCTTTGTTTGTGATCTTATAAAAAAAATGTAATTACACATATTGCGTTGTAGTGTTCAACAATTGGTATCAGAGCTAGGTTGTGAACTCTCTTGAAATTCTAAGTATGCTCTGTGGATGCAGCTTTGATTGATCTTTCACATCAAAAAAGTTTTCTTAAGAGCTATACATAATTAGTGAGTTTTTTTGTGTCGTGAGTAGTATGGGACTCTACAAGTTTATTGTCTAGAACAAAACTTGTTCGTTAATATCAAAGTATTGCCAACACGATGAGTGATCTTCAAGTAATTAAAGGAATCAAAAAACTCAAGAACTAAAACTACAACACATAGGCGACATGTATGATATCTCACATGCAAAGACAAGATCTTTAAGAAGTTGTTTGTGGTATACAATGAATGGTAGAAAACGCTAACGATAACTTGCATAAATGGAAGATACGACAATGTATCAACAATTGGTAGGTAGTATGATTTAAGTAACCTTAACTTGACCTAATATTTCTTATGCAATTGGCGTAATGAGTCGATACATGTAAAGTCCAAAGAAGCCTCATTTAGAAGTGGTTCGACGAATTCTGAAATATGTCAAAGGTAAAAGAGACTATGGTCTTTTGTACAAGAAAGGTAAAGACTGCAAAATGGTTATCGTAACGCTGACTATGTAGGAGATCACGACACTCATTGATCAACCACTGGATATGTCTTTAAGCTGGGCTCAAGAACAATTTCTTATTGTAGCAAAAGACAATCGACTGTATCTTTGTCGACCACAGAAGCAAAGTACTGAGCAGCAACAATGGTAGCTCAAGAGAGTACATGGTGTTAAAAAACTAGTACGTAGTGAAATTTTAATTTTTTTTTAAATCAGAGTATTTTTCAAAACACAAGTTTGACGTGCTATATACATAAATTAATGACAAATCTTATTAACCTTTTTTGTATACCAAAGTAGTCTTGAATCCATGTAGAGAATAATATTCCAAAAGAGCCTCAACCAACTGATCTTTTATGCTATTCTCTATCACGATTGGAGTATGGGTGGTCACACATCCTACAACTCTTCCTCTGGTGACTGTCCTTCACACCACTTAAGAAGACCTAGAGTTAAGGTTCTTGATGTCGAACAATAGCTCTTAGGGAGTTTCAGAGTTTCTCAAACTAGAGTACTTACTCTATGCTTCTCAACTAATCTAAATAATTGAGAAAACTCACCCTTTATTTATAGTGGTCGAATCTGTGGTTGAGCCTTATCAGATTAGGCCTCAAAATTTGAATCTTAATCAACTTCTGTTGAAAAACGCATCTAAAATGGGTATATAGATTATCATACGATCGGATCGGCCTGTCGAACTTACTCCATCGGTAGGCCGAACTAATGCATTTGCCTGTTGAACTTGTGATAATCTAGATATGCGAGAATATCTTACTTTCCACCCGAGATTCTTAGATGGAGCCTCAGTTTTAATTCAAATGACCCAATAGAAAAGTTATCTAATCAAAACAATCATATCTAGATAACATCATAAAAACTAAAATATTATCCAAATAATTCAACATGTTTATCTTGAATTAATTCACAAAATTAATTCAACCGATAAACTAACTTGAATCATTAAATCCGATCTTATCAAATTTCAGCCAATCTAATAATTTAAGATAAGTCATCAATATGTAGGAAAAGCATACCGTATTGTTACAAGATTTATTATGAGCTAGCAAAGAGGACCTGATGGATATATACAGTTTAAGCTCCTATAATTATAAAATACAATATCTCAGAGCTGTACTATCGAACTATATAAAATTATCAACTCTAACGCTACTCCACTAAAAGCTTAGAGTTGTACTATCGAACTATATAAAATTACAAAGCTTCAAATAAGCTAACCGTCCATGACATATCATAATGTGTTACATCCCCATAGGATATTCACAATCGTCTTAAGAATAAATTTCATTTTATCTTCCCTATTGTTTTTATCTTACGTTCCATTATTACACCATTGGAATGCTTACTATCCATAGATGGTATACCATTCGGTTACACGTATGTATCCAAATGGTTGAGCGCTCTAGTGTTCCAATCACAGGATAATGCATATAAGAGAATATCAATAACTCTACAAAAAGAGCTATGGATTCCATATCTATGAATAACGATTCTACATGAATCAAGAGTCATGTCTCCAACATACTAGTATGCATACCATCATAAAATCAGGATGTCATCCTTTGGTATACCAACAGACATAAGTCAAGAATACGAGCCCATTAGTCATTTCAAGATTAAGACACAACACATATGATTGTCTAAAGTGAATTGATTTGCACAAACAAAATTATTAACCAAATCAATTCAACTTTTATATCCCTGATCCAATACATCGTCACCTATAACAATGCATCATTGTTTCTACTCATAGAGTTTCACTCTGATGACCAAGACAAGCCATTTTCTATTAGAGATGTAGACAACATAATAATCTTAGCATGAATAAAGCGCCCAACTTTATTATCTCGATTGCAGATCTTATGATTTAGACCATTATCTTTAAGATTCATGTCTTCCGCATAATATGTCTATCATATGCACAATTCTTAAAAGTTTAGACCGACATTCTCTGACTTGTGTTTTCTTATCATACATTCAATAGATATCAACATAAAGAGGACAACATTTGGTATATGAATAATAAATAACTCTTTATTAATAAAATGTCTCCAAAACATATTACAACATTTTACTCCTTAGGGCATCATATCTAATAATCTCTCACTTGCACTAAGTAAGTAAATGTGATATGTTACACATCCTCATAGCCTCGATAGGCTATAATGTCCTCAGATGTGATCAAACATATTTCCACATTTTCACTCACCATGTTGTTCTTTATTACATGATACTTTCAATGAATATGCTTACTCTTCTTATGAAACCTTGGTTCCTTAGCATTAGCTATCACTGTAGTATTATCACAATACAGCTATACTGCCTCATTCATACCAGGAACTACCTCAAGATCCACAAGGAACTTGTGGAGCTACACTACTTTTTTTGAAGCATCACTAGCTGCCACATACTCGGCCTCCATCATTGAATCCGAAGTGCAATCTTACTTAAAACTTCTCCAAACAATGGCACCGTCGCCTAGAGTAAACACAAAACCAAAAGTCAATCTTCTCAAATCAAGACAGGATTGAAAATCCAAATCCGTGTATTCTAGAAGTGTTAGATCCTCATCTAAATACATAAACATATACCCTCGAGTCCTTCACAGGTACTTGAAAATATGCTTGACTACAACCCAGTGGTTTGGTCCTAGATCCGACTGAAATTGACTTACTATCCTGACCACATAGCAAATGTTCAGTCGTGTGCAAAGCATAGCATATATGAAACTACCTACCACCGAAGCATAAGGCAATTTCTTCATGTATCATCTTTCTTCATCAAACTTTGGTGAGTCTTTCTTGGAAAGAGTAATTTCAGATCTAGATGGTTGCCTATCTTTCTTAGAATTCTACATTGCATAATTCTCGAGAATTTTATCTATGTATGTAGCTTGGGATAAAGCTATCATTTTGTTCTTTCTATCCATAAAGATTTGGATATCGAGAACATAATTAGCTTCACCTACGTCTTTCATGTCAAACTACTTAGTTAATCATAATTTGACCCATGACAATGCCCTAACGTCATTGCCAATTAGAAGAATGTCATCTATATAGAGCAGTTAGAAAACCATCATTCCCATCCTTAATGTGTTTGTAAAAACATGGTTCATCCATGTTTTGTTTGAACTTGTAAGTCTTAATCACTTGATCGAATCTTATGTTCTAAGAATGGAAAGTCTGCTTAAGTCTATAAATTGACTTTAGTAACTTACAAACCTTACCCTCTTGATCCTTAGCCTTGAACCCATCTGGCTATACCATATACATAGACTCATCAAGATAGCCATTTAGAAAGGCTGTCTTGACTTCTATTTGTCAAATCTCATAGTCGAGAGCGACAGATATAGATAAAAGAATGCGGATGGACTTAAGCATGGCTACAAGCGAAAAGGTCTTCTCGTAATCAATTCCTTCCATTTGCGTATATCCCTTAGCTACCAGTCTAGCCTTATAGGTTTTGACTTTCCCATCTGCTCCTTTCTTTCTCTTATAAATCCACTTATACCTTATGATTTTTATCTCTTTGAGAAGATCCACAGGTTTCCAGACTCGATTAGTCTCTAAAGACTTCATCTTAGTGTTCATAACTTTTGTATAGAGTTTTGAATCAACATCCTTTATAGCCTATGCATAAGTGTAAGGATCCCTGTCATGTTCAACTGATTCAGCTAAGTAGGCTTCACCATTGAACATATACCTCTCAGGTTGACGTCCGATCCTCCCACTATGTCGAGGCCCCTTAGGTTATTGTTCGGTCGGTTTTTCTACATTGATTGGATTGGTTTAAACCAAAACCCCTTCAGTGATTGAATCACTTGCCAACTCCTCGAGTACCATTTTACTTAGAGTTTTAAAGTCGTTCATGTAACTTTCCTTAAGGAATGTTACATTCATTGAAACCACAACTTTATTCTCTTTTAGGTTATAGAAATAACCCTCGTTAGTCCCTTTGGACATCCTACAAACACACAAACTTTCAAATGTGCTTCTAACTTGTTTGTTTCCTTATACAGGACATGAGCCGGGCATCTCCATATGCGAATATGGTTTAAGGATGTCTTCCTACTCATTCACAACTCGTGAAAAGTTTTAGGAACCGATTTTAAGGCATATTGTTTAAAAGATAACATGCAGTTTTTAGTGCATATCCCAAAAGGATAAAGGTAATGTCGAATAACTCATCATGGATATAACCATGTCCAACAAAGTCCTATTCTTTATCTTAGCTATGCCATTCTATTGTGGAATGCCTGACGTAATCAAATGGGGTAAAATCTCACTCTTTAATAAGTGTTCCAAGAACTCATCATAGAGGTATTCACTACCTCTATCAGATCGAAGTGTCTTTATAGATTTACTTAATTGTTTTTCTACTTCAGCCTAACACTCCTTGAACTTATCAAAAGTTTTGCTTTTCTAATGCATTAGGTAGACATATCCATATCTTGAGTAATCATCAATAAAAGTGACGAAGTACTCATACCTTCCACGTGCCTTGATGTTCACGGGACCACAAACATCACAATGTACAAGTTATAAAACTCCTTTGGCCCTATTGTCCTTAGGCCTAAATGTTCTTTTGTTTATTTTGCCCTCCAAACAAGATTCATATTGTGGTATAGATTCTACCTCTAAGTGACTTAAAGGTCTATCCCTTACTAATCTTTGAATCCCATTCAGGCTTGTTGGAAACAAAGTGCGTAGCGGAATTTTTTAAAAATTTTTCATCAGAGTAATTTTCAAAACACAAGTTTGACATGTTATATGTATAAATTAGACAGATCTTACTAACCTATGTGTGCCGAAGAACCTCTGCAACCTGTGTAGAGAAGTAACGTTCCAGAAGAGCCTCAACCAACTGGTCTTCTTTGCTATTCTCTATCCACAACCTGAGTGAGTGTGGGCTCACACGTACAACTCTTCCTCCGGTGACTCTCCTTCCAACCAATAGAGAGAACCCAAAGCTAATGTTCGTGATTTGTGAACAAAAGCTCTCAGAGAGTTTCTAGATGCTCACTAGAAGAGTATCACTGTTAATCTCTCAAATTGATCTCTATTGATTTGAGTAAATCATAAGACTCACTCCCATAATATAGCTATTGGTCATGGGGTCAGTTTTTATCAGATTAGGTCTCAAAAACTCAAAACAAAATCAAGTTCGGATCAATATCTGATAAGATCCGCGTGAAAATGCGTAATCTTATCTCTCGCTGATCGGCAGGCCGAACAGGCCCCATCGGCAGGCCAAACATGTCATTCGACAAGCCAAACTCTGGAGAAAAAATCTCCGTGAATCTCTTGTTTTCTACCCGAGATTCTATAGGATAAAATCTCAGTTTTGATTCAAATAACCCAATAGAGAAGTTATCTGATCAAAATAAACTTTATCAAGATAATCTCTAAGAAAATAAATCAATTCACAATAATTTTACAAGTTTATCTTGATCTAATTTGTCCAAAATTAAACCAACCGATAAACATATAAGAATTATTTGGTCGCAATAATTCAACAAGTTTATCTTGAACTAATTTCTTACAAAATTAATTCAACCGATAAACAAACATAAATTGTTTAATTCTTCTAAATTTTAAACCAATCTGATAAATCTGACATAAGTCACCAATTATTAGAAAAGCACGCCGTGTCATTACAGGATTTTGTGAGCTAGCAAAGGGGACCAAAATGGACCTATAAAGTTCAAGCTCATGATAATTATGAAACCCAATATCCCAGATA
This sequence comes from Artocarpus heterophyllus, assembly GCA_025403435.1. Taxonomy (NCBI): domain Eukaryota; kingdom Viridiplantae; phylum Streptophyta; class Magnoliopsida; order Rosales; family Moraceae; genus Artocarpus; species Artocarpus heterophyllus. The sequence continues at coordinate 14,873,404 of CM046343.1, forward strand.
TACATTTCACAATTATCAACTCCAACGCTACCCCACTAAAAGCTTGGAGCTGCACTCTCGAACTTTATAGAATTACGAAGCTCGTGTAGCTAAGTCTCTATGACATATCATAGTGTATCGCATCCCCATATGATCATCCATAATCGGCTTAAGGACAAGTTCTGTCTTACCTTCCTGATTATTTTTATCTTACGTTTCATTGTCTCACCATTAGAAAACTTACCATCCAAAGATAGTATACCATTCAGTTACACCTATGTATCCAAATGGTTGAGTGCTCTAGTTTTTCAATTACAAGACAACGCATATAAGAGGATATAATTACTCCTAAAGAGGAGCTATGGATTCCATATCTATGAATAACAAGTCTACGCTATCAAGAGTCATGCCTCCAACGTACCGACATGCATATCATTATTGAGATGTGGGTGTCACCCTTTGGTACATCAAAAGACACAAGTCGAGATAACAGGCCCACTATTCATCTCAGGATTAAGATACAATACAAATGATTGTCTAAAGTGAATCGATTTGCCGAGACAGAATTATTAATCCAAATCAATTCACTTTATGTCCTGATCCAACACATCGTCGCCTATGACAACGTGTCAATGTTTCTATTCACGGAGTCCAACTCCAATGGTTAAGACAAACCATCTCCCATAAGGGATATAGACAACCTAACAATCTTTACATGAATAAAGCGCCCAACTTTATTCCCTCGATTGCGGATCATATGTTTTAGACCGTCACCTTAAGAATCGTGTCTTTCGCATAATCAATCCATCATATGCCTAATTTTTAAGGTTTAGACTGACAGTCTCAGACTATTGTTTGCTTATCATACATTCAACAAATATGAATGTAAAGAGGACAAGATTTGGTATATATAAATGAATAAATTCTTTATTGATAAAAATGTCTCCAAAAACGTATTATATTTTTACTCCTTAGGGCATACATGTCTAACAATCTCCCACTTGCATTGAGTGAGTAAATACAGCAAATTTCGCATCCCCATAGCTTACACATGCCTCTCGAAGACTCTCCTAGTAAGTGTCTTCGTAAATGGATCAGCTAAATTATCCTCTAACGCGATCTTACACACCGTGACATGCCCGCCCTCAACGAAGTCCTTTATCACATGATACTTTCGATAAATATGCTTACTCTTCTTATGAAATCTTGGTTCCTTAGCATTAGCTACCGTCGCACTATTATCATAGTACAGTGATACCGCTTTATCCATACTAGGAACTACCTCAAGATCCCCAAGGAACTTGTGGAGCCACACTGCTTCTTTCGAAGCATCACGAGCCTCCACATACTCAGCCTCCATCGTTGAATCTGAAGTGCAATCTTGCTTCACACTTCTCCAACAGATGGCACCGCCACCCAGAGTAAACACAAACCCCGAAGTCGATTTCCTAGAATCTAGACAGGATTGAAAATCCAAATCAGTGTATCCTAGAGGAGTTAAATCCTCACCCGAACACACAAGCATATACCCTCGAGTCCTTCTCAGGTGCTTGAAAATATGCTTTACCGCAACCCAATGGTTCGGTCCTAGATCTGCCTAAAATCGACTTACAATCCCGACCGTATAGCTAATATCCGGTTATGTGCAAAGCATGGCATACATGAGACTACCCACTGCCGAAGTATAAGGCACCTTCTTCATGTATTCTCTTTCTTCATAAGACTTTGGAGAGTCTTTCTTAGATGGTTGCCCACCTTTCTTGGAATCTTGCATTGCAAACCTCCTGAGAATTTTATCTATGTAGTCGGCCTGAGACAAAGCTATCATTTTGTTCTTCCTTTACCGAAAGATCTAGATACTGAGAACAAAATTAGCCTCACCTAAGTCCTTCATGTCAAACTGATTGGTCAACCATAATTTGACCGATGACAACGCCCCAACGTCATTGCCAATTAGCAGAATGTCATCTATATAGAGCAGCAGAAACACCACCTTCCCATCCTTAATGTGTTCGTAAACACATGGTTCATCCACGTTTTGTGAGAACCCATAAGTCTTGATCACTTGATCAAATCTTATGTTCCAAAAACAAGAAGCTTGCTTAAGTCCATAAATAGACTTTAGCAGCTTACAAACCTTACCCTCTTGACCCGCGACCTTGAACCCGTCTGGTTGTTCCATATAAACGGACTCATCAAGATAGCCATTTAGAAAAGCCGTCTTGACATCCATCTGCCAAATCTCGTAGTCAAGAGCGGCAGTTATGGACAAGAGAATCCAGATGGACTTAAGCATGGCTATAGGCGAAAAGGTTTCCTCATAGTCGATTCCTTCCTTTTGCGTATAACCCTTAACTACCAGTCTAGCCTTAAAGGTTTTGACCTTTTTATCTACTCCTCTTTTCCTCTTGTAGATCCACTTACACCCTATGGGTTTTACCCCTTCGGGAAGATCCACAAGCTCCCAGACTCGATTAGTCTCTATTGACTTCATCTCTATGTTCATGGCCTTTGTCTAGAGTCTTGAATCAACATCTTCCATAGCTTCCGCGTAAGTATAAGGATCCCTGTCTTGTTCATCCGGTTCAGCCAAAAAGACCTCCCCATTGAACATATACCTCTCAGGTTGACGCTCGATCCTCCCACTACGCCGAAGCCCCTGAGATTGTTGTTCAGGTTTGTTTGGTTTTTCTACACCGATCGAAATGGTTTCGTTCGGAACCTCTGGAGTAAACGGATCACCCCTCAACTCCTCAAGCACCACTTTGCTTCGAGGTTTAAAGTCGTTCATGTAACTCTCCTCAAGGAAAGTTGCATTAGTTGAAACCACAACTTTATTTTCCGTTGGGTTAAAAAAATAACCCCCTTTAGTCCCTTTTGGATATCCTACAAACACGCAAACTTCTGAACGTGCTTCCAACTTATTCGGATCCTTAAACAGGACATGAGCTGGACATCCCCATATGCGAATATGGTTTAAGGATGTCTTCCATCTTGTCCACAACTCGTGAGGAGTTTTAGGGACCGATTTTGAAGGCACATTGTTCAAAAGATAACATGCGGTTTGTAGTACATATCCCCAAAAGGATAAAGGCAATGATGAATAACTCATCATGGACCGAATCATGTCCAACAAAGTCCTATTCCTTCTCTCCGCTACGCCATTCTGTTGCGGAGTGCCCGGCGCAGTCAAATGGGATAAAATTCCATTCTCTAACAAGTGTCCCAAGAACTCATTAGAAAGGTATTCCCCACCTCGATCAGATCAAAGTGCCTTTATGGGTCTACCTAATTGCTTTTCCACTTTAGCCTGAAACTCCCTGAACTTATCATAAGTTTTGCTTTTGTGGTGCATCAGGTACACATACCCATATCTTGAGTAATTGTCAATAAAAGTGACGAAGTACTCATACCCTCCTCATGCTCGGATGTTTATCGGTCCACAAACATCACTATGCACAAGTTCTAGAACCCCTTCGGCCCTATTGCCCTTAGACCCGTATGGTCTTTTGGTCATTTTACCCTCCAAACAAGACTCACATTGAGGTATAGATTCCACCTTTAAGTGACTTAAAGGTCCATCCCTTACCAACCTTTGAATGCTATTCAGGTTAATATGACCAAGGTGCAAATGCCAACGATAAGTCTTATTAGAGTGAGAAGTTTTAAGTCTTTTTGAGTCATTATCATTTATCTCAGCATTAAGCAATAAGTCCATCTTAGGTTTGATAAAATATAGATTATTTTGCATCCATCCAGAATAGATAAAAGATTTGTTTTTACGAATCACCACTTTTTCATTAAAAGATACCACGTAGGAGTCTTTAAATAAAGAAGATACAGAAATTAAATTCCTTTTAAATTTAGGAACATAAAAACAATCTCGCAAAATTAAATTCCTATAATTATCAAAGTAAAGATGGACATCTCCCACTGCTTCTGCTGAGACCAAGGATCCATCACCCATCCAAAGCGTTAAGTCTCCACGTAGCAGACTTCTTGTTTCTTTGAATCCCTTCAGAGAAACACAAACATGATTAGTTGCACCGGAATTTATGACCCAAATGTCACTGGATTCCTCAACCAAACAAGTTTCTAAATATAGAAGATCACACCTACCTCCCTTGGAAAGGAAGTCCTTGTAATGCTTCTTTTTATGCCCGACCTTACCATAGAAGAAGCACATAAGCTTCTTTGGGTTCTTCTTCTTCTTCTTCTTCTTGCTGTTGGTAGTAGCAGGAATAGAAGACTTCCCGTTCTTGGCCCATTGCTTCTTTCCATTCCCAGAGTTAGGATTGGAACCAGAAGCAGCTACCATGTTGGCCTCACCACCAGCAGGAGACTCTTTGATCAGCAGTTCAAACTCCTGTAACTGTTTCATCAATTTTGTCAAGGTCATATCCTATCTATTACTTAAATTAAAAGTAGCTCTAAACGGAATAAATTCCTTAGATAGAGTCTCAAAGACCGTAGTCATCTGAGTTTTAGCATCGATGTCGGCTCCATTGGTTTAAGCCTCAACGAGGTAACCTATGACCAACATCATGTGCTCCTTTACAGATGTCCCCGGTCTCTATCTACATTTTAAGAGTTTTCAAAGCGCCCCTTGCCACTTTGTTATGGCTTGGCCTCCAAACTGTTAGACATGTATGCTCTAAGGAGTAAAAATGTAATACGTTTTTGGAGACATTTTTATCAATAAAGAATTTATTCATACCAAATATTGTCCTCTTTACGTTCATATTCGTTGAATGTATGATAAGCAAACAGTAGTCTGAGACTGTCAATCTAAACCTTAAGAGTTGGGCATATGATGGGATGATTATGCGGTAGACACGACTCTTAAGGTGATGGTCTAAAATATATGATCCGCAATCGAGGGAATAAAGTTGGGCGCTTTATTCATGTAAAGATTGTTATGTTGTCTATATCCCTTTTGGGAGATGGTTTGTCTTGGCCATCGGAGTTGGACTCCGTGAATAGAAACATTGGCGCGTTGTCATAGGTGACGATGTGTTGGATCGGGACATAAAGTGAATTGATTTGGATTAATAATTCTGTCTTGGCAAATCGATTCACTTTAGACAGTCGTTTGTATTGTATCTTAATCCTGAGATGAATAATGGGCCCGTTGTCTCGACTTGTGTCTTTTGATGTACCAATGGGTGACTCCCACATCTCTATAGTGGCATGCATGCCGGTACGTTGGAGGCATGACTCTTGATAGCGTAGACTTGTTATTCATAGATATGGAATCCATAGCTCCTCTTTAGGAGTAATGATATCCTCTTATATGCGTTGTCCTGTAATTGGAAAACTGGAGCGCTCAACCATTTGGATACATAGGTGTAACCGAATGGTATACTATCTTTGGATGGTAAGTTTTCTAATGGTGAGACAATGGAACGTAAGATAAAAATAATCGGGAAGGTAAGACAGAACTTGTCCTTAAGCCGATTATGGATGATCATATGGGGATGCGATACACTATGATATGTCATGGAGACTTAGCTACATGAGCTTCGTAATTCTATAAAGTTCGAGAGTGCAGCTCCAAGCTTTTAGTGGAATAGCGTTGGAGTTGATAATTGTGAAATGTATATCTGGGATATTGGGTTTCATAATTATCATGAGCTTGAACTTTATAGGTCCATTTTGGTCCCCTTTGCTAGCTCACAAAATCCTGTAACGACACGGCGTGCTTTTCCAATAATTGGTGACTTATGTCGGATTTATCAGATTGGTTTAAAATTTATAAGAATCAAATAATTCATGTCTGTTTATCGGTTGAATTAATTTTGTAAGAAATTAGTTCAAGATGAACTTGTTGAATTATGGCGTTCGGATAATTCTTGTCTGTTTATCGGTTGTTTTAATTTTGGACAATTAGAACAAGATAAACTTGTAGAATTATTTGAATTGATTTATTTTCTTAGAGATTATCTTGATAGAGTTTGTTTTGATCAGATATCTTTTCTATTGGGCTATTTGAATCAAAACTGAGACTTTATCCTTTAGAATCTCGGGTGGAAAATAAAAGATTCGCGGAGATTTTTTCTCGGCAGTTCGGCCTGCCGATCAGAAAGTTCGGCCTGCCGAACTGGCAAGTTCGGCCTGCCTATCTCACAGTTCGGCATGCCGACCGCGACAGCTAAGATTACGCGTTTTTCACGCGTATCTTATCAGATATTGATCCGAACTTGATTCTATTTCGATTTTTGAGACCTAATCTGATATGGACTGACCCCAAGGACCAATAGGTATAAAAAGGGAGTGAGTCTAATGATTTACTCAGATCAATTTGAGAGATTAAGAGTGATACTCTTCTAGTGAGCATCTGAAAACTCCCTGAGAGCTTTTGTTCACAAATCACGAACACTAGCTTTGGGTTCTCTCTATTGGTTGGAAGGAGAGTCACCGGTGGAAGAGCTGTACGTGTGAGCCCACACTCACTCCGGTTGTGGATAGAGAATAGCAAAGAAGACCAGTTGGTTGAGGCTCTTCTGGAACGTTACTTCTCTACACAGGTCGCGGAGGTTCTTCGGCACACTGAGGTTAGTAAGATCTGTTTAATTTATACATATAACATGTCATACTTGTATTTTGGAAAATACTCTGATGAAAATTTTTTAAAATTCCGCTGCGCACCTTGTTTCCAACAATTGGTATCAGAGCTCTTAGGTTTTTACATAAATTTGCAAGTTTGTGATCATGTTATATGCATAAATTTTGTGATCTTAATCTCTCCTATGCTTGAATTGAATTTTATAGAGAGATGGCACTCTAGGTTTCTATATAATATATATGTTGTCATGGATTATGTGGTGAATGTTTATTAATTAATTATGGTTGATTAAATTGTTGTTTAATTATTTATTAATTAATTAATACCGGTTATGGTTCCTTAGAGGTTAGAATGTGTATCTAGGTTTTTCATGTAATTAGATGGCGGACTATCATCTCCGTCTAGGAATTATTATTTAATTTGTAAGAATTTTGTAATTAAATAATTATTCGGAGAAGACGGAACGAGAAATCGGATCTTGAAGATAGATGATGGCGCCTCCAGGTATTTCCTGAGTCTCTAATTTTATGTTTTTGAATTGTTGAAAATAAAATTGATGAATTGCATTAAAATTGTATTTTCTGGATTGAGGGTTTTCTGCTCGGTCGGCATGCCGGACCTCACAGTTCGGCAGGCCGAAGGTCACAGATCGGCAGGCCGGACGTACGGTCCGGCAGGCCGACAGTGGGGCAGAAATTTTGGTGCTCTGCCGGCAGGCCGAACCTTCATGTTCGGCAGGCCGAACCACCATGATCGGCAGACCGATCACCTAGATCGGCCTACCGACAGAGAGCATCCAGGTGTCCAGAAAAGGTGCAATTTTTGGTGCAGTTTTAATTTTATTTTTGGGACGATTCTGAGAAACATTAAATTTGGATATGACCGGAAATATGAAGTGTTCGATTCATACGGGATTGAGGACTTGAAGATGGATATTACATGAAGAAGGATACAGCTTGAGGATTCAAGGATGAAGAATCGATAAATGTCTCGATTATTCTCTTGTAATCTTAGTTTTTCTATTCTCTAGGGTGGAACCATAATATTACGGTTATTATTATTATGCTTGTAGCTTTGCTTGATTGCTTTGCTTGTCTGCATTATAATATGATTTACCATGTATATTGATAACATGTCATATAGAATAGGGAGTGCCGCTCATATTAAAATTGTTCATGCATAATTTTAAAATAAAACCTTGACTTCAAAAGATTGAGTGGGAGAAGGTTTTCGAAGAGAGAACCTAAGGCCTCCATCGTTGGTCCATAGGAAGAACATGATGGTCCCAACCCCTAGGAAGGGATTTCTATTATGTACCAGATTGGATCTCTAAAAGGATAAGGTATTTTAGTATGATTTATGGTTGCACACCCCTAGGTGGTGATTATAAATCATGGATAAAATATTGAAACGGTGGTTATACACTCACGTTAATTTTATTATTAACCTCCCCTAGGAGCTCTGTTAATAAAATTAATGGCCAAAGAAACGATTATTAGTATATGCTGGATCATACGGGTCCTGGATGGCATATATTAATCAGGAGGGGATCCGTGTTCCTGATTGAATTTGGCATGACTCCCCTAGGAGCTTGTTGAATTCTGAGTTGGGAATTATCGTTGTAAGGTTGTGATATTTTCAAGGTTTTGACACATAAACACATTTGTATGATTTTACATGATTGTGTTATCTTACTAAATTATTAAATATGTTTGCTTATGTTTGGTATATGATTCTTTATTGTAGATTGAAAATGTCTAAAAACGCTTTATCATCGATACTTGACAAAAACCAATTAACCGGTGAGAACTATAATGATTGGAAACGGAACCTGGACATCGTCCTATCCTTTGAGAAACTGAAATATGTACTGACAACTCCTTGTCCTCCCGAGCCTACGGGAGACTCAAGTAATGAGCAATTCCAAGCGTACGAACGCTGGAAAGATGCTAATGATCAGGCCCGCTGCTATGTTATGGCTAGCATAAATAACGTGCTGCAGGCTCAACATCAGGATTATGAGACTGCGAAGCAGATCTTGGATAATCTTGAGGACATGTTTGGAGGCCAGGCCATAACAAAGCGGCAAGGGGCGCTTCGGAAACTCTTAAACTGTAGACAGAGACCGGGGACATCTGTAAAGGAGCACATGATGTTGGTCATGGGTTACCTCGCTGAGGCTCAAACCAATGGAGCCGACATCGATGCTGAAACTCAGATGACTATGGTCTTTGAGACTCTGTCTAAGGAATTTATTCCGTTTAGAGCTACTTTTAATCTAAGCAATAGACGGGATATGACCTTGACAGAACTGATGAAACAGTTACAAGAGTTTGAACTGCTGATCAGGGAGTCTCCTGCTGGTGGAGAGGCCAATATGGTAGCTGCTTCTGGTTCCAATCCTAACTCTGGGAATGGAAAGAAACAACGGGCCAAGAGTGGGAAGTCTTCTATTCCTATTGCTACCAAGAGCAAGAAGAAGAAGAAGAAGAACCCAAAGAAGCTTAAGTGCTTCTTTTGTGGTAAGGTCGGGCATATAAAGAAGCATTGCAAGGACTTCCTTTCCAAGAGAGGTAGGTGTGATCTTCTATATTTAGAAACTTGTTTGGTTGAGGAATCCAGTGACATTTGGGTCATAGATTCTGGTGCAACTAATCATGTTTGTGTTTCTCTGCAGGGATTCAAAGAAACGAGAAGTCTACTTCGTGAAGACTTAACGCTTCGGATGGGCGATGGATCCTTGGTCTCAGCGGAAGCAGTGGGAGATGTCCATCTTTATTTTGATAATTATAGGAGTTTAATTTTGCGAGATTGTTTTTATGTTCCTAAATTTAAAAGGAATTTAATTTCTGTATCTTCTTTATTTAAAGACTCCTACGTGGTATCTTTTAATGAAAAAGTGGTGATTCGTAAAAACAAATCTTTTATCTGTTCTGGATGGATGCAAAATAATCTATATTTTATCAAACCTAAGATGGACTTGTTGCTTAATGCTGAGATAAATGATAATAACTCAAAAAGACTTAAAACTTCTCACTCTAATAAGACTTATCTTTGGCATTTGCGCCTTGGCCATATTAACCTAAATAGGATTCAAAGGTTGGTAAGGGATGGACCTTTAAGTCACTTAAAGGTGGAATCTATACCTCAATGTGAATCTTGTTTGGAGGGTAAAATGACCAAAAGACCATACGGGTCTAAGGGCAATAGGGCCGAAGGGGTTCTAGAACTTGTGCATAGTGATGTTTGCGGACCGATGAACATCCGGGCACGAGGAGGGTATGAGTACTTCGTCACTTTTATTGACGATTACTCAAGATATGGGTATGTGTACCTAATGCACCACAAAAGCGAAACTTATGATAAGTTCAGGGAGTTTCGGGCTGAAGTGGAAAAGCAATTGGGTAGACCCATAAAGGCACTTCGATCTGATCGAGGTGGGGAATACCTTTCTGATGAGTTCTTGGGACACTTGTTAGAGAATGGGATTTTATCCCATTTGACTGCGCCGGGCACTCCGCAGCAGAATGGCGTAGCGGAGAGAAGGAATAGGACTTTGTTGGACATGATTCGGTCCATGATGAGTTATTCATCATTGCCTTTATCCTTTTGGGGATATGCACTACAAACCGCATGTTATCTTTTGAACAATGTGCCTTCAAAATCGGTCCCTAAAACTCCCCACGAGTTGTGGACAAGACGGAAGACATCCTTAAACCATATTCGCATATGGGGATGTCCAGCTCATGTCCTGTTTAAGGATCCGAATAAGTTGGAAGCACGTTCAGAAGTTTGCGTGTTTGTAGGATATCCAAAAGGGACTAAAGGGGGTTATTTTTATAACCCAAAGGAAAATAAAGTCGTGGTTTCAACTAATGCAACTTTCCTTGAGGAGAGTTACATGAACGACTTTAAACCTCAAAGCAAAGTGGTGCTTGAGGAGTTGAGGGGTAATCCGTTTACTCCGGAGGTTCCGAACGAAACCATTCCGATCGGTGTAGAAAAACCAAACAAACCTGAACAACAACCACAGGGGCTTCGGCGTAGTGGGAGGATCGGGCGTCAACCTGAGAGGTATATGTTCAATGGGGAGGTCTTTTTGGCTGAACCGGATGAACATGACAGGGATCCTTATACTTACGCAGAAGCTATGGAGGATGTTGATTCAAGACTCTGGACAGAGGCCATGAACATTGAGATGAAGTCTATGGAGACTAATCGGGTCTGGGAGCTTGTGGATCTTCCCGAAGGGGTAAAACCCATAGGGTGTAAGTGGATCTACAAGAGGAAAAGAGGAGTGGATGGAAAGGTCGAAACCTTTAAGGCTAGACTGGTAGCTAAGGGTTATACGCAAAAGGAAGGAATCGATTATGAGGAAACCTTTTCGCCTGTAGCCATGCTTAAGTCCATCCGGATTCTCTTGTCCATAGCTGCCGCTCTCGACTACGAGATTTGGCAGATGGATGTCAAGACGGCTTTTCTGAATGGCTATCTTGATGAGTCCATTTATATGGAACAACCAGACGGGTTCAAGGTCACGGGTCAAGAGGGTAAGGTTTGTAAGTTGCTAAAGTCTATTTATGGACTTAAGCAGGCTTCTCGTTCTTGGAACATAAGATTTGATCAAGTGATCAAGACTTATGGGTTCTCACAAAATGTGGATGAACCATGTGTTTACAAACACATTAAGAATGGGAAGGTGGTTTTTCTACTACTCTATGTAGATGACATTCTGCTAATTGGCAATGACGTTGGGGCATTGTCATCGGTCAAATTATGGTTGACCAAGCAGTTTGACATGAAGGACTTGGGTGAGGCTAATTTTGTTCTCGGTATCCAGATCTTGCGGGATAGGAAGAACAAAATGATAGCTTTGTCACAGGCCAGCTACATAGATAAAATTCTCAGGAGGTTTGCAATGCAGGATTCCAAGAAAGGTGGGCAACCATCTAGGTCTGGAATTACTCTTTCTAAGAAAGACTCTCCAAAGTCTTATGAAGAAAGAGAATACATGAAGAAGGTGCCTTATGCTTCGGCAGTGGGTAGTCTCATGTATGCCATGCTTTGCACTCGACCGGATATTAGCTATGCGGTCGGGATTGTGAGTCGATTTCAGGCGGATCCAGGACCGAACCATTGGGTTGCGGTAAAGCATATTTTCAAGTACCTGAGAAGGACTCGTGAGTATATGCTTGTGTATTCGGGTGAGGATTTAACTCCTCTAGGATACACTGATTCGGATTTTCAATCCTGCCTGGATTCTAGGAAATCGACTTCAGGGTTTGTGTTTACTCTAGGAGGCGGTGCCATCAGTTGGAGAAGTGCGAAGCAAGATTGCACTTCGGATTCAACGATGGAGGCCGAGTATGTGGCGGCTAGTGATGCTTCGAAAGAAGCAGTGTGGCTCCGCAAGTTCCTTGGGGATCTTGAGGTAGTTCCTGGTATGGATAAAGCGGTATCACTGTACTGTGATAACAGTGCGGCGGTAGCTAATGCTAAGGAACCAAGATTTCACAAGAAGAGTAAGCATATTGATCGGAAGTATCATGTGATAAAGGACTTCGTTGAGAGCGGGCATGTCACGGTGTGCAAAATCGCGTCAGAGGACAATTTAGCTGATCCATTTACGAAGACACTTTCTGGGAGAGTCTTCGAAAGGCATGTGGAAGCTATGGGGATGCGAAATTTGCAGTATTTACTCACTTAGTGCAAGTGGGAGATTGTTAGACATGTATGCTCTAAGGAGTAAAAATGTAATACGTTTTTGGAGACATTTTTATCAATAAAGAATTTATTCATACCAAATATTGTCCTCTTTACGTTCATATTCGTTGAATGTATGATAAGCAAACAGTAGTCTGAGACTGTCAATCTAAACCTTAAGAGTTGGGCATATGATGGGATGATTATGCGGTAGACACGACTCTTAAGGTGATGGTCTAAAATATATGATCCGCAATCGAGGGAATAAAGTTGGGCGCTTTATTCATGTAAAGATTGTTATGTTGTCTATATCCCTTTTGGGAGATGGTTTGTCTTGGCCATCGGAGTTGGACTCCGTGAATAGAAACATTGGCGCGTTGTCATAGGTGACGATGTGTTGGATCGGGACATAAAGTGAATTGATTTGGATTAATAATTCTGTCTTGGCAAATCGATTCACTTTAGACAGTCGTTTGTATTGTATCTTAATCCTGAGATGAATAATGGGCCCGTTGTCTCGACTTGTGTCTTTTGATGTACCAATGGGTGACTCCCACATCTCTATAGTGGCATGCATGCCGGTACGTTGGAGGCATGACTCTTGATAGCGTAGACTTGTTATTCATAGATATGGAATCCATAGCTCCTCTTTAGGAGTAATGATATCCTCTTATATGCGTTGTCCTGTAATTGGAAAACTGGAGCGCTCAACCATTTGGATACATAGGTGTAACCGAATGGTATACTATCTTTGGATGGTAAGTTTTCTAATGGTGAGACAATGGAACGTAAGATAAAAATAATCGGGAAGGTAAGACAGAACTTGTCCTTAAGCCGATTATGGATGATCATATGGGGATGCGATACACTATGATATGTCATGGAGACTTAGCTACATGAGCTTCGTAATTCTATAAAGTTCGAGAGTGCAGCTCCAAGCTTTTAGTGGAATAGCGTTGGAGTTGATAATTGTGAAATGTATATCTGGGATATTGGGTTTCATAATTATCATGAGCTTGAACTTTATAGGTCCATTTTGGTCCCCTTTGCTAGCTCACAAAATCCTGTAACGACACGGCGTGCTTTTCCAATAATTGGTGACTTATGTCGGATTTATCAGATTGGTTTAAAATTTATAAGAATCAAATAATTCATGTCTGTTTATCGGTTGAATTAATTTTGTAAGAAATTAGTTCAAGATGAACTTGTTGAATTATGGCGTTCGGATAATTCTTGTCTGTTTATCGGTTGTTTTAATTTTGGACAATTAGAACAAGATAAACTTGTAGAATTATTTGAATTGATTTATTTTCTTAGAGATTATCTTGATAGAGTTTGTTTTGATCAGATATCTTTTCTATTGGGCTATTTGAATCAAAACTGAGACTTTATCCTTTAGAATCTCGGGTGGAAAATAAAAGATTCGCGGAGATTTTTTCTCGGCAGTTCGGCCTGCCGATCAGAAAGTTCGGCCTGCCGAACTGGCAAGTTCGGCCTGCCTATCTCACAGTTCGGCATGCCGACCGCGACAGCTAAGATTACGCGTTTTTCACGCGTATCTTATCAGATATTGATCCGAACTTGATTCTATTTCGATTTTTGAGACCTAATCTGATATGGACTGACCCCAAGGACCAATAGGTATAAAAAGGGAGTGAGTCTAATGATTTACTCAGATCAATTTGAGAGATTAAGAGTGATACTCTTCTAGTGAGCATCTGAAAACTCCCTGAGAGCTTTTGTTCACAAATCACGAACACTAGCTTTGGGTTCTCTCTATTGGTTGGAAGGAGAGTCACCGGTGGAAGAGCTGTACGTGTGAGCCCACACTCACTCCGGTTGTGGATAGAGAATAGCAAAGAAGACCAGTTGGTTGAGGCTCTTCTGGAACGTTACTTCTCTACACAGGTCGCGGAGGTTCTTCGGCACACTGAGGTTAGTAAGATCTGTTTAATTTATACATATAACATGTCATACTTGTATTTTGGAAAATACTCTGATGAAAATTTTTTAAAATTCCGCTGCGCACCTTGTTTCCAACACAAACATGTCCTCAAGATTATCCAAGATCTGCTTCGCAGTCTCATAATCCTGATGTTGAGCTTGTAGCACGTTGTTCATGCTAGCCATAACATAGCAGCGGGCCTGATCATTAGCATCTTTCCAGCGGTTGTACGCTTGGAATTGCTCATTACTTGAGTCTCCCATAGGCTCGGGAGGACAAGGGGTTATCAGTACATATTTCAGTTTCTCAAAGGATAGGACGATGTCCAGGTTCTGTTTCCAATCGTTATAATTCTCACCGGTTAATTGGTTTTTGTCAAGTATCGATGATAAAGCGTTTTTAGACATTTTCAATCTACATTAAAGAATCATATACCAAATATAAGCAAACATATATTAATAGTTTAGAAAGATAACACAATCATGTAAAATCATACAAATGTGTTTATGTGTCAAAACCTTGAAAATATCACAACCTTACAACGATAATTCCCAACTCAGAATCCAACAAGCTCCTAGGGGAGTCATGCTAAATTCAATCAGGAACACGGATCCCCTCCTGATTAATATGTGCCATCCAGGACTCGTATGATCCAGCATATACTAATAATCGTTTCTTTGGCCATTAATTTTATTAACAGAACTCCTAGGGGAGGTTAATAATAAAATTAACGTGAGTGTATAACCACCGTTTTAATATTTTATCCATGATTTATAATCACCACCTAGGGGTGTGCAACCATAAATCATACTAAAATACCTTATCCTTTCAGAGATCCAATCTGGTACATGATAGAAATCCCTTCCTAGGGGTCGGGACCACCATGTTCTTTCTATGGACCAACGATGGAGGCCTTAGGTTCTCGCTTTGAAATTTTTGAAGTCAAGGTTTTATTTTAAAATTATGCATGAATAATTTTAATATGAGCGGCACTCCCTATTCTATATGACATGTTGTCAATATACATGGTAAATCATATTATAATGCAGACAAGCAAATCAATCAAGCAAAGCTACAAGCAAAATAATAATAACCGTAATATTATGGTTCCACCCTAGAGAATAGAAAACTAAGATTATAAGAGAATAATCGAGACATTTATCGATTCTTCATCCTTGAATCCTCAAGCTGTATCCTTCTTCATGTAATATCCATCTTCAAGTCTTCAATCCCGTATGAATCGAATACTTCATATTTTTGGTCATATCCAAATTTAATGTTTCTCAGAATCATCTCAAAAATAAAATTAAAACCGCACCGAAAAAATTACACCTTTTTTGGACACTTACCAGCTCTCGGTCGGCAGGCCGATCTGGGTGATCGGCCTGCCGGTCATGCTTCATCGGCTGGTACATCGGCCTGCCGATCTGGTACATTGGCCTGTCGATCTATGAAGGTTCGGCCTGCCGAACTAAAAGTTCGGCCTATCGGCAGAGCACCCTAATTTCTACCCCACTGTCAGCCTACCGGACCACATGTCCGGCCTGTCGATCTGTGACCATCGGCCTGTCGAACTGTGACGTTCGGCATGCCGACCGAGCAGTAATCCCTCATTCCAGAAAATACAATTTTAATGCAATTCATCAATTTTATTTTCAACAATTCAAAAACATAAAATTAGAGACTCAGGAAATACCTGGAGGCGCCATCATCAATCTTTAAGATCCGAATTCTCGTTCCGTCTTCTCCGAATAATCATTTAATTATAAAATTCTTACAAATTTAAAAATTAAACAACAATTCCTAGACGGAGATGATAGTCCGTCATCTAATTACATGAAAAAAATAGATAGACATTCTAACCTGTAAGGAACCATAACCGGTATGAATTAATTAATTAATAAATAACTAAACAACGATTTAATCAACCATAATTAATTAATAAACATTTATCACATAATCCATGACAACATATATATTATATAGAAACCTAGAGTGCCATCTCTCTATAAAATCCAATTCAAGTATAGGAGAGATAAAGATCACAAATTTTATGCATATAACATGATCATAAACTTGTAAATTTATGTAAAAACAATGACTCTGATACCAATTGTTGGAAACAAAGTGCGCAGCGAAATTTTTTAAAAATTTTTCATCAGAGTAATTTCCAAAACACAAGTTTGACATGTTATATGTATAAATTAGACAGATCTTACTAACCTCTGTGTGCCGAAGAACCTCCGCAACCTGCGTAGAGAAGTAACGTTCCAGAAGAGCCTCAACCAACTGGTCTTCTTCGCTATTCTCTATCCACAACCGGAGTGAGTGTGGGCTCACATGTACAGCTCTTCCTTCGGTGACTCTCCTTCCAACCAATAGAGAGAACCCAAAGCTAATGTTCGTGATTTGTGAACAAAAGCTCTCAAGGAGGTTTCAGATGCTCACTAGAAGAGTATCACTCTTAATCTCTCAAATTGATCTCTATTGATCTGAGTAAATCATAAGACTCACTCCCATTATATAACTACTGGTCATGGGGTCAGTCCTTATCAGATTAGGTCTTAAAAACTCGAAACAGAATTAAGTTTGGATCAATATCTGATAAGATCTATGTCAAAACGTGTAATCTTATCTCTCGCTGATCGACAGGCCGAACAGGCCCCATCGGCAGGCCGAACACGTCATTCGACAGGCCGAACTTCAGAGAAAAAATCTCCGCGAATCTCTTATTTTCAACCCGAGATTCTATAGGATAAAGTCTCAGTTTTGATTTAAATAACCCAATAGAGAAGTTATCTAATCAAAACAAACTTTATCAAGATAATCTCTAAGAAAATAAATCAATTCACAATAATTCTACAAGTTTATCTTGATCTAATTTGTCCAAAATTAAACCAACCGATAAACAGGTAAGAATTATCTGATCGCAATAATTCAACAAGTTTATCTTGAACTAATTTCTTACAAAATTAATTCAACCGATAAACAAACATAAATTGTTTAATTCTTCTAAATTTTAAACCAATCTGATAAATCTGACATAAGTCACCAATTATTAGAAAAGCACGCCGTGTCATTACAGGATTTTGTGAGCTAGCAAAGGGGACCAAAATGGACCTATAAAGTTCAAGCTCATGATAATTATGAAACCCAATATCCCAGATATACATTTCACAATTATCAACTCCAACGCTACCCCACTAAAAGCTTGGAGCTGCACTCTCGAACTTTATAGAATTACGAAGCTCGTGTAGCTAAGTCTCTATGACATATCATAGTGTATCGCATCCCCATATGATCATCCATAATCGGCTTAAGGACAAGTTCTATCTTACCTTCCCGATTATTTTTATCTCACGTTCCATTGTCTCACCATTAGAAAACTTACCATCCAAAGATAGTATACCATTCGGTTACACTATGTATCCAAATGGTTGAGCGCTCCAGTTTTCCAATTACAGGACAACACATATAAGAGGATATCATTACTCCTAAACAGGAGCTATGGATTCCATATTCATGAATAACAAGTCTACACTATCAAGAGTCATGCCTCCAACGTACCAGCATGCATACCACTATTGAGATGTGGGTGTCACCCTTTGGTACATCAAAAGACACAAGTCGAGATAACGGGCCCACTATTCATCTCAGGATTAAGATACAATACAAATGATTGTCTAAAGTGAATCGATTTGTCGAGACAAAATTATTAATCCAAATCAATTCACTTTATGTCTCGATCCAACACATCGTCACCTATAACAACGTGCCAATGTTCGATTCACGGAGTCCAACTTCGATGGTCAAGACAAACCATCTCTCATAAGGGATATAGACAACATAACAATCTTTACATAAATAAAGTGCCTAACTTTATTCCCTCGATTGCGGATCATATGTTTTAGACCGTCACCTTAAGAATCGTGTCTTCCGCATAATCAGTCCATCATTTGCCCAATTCTTAAGGTTTAGACTGATAGTCTCAGACTACTGTTTGCTTATCATACATTCAACAAATATGAACGTAAAGAAGACAAGATTTGGTATGTATAAATAAATAAATTCTTTATTGATAAAAATATCTCCAAAAACGTATTACATTTTTACTCCTTAGGGCATACATGTCTAACAAGGCTAGTATGACCTAATTGCAAATGCGATAGATAAGTCTTATTAGAGTGAAAAGTTTTAAGTCTTTTAAAGTTATTATTATTAACTTCATTGTTAAGCAGTATGTCCATTTTAGGTTTCATAAAATATTGATTGTTTTGCATCCATCCTGCACAGATAAAAGATTTGTTTTTACAAATCACTACTTTATTATTAAAAGAAACTGAATAAGAGTCTTTCAATAAACAAGCTATAGATATTAAATTCCTTTTAAGTTTAGGAATATAAAAGTAATCTTTCAAAGCTAAAATCCTACAATTATCAAAATAAAGATGGACGTTTCCCACTGCTTCAGGCAACACCAAAGATCCATCACTCATCTGTAACGTGAAGTCCTCATGCATTAGACTTCTGGTTTCTTTGAACCCTTATAAAGAAACACAAACATGATTAGTTACTCTAGAATCTATGACTCAAGTATCACTTGATTCTTCAACTAAACAAGTTTCAATAACCAGAAGATCACACTTACCTCCTCGAGAAAGCAAGTCCTTGCAATTCTTCTTTATGTGCTCAACCTTTCCACAAAAAAAGCACTTCAGCTTCTTTGGGTTCTTCTTTTTCTTCTTCTTATTCTTGCCATTTGTAGGAATAAAAGACTTCCTGTTCTTAGTCCTCTACTTCTTTCCATTCCCTGGGTTAGGATTGGAACTAGATGCAGCTGCCAAGTTGACCTCACCACACGTAAGAGTTTCTCTAATCAGATTCTTGAACTCCTATAACTACTTCATCAGCTTAGTCAAGGTCATATCTTGTCTATTGCTTAAATTATATGAAGCTCTAAACAGGATGAACTCCTTAGATAGAGTTTTAAAAATAATAGTCATTTGTGACTCAACATCGATATCAGCTCCATGAGTTTGAGCCTCAGCAAAGTAACCCATGACTAACATCATATGCTCCTTCATAAGTTCTCGGTCTCTGTTTGCAGTTTAAGAGTTTTTGAAAAGCCCCTTACCCTTTTTTTAGGGCTTGGCCTCCAAACATGTCTTCAAGATTATCGAATATCTGCTTCATAGTGTCATAATCTTCATGTTGAGCCTGCAGCATGTTATTCATGCTAGCTATAACATAACAGCGGGCCTGATTATTAGCATCTTTTCAGCTATCATATGCTTGGATTTGCTTATTAATTTATTCCCAAGAAGGTTCGAGAGTATATGGTGTTGTCAGCACAAATTTCAGTTTCTCAAAGGAAATGATGATATTCATGTTCCTTTTCCAATCATTGTAATTCTTGCCAGTTAATTCATTTTTATCGAATATCAAAGATAACTCATGTTTAGACATTTTTAATCTACAATAAAGATTCATATACCAAATACAAGCAAAAAATCCATAATAGTTTAGTAAGATAACACAAACAAGTAAACATACAATTGTGTTTATGTGTCAAAATCTTGAAAAAATCGCAACCTTGCAACGATAATTCCTAACTCAGAATTCAACAAACTGCCTAGGAGAGACTTGCCAAATTCAATTAGGAACATGAATCTCCTTTGATTAATATATACCATCCAAGACTCGTCTGATCTAACATATATTCATAATCATTTTCTTTGGCCATTAATTTAATTAACAGAGCTTCAAGGGGAGATTAATAATAAAATTAATCTTGAGTATATAACCTTTTAACTACTTTATCCATGATTTATAATCTCCACCTAGAAGTGTACAACGATAAATCATGCTAAAATAAATTATCTCTTTGGAGATCTAACCTAGTGCATGATGAAATCCCTTCCTAGGGGTCGAAACCATCATGTGCTACCTATGGACCAATGATGGAGGCCGTATGTCCTCTCTTCGAAAGCCTTCTCCCACTTAATATTTTAAAAGTCAAGGTTTTTTGTTAACATGCATGAACAATTTTTAAAGAGCGACACCCCCTATTCTACATAGCATGTTATCAACATACATGGCAAATCATATTATAATGTAGATAATCAAAGCAACATGCAAAGCCACAAGTAAAATAATAATAAATAAACAGCCGTAATATCATGATTCCATCCTAGAGAAAAGAAAATAAAAATTACAAAAGATCAATCGAAACATATTATCCATTCTTCATCTCGTATCTTCAAGTTGTATGTTTTCTTCATGTGGCATCCATCTTCCATTCTTGAATCTCTCATAGATCAAATGTTTTATTTTTTTAGTCATCATAAAATTTCATGCTTCTTAGAATTGTTTCAAAAATAAAATCAAAACTACTCCAAAAAAATGCACCTTTTTAGAAAAATTTTGGTCTCTCATGGCCTGCCTAACTGGATCATCATCTTGTCGGTCTGTCCATCGGCCTATCGCTAAAGCTAACAGAATTCTGCCTCATGAATGGCCTGTCAAACTAGAAGTTTGTTCCGCTGGTCTGCAACCATTGGCTTGTCGAACCTAAGGGTTTGGCCTGCCAATTGAGCTAAATTCATAGTTTTTTTGAAAAATAATTTTTAAGTAGTCATTCAATCTTATTTTCAATGATTCAAAAACGTAAAAATTTTAGAAACTCAAGAAAAACATTGGAACTCCTATAATCTCCATCTTCTAAATCCTTATTCACTTTGAATGATTATTTAGTTACAAAATTTTACAAATTTAAAATTAAAATAATAATTCCTAGACGGTGATGATAGACCGAAATCTAGTTACATGAAAAACTTAGATATACATTCTAATCTCTAAGGAACCATAACAGGCATATATTAATTAATTAATTAATTAATAATTAAATAATAATTTAATCAACCATAATTATTTAATAAACATTCACCATATGATCTTATGACAACATTTAATTATATAGAAACCCTAGATTGTCAACTTTCTAAAAAATTAAATTTAAGCATAGGAGAAAATAAGATCACATAATTTATACATATAGCATAATCACAAACTTATAAATTTACGTGAAAACACTAGCTCTGACACCAATTATTGAAAAACTAATACACAGTAGAATTTTAAAATTGTTAAATCAGAGTATTTTTTAAAACACAAATTTAACATGCTAAATACATAAATTAATGACAAATCTTACTAACCTCTTTCGTATACCGAAGTGAGCTCTCAAATTCGTGTAGAGAAGAATGTTCCAAAAGAGCCTTAACTAACTGATTTTCTTTGCTATTCTACATCCACAATCAGAGCGTTTGTGGTCACACATCATACAGCTCTTCCTCAGGTGACTATCCTTCCAACCACTTGAGAAGACCTAGAGCTAAGATTCTTGATGTTGAATAATAGCTCTCAAGGAGTTTTGAAGTTTCTCAAACTAGAGTACTCACTCTATACTTCTCAACTAATCTAAATAACAGAGAAAACTCACCCCCTATTTATAGTGGTCGAATTTGGGGTTAAGCCTTATCATATTAGGCCTCAAAATTCGAATCTAGATCAACTTTTGATGAAAAACGTGTCTAAAATGTGTATACAGATAATCGCATGATTGGATCAGCCTGTCGAACTTACTCCGTCGGTAGGCCGAACTAACGCATCGGCCTGCCGAACTTACGATAATCTAGATCCATAAGAATATCTTATTTTTCACCCAAGATTCTTAGATAAAGCCTCACTTTTAATTAAAATAAACTAATAAAAAAGTTATCTGATCAAAACAGTCATGTTTGGATAATCTCATAGAAAATAAAATATTATCCAAATAATTCAACATGTTTATCTTGAATTAATTCACAAAATTAATTCAATCGATAAACTAACATGAATCATTAAATCTGATCTTATCGAATTTCAACCAATCTAATAATTTAACATAAGTCACCAATATGTAGGAAAAGTATGCCGTATTGTTACATGATTTATTATAAGCTAGTAAAGGGGACCCAATAGACATATACAATTCAAGCTCCTATAATTATAAAATACAATGTCTCATATACATATTTAATAACTTTCAACTCTAACGCTATTCCACTAAAAGCTTAGAGCTGCACTCTCGAACTATATAGAATTACGAAGCTTCAAATAAGCTAATCGTCTATGATATATCATAATGTGTTACATTCCCATAGGATGTTCATAATTGGCTTAAGGATAAATTATATTTTACCTTCCTAATTATTTTTATCTTGCGTTCCATTATCACACCATTAGAATACTTATTATCCATAAATAGCATACCATTCAGTTATACCTATGTATCCAAATGGTTGAGTGCTCCAATGTTCTAATTACAAGATAACACAATAAGAGAATATCATTAACTCTAGAAAAAGAGTTATGGATTCTATATCTATGAATAACGAGTTTGCGTAAATCAATAGTCATGTCTTTAACGTAGCGGTATGTGTACCATCATAAAATCTAGATGTCACCCTTTGGTATATCAAAAGACATAAGTCAATAATACGGTCCCATTAGTCATTTCAGAATTAAGACACAAGATTTGCACAAACAAAATTATTAACCAAATCCATTCAACTTTTATGTCCCTGATCCAATACATCGTACTTGTAGAGTCCTACTTTGATGATCAAGACAAGCCATCTTCTATTAAGGATATAGACAATATAATAATCTTACATTAAATAAAGCACCTAACTTTATTCCATCGATTATGGATCTTATGATTTAGACTATCACCTTTAAAATTTATGTCTTTCGTATAATCTGTCCATTATATACATGATTCTTAAATGTTTAGATCAACAATCTGAGACTTTTATTTGCTTACCATGCATTCAACAAATATGAACATAAAAAGGACAACATTTGGTATATGAATAATAAATAAACTTTTTATTGATAAAATGTCTCCAAAATATATTATAACATTTTATTTCTTAGGGCATCATGTCTAACACATGGCTAATTCAACTGTTGAAAGATGTATATCGAATAGTTGACTATACAGTTCAGCAGTTCACTTAGCAAAAAATCTAGTTTTTTAATGCAAGAACTAAATATGTTGGAGTACACTATCATTTTATCGAAGAAAAAGATCTGCAAGAAGAAATTGAGATAAGGCAAATCAAGATGGATGATCAAGTTGCAGGCTTGATCACAAAAGGTTTGAGTACCAGTAAGTTTGAAAGCTTTCGCCAACATCTGGACATGGTACAATGAGTGGGAGCTGGTGTTGAGAGGGAGTGTTAAAATGAGCAACAACAGCCCAAATATTCAAAGCCCAATTGCTTAGACCAAGCCTAAAGTCTGGAATTCTCCTAAGTTAGGTGCAGGATATTTTGTGAACGTAGGTGAAAATGTGTTCGTCTATGATGTATGTTTATTTGAGCTGATATTATTATGTGGTGGTAAGTAAATGAGGCTTTATTAATACGTGGACATTATTTGCTTACTCCTAGTATAAATAGGTGTCTGTTCTCTTGATGAAGCACGACAACAAAAATTAGAAAAAGAAATAGAGTGAAGTGTAGTGGTCTTGCAGTGAAAGTGTTCTAGTTCTTTATGGTCTTACTAGCGAAGAATGGCTTTTATGAATGTGCTCAATATGGAGTTTGTAATTAGTTCTTTGTTTGTGATCTTATAAAAAAAAAGTAATTACACATATTGTGTTGTAGTGTTCAACAGATGGTGATCGGAGTCCTCAGTGTGTTGCCACCATTGATGTACGCATTCGTGAGGTCAGATAGCCAGCGGACTTGACGCGACTCGGCTTTGGCTTGGCGCGACTTGGCTTGGACACAAACAATTGGCAAAAACAAATCACCTCGACCGTCGCGTCATCTTTGCTAATGTCGGATATAGTGTAAAAATCACCTCGACCATGGACCGAAAGTAGAGAGAGACAGATCAGCGCCGATGAACCGTATCTCTATCGTCTCAATCAGCGTTGGATCCAAGCCTTGCTTCTCCTAGAAATCACGTCTAGCTCTCACAATTGTTGCCGGAGTGAGCTGGTGATGACTATGGAACGAGAGGAGAGAGAGAGGTGGATCAGTGCTAATGAACTGTAGCTCCATCCAGGCCCTGCTCCTGTTAGAGAGCACATCTGGCTCTCACAATTGTAGCCAGAGGGAGTCGGTGATGGCGACGGTGGAGGCGGCCAAGAGGGAAAGAGGGAGAGGTGGAGAAAACGAGAGGAGAGAGGAGGAGGAGACAACCAAAGTAGAGAGACGAGAGAGGGGAAAAAAAGTATTAGGGGTTTTTGGTTTAAATTGGGGTAAATAAGTCAAACAAAAGATCGAAATGAAAACAAAATAAATGAAAGATGGGCAGTTTTGAAAAGTTAAATAGATAATAATAATTGTAACAAATGGTGTCAATAAAGAGGTTTTTTATGTAGATTTCTCTTTTTAAAAAAAATTTATAATTTTTTTTTAAATTTAAAAAATATATTTCAATTTTATTCCTGTAAATAAAAAAAATAAACAAAACTACGTAACTATTTTTAAATAGTTTTGACAAATTTCTTGTAAATTTTACAAACATAAAAATTCATACAACAAAGAATTAAATTTCAAAACTTTTTGAATATTAATATATTTTTCAAAAATTTTTCTAAAAAAATATATTTTAAAACAAATTCGATCTAATTAAAAATATCTGTCTTGTCTTCATATTTTTTTTATCCAAAAAATATATAAACAATAAAATTGAAACAAGATTTTTAAAACAGAAAGATAAATTAATAAATAATCAAAACTAAAATATAGAGCTATGTAATTTACCATTTTGTTAAGGACGTTGGGTTTTGCTAGGACTAGGCGCTTGAAAAGAATCGTGACCATTGATATCACAATATGGACGAGTATACGACTACGATGACGATGCGCTGGCCATTGATGATCTCAAATTCCTGAGGACCAGTCTCCCTCTCCCTCTTTCTAATTTTGTTTTTCGGTAGCAGCAAAGTTTCACCAGGCGTGTACGTCATGGAAGAAGAGCTGTCCCTTTCTCATTTTCCTCGCTAGTCACAACCAAACCATGGAAAAATATGTAATATTTTTCACAAAAATGAGGGATATGGTGAAAAGGAGGTGTCTTCCCCAGACAGCTAAAATTATAAACTAATAAAGAAATGGGTGTGCATTAACTCGAAAAAGAAAGAAGCGTAAATAAGAAATTGATTTGCATTTAGTCGATCCTAGAATCCAAGTTCTCAGTTCTAACAACCCAATTAGCGACAAACTTAGGTGCATATGTACTAGACTAGGGAAAGGCAAAAAAAAAAGAAAAAAAAAAGAAAAAATTTAGCAGCAAACCATTTCCATTTTGGTTGAGGCTCTCCAACCTTACCCACATAGAGAATACCAAAGAATCACGAGGATTTTTGATAGAACGGAACCTCAAGATTGCATAACAAACCACGTACAAAGAATTATAAGAAATATTAAAAAAAAAAAAAAAAAAGCAAACT
Source organism: Artocarpus heterophyllus (assembly GCA_025403435.1). Taxonomy (NCBI): domain Eukaryota; kingdom Viridiplantae; phylum Streptophyta; class Magnoliopsida; order Rosales; family Moraceae; genus Artocarpus; species Artocarpus heterophyllus. The sequence goes on from CM046343.1 coordinate 14,899,108, forward strand.
TAAAAGATTTCAATAAAACAGAAGCTCAGAATAGCATACTACGGCAAGATGTAACACAAGCCATGGTACTTGTATCGCATCACATGCAAATTTAGTATCAAACTAAGGTGAAGGAAACCATAACTTCATCAAAGAACGTACTTAAAAGAGATTATAGCTGTTTACCCTTAGAATTATTACAACATTGATCGGTAGTGCCAATTCCGATTTCAACACTAGTTTTTCTAAGGATGCATACAACAAACACATACAAGTTTTTGGACAACTCCTAACATAAGGAGCATGAAGTGATTACATAATATCTTGACCACACTTGGAAACAGGGCATCAAGCGCACGCAAATTCACCCTCGAGTCCGAATTGAAGGATGGTTTAAAAGGTAGATCCATTCCATCCAAAATTGGAACCCTGCAAGACAATTGGAGCAATAGTACCACATAAGAAATTGCACATGGCATATGAGTTGGCTAATAATGTGGAATAGCTGAAGAAAAAACACAAATTACATCTTTGGAGAAAGCTAAAAACAGTTTTTTGCTCAGGGTTTCAACAGTAAAGATATATTTACATGATTCTAGTTCTGGTGTAAAGCATGCAAACACTGAGCATATTCTTGAGTTTGGTTTGCCTAAACAAAGAGGAAGGATGTAATGAGAAAAAAATGCATGCAGGAGAATGACCCATCTTTTCAAAAAATGAAAAAAGCTGAGAGGCTCGCCTTGGTGTCGTAAAACTTGAGGAAGTATCGTGACTTGGGCACGGACAACTTGGTCTCCAGAATATTAGCAATTGCAGCACTCAGCTTCTTGTTCACATCAGGGCTAAGACCACCAATTGAGACCAACTCACCGTAGGCAGCAGGCTGCTCAGTCCCACCAAACGACATGGGTACTGAACCTTTGAGCACAACCATCACATACTGTGTATATCAAAAGACAAGATATTACAGTTTTATCTTTAGCGAATCAGCAAAATAAACAGACAATGAAATAAGTCAAGGGTTTCACTTATCGGTTAATAAGAGATGGAACAGTAGATGATATCCAGAGAATACTACTCGACATTTACTTTGATCTTGTGAAGGAAACATAAGAAACAATTTGACACATTGTTAATTTCTTTCTGCTCAAGCGAAAAAAGAATTCTTTATAGTTATAACCAAAAGGAGACGAGAAATGAGAAATTAATTTCTACAGTCTATTGCACTTTGTGTATCCCTCGTACCAATTTATGTTTTGGTGTTTTAGACAAAATGTAGAATTTACTACATTCAGACTGCTGGAAATCCTCTGATAATGTCACAAGAAACCCTGCATACATGGCCCAATAAGGCGTTCCAAAAGGTTGTTATTCCTCCCCAATACGTAGGATGTAGTCTACTCTATTACAATTCGCGAATCAATCAATGCATAAGTGATATCAGTTGTCTAGAAGCAATAATAGAAGACCGAGAACCAAAACAGTCAATAGAAAAATTAACTCCAAAATGCCCACATTTCTTCGCCACAAAGCCGTATTGAGCAAGACAGAGAGTCAACCAGATATCAGCCTTTATTTCCTCACATATTAATGTCACCACTAAATAATGAAGGGACAAGAACCAAAAGTGAATACATGTTGTAAATCTGTTCATAACAGGCCCCTATAAGCAGAGACATTCAACAATGTCTATAGCATTTAAATACATTACTAGCTGAACCTCCAAGTTTATAACTATAGTTCTGCTCCTCATTTTTCCCAAGAAAAAGAAAAACAAAGAATATGACAATACCCAAACTAATATTGATATACACCGCTAATTTGCATTTTCAGACCAAATCAGAAGTTCCTATCTTCTCATGACCAAGCTGAAACATATACAGCAAGAAAAAAAAAAAAATCAAGTGGTGACTTAGCTTAAGACGATGACGAAGTTCCAAAACTACACAATTTATTTGTTGCTTATAAAAGACATAATACTGAATAGAAGCTCCAAAAGAAAGTACACCACACAAATGTCTAAACGCAAAGCTTATATAACAAGCATAAACAGAGAAGGGGCGATTTTGGTAAGACCAGAGCGAATTTGATCATTCATTCCATTCAGCTTACACATTTCATATAACAGAAAAGCCAATAAACCTACCTAAAGAATCTACATGATAGGATTTCCAAAAGTATGCTCAACGACTGAATTTGAGGAATCCACTTTTGTAGAGTTAGTATTCAAATATACCACTCCCATAGAAAATTAGAGCCTAATTTACACATCAAAGTCATATAAGTGAATATCTAGTCTTTAAAATTGGTACCCAGCCAAACTAACACCACATATCAGTTACTTACAATATAGTTCAATCCAAGTTCATCACTAACCTCCTTCCAATAGAATTAAAAACAGAATGACACCTGTAGGTACGATTTGGGCTTGAAAAGTCGTATGTTAGGCAAGAATAAACTGAAATCCATTCAATATTATCATAATTAACTGAAGAGAAAAAACTTCCTTAAAGAGGACAGAAATCGTAAAATATTATCATGATTAATGATCAACTCATTCAATATTTCCTTTTTTAGAGGAAAAATTCTCACAGTTAAATTATGTATCAGATTGTATTAATACCCTCGTGGAAACTGGAAAGGATGATTCATCCTGATCAGCCCTGCCAAGTACTTGCCCGCCGCTCCGCCCAAAAAGGGGGTCCCACACTCATTATCCTCACTGTTCTCTCTGATGGGATCTCCTCCCATTGCTCTAGCCATAACCTATGGCTGCTCAGCTCGCAAACACAGGCCAGAGTGGGGTTGAACCCCAGAATGGGGTTAATAATACTATTAGAATTAATCCATCACCAGCGCAAGTCCAACGAATGCCCATTACACTTTGAACTTCCACACAGATTAAACAAACCGCCAAAGATAACATTTCCAAAATTATCATCTTAATCAAGCAGTCAAAGTTGCCAAGCCCAAAAAAAAAAAAAAGAAAGAAAAGAAAAGAAAAGGTGCATAGAGCCATAATAGGGACCAATGAGTCTTAAGCAAAAGATAACACTCGAATTCTCCTATCATGAAAACAAAAAGCCTAATTACAGTTCAAAGTATCACGCGGCACATCGTATTACAAGTAAGTTAAGTTTCACAAGGGCATCAAACTTCATATGCGAATATCAAAGTGACATAGAAAACGGGAAAGGAAAATTCCAGGAAGAAAACTTTTGTCACGGGAAAGAAAACCTCAAAAAAAAAAAAACCCTAAAAGGATTTTCCCTTAGAGACAGAGAGGAAGGATAATCGTACCGCCTCGGGTTTCCCGACGAGTTTGGAGACGACGGAGGTGGCTTCGGAGAGGATAGAAGAAGTGTCAACGCCTTCAAGGTTGACGTTCGTCGAAAGGTTAAGGCACGGCATCGTTACTCCCTTTCTCTTTCTCTCTCTCCCTCTGACAGACGCACTAGGTCACTGCCGCAACAACTACCAACGAGAAGAAAACCTTACCCTCACTCTCGAGAAAAATCCTTCTCCTTGTGGTTAAAAGTTAAACGGGGTGTTTGGTAGTTGTGAAAATCACTCAGTTTTTACCACAATTTTAGTTATAAACAGTGTAAAGCTTTCATATGTTACAATAGCAATAAAAAATATGTTACAGTATAAAACTCTCATATGCTACAATAAAAATGGTTCCCATCATTAGTTCCCACCATCCTTCCAAACACCCTAAAAATCCACATCCCACCCCTCGTCCCAAAATAAAGGGGTAAAAAAAAAACCACTAAACTATGTGACCCAGTACAATGTATCTTATAAACTAAAGCTTATTTAAGTGTTTTGTAAACAAAGAGGTTTTAACCTATAAACAAGGGTGAAAATGTTACAATATTTATATTTTAAAATATCTATACGAACATGGAGAATAATGTTTTTTAGAATGTCTGCAAAATATTCATAATATCTATAAATGTCTATGAAAATCAAATATATTTTTGAAAATTTTCACAAATTGTCCGAAATGATGGAATTTTTTTGCACAAAAATCAATTTTCATAGGATTTTTAATTATTTTTCAATAAATTTGACTAATATTTTAAACTTAAAAACAATGAAAAGAAGTATTCATTAAGACTTGTTTAGTCTTTAAATAATTTTTACATTTTAAATAAATAGTTCGGATAAGTTACATTCAAAAAATGTGTTCAATGTAGATATATGTACTAGTTTTTTACTAGTTTTGTTTGCTAGTCCCAATTATTATGATTCATGAAGCACATGAATTTGTTATGAAATCCTCTCGTCTAGCACTCGTTCTTTTTAACAGGTATAATTGTGTCTAATTTAATTATTAGTGTGACAATTTAAATTTTGTAAAATTTTGTTGCATCTAAAATTTATATCATATTATTTATTCCACCTTTTTTAATTTTTCTAAAATTTATTTACACCCATTTTTCAAAATCATCAAAATACCCTTGAAACTTTTATTTAATTATAAAAATACCATTTGGAATTAATGCATCAAAGTCTCCAATGAAGAATCATTTTCACCTCTCCTTTTATTGCTTTCCTATCATACTTGAACAATATCCCATATTCAAATGGATGTTGGATGATTTTTTTTTAATTTTTAATTTTTTTCTTCCTTTTATTCCTCCTCTTCTTCTGTCCTCTTCACTTTCACCTTCTTTCTTCTTTCTTTTTTTCCTTCCTTTCTTTACTTCTTCATGCTTCCTTCCATGGCAATCATAATCAAGGAAAAAAAAACAAAGAAACGAACATCAAAACTTCATTATTTTTCCACCCAAAGTCACAAAAACGACCTTTCATAAACTCATAGATCAAGGAAGGTTGGGGATTTTCAAGATCAAACAATGTTTTTGAGCTAAGTTTTGAGGTTAGATTTTCAAAACTCAAACTTTGATTTAAATTATGATTTAAGTACGGAAATTGTTAGATATTAGTTAATGATAATTGTAGATTTGTTTATGTATCATTTTTATGCTTAGAAAGCTATTAAGAAACCAATAATTTGAGTAAAACGTTCAAAATTCAGATTTTGGGTACTCTGTGGAAATTTCCTTGTGAAAAACGATATGTCATTTTTACAAAAACTACATGTCGTTTTGTCAAGCCAAAAAATGAATATGACCAAAAACTTGCTATGCCTAGGACTCAAACTTGTAACATCTCATAACCCCACCTTACCTTCAATTGTTAGACTGTATCTTATTTTGTATCAAAATTTATAGCATCCATTATATATATTATTAACTAGACCAAGGCCTAACTTAAATGCAAAACTTCTTATTTTAATTATTTATTTTGAAATACTTTAAGTTTCAAATTTATTTTCTTTTATTTTAAATCAGTTTTAAAACACTTTGGACCGAAGTATAGTTCAATTTTAATCTTTGTTATAGTTAAATTATCTATTCATATTTGTATACATATTTAGAGCATATTAAGTATGAGGCACACTAACAAAATAAATTGACCTGATTATAGAGTTAATATTTGTTGGGGTACGATTTGGTCAAGGCCCAAATCGCTCAATAAAAGGCCTAAAATAGGGAATCTGAATTACAGTCAAAGCGAATCAACCCCGCAAGAGTGTTCAATTCGAGGCAGATTGACATGGGAAGCACCACCTGCTCATTACTCAGTCGAGTTAAGGCCTTAATTGATTCGATCATTGGTTACGGTTCGATTTTGACTTTACTCATTTCATCGTTTAAATGTAAACATTCTCTATCATTGTAGATTTGCTAAGTGTCTGTTCCATGGAATCAATGTGCGAAACCTGACAGTTACAAGAGGAAACATATCAAGCCATGAACTGAGACATGGGGGAAGCCCGATTCTTACGTCCTATCATAAATTGACACATGTCGCACTACCATATGTATTACTACCCCCACTCCTTCCATCTGTTTAGGGCCATGATCTGACGTTGTCCTCTATATAAAGGAGTCAGCAACTTTAGTAGGGATATACGACAGATTCTACAAAAACTTTGCAAAAATATTTTCGCATTCATATATAATTTCATTTAGCATCTTTGTAATCTGTCCTCATTCAATCATCCATAGCGAAGAACAATGGACGTAGCACTTGTTATAGAGTGAACCACTATAAATCTCCACGTGTGATATCGTTTATTTTTTTAGTATAGTTTGATTTTTCTTAGCTTTGGTCTAACTTATTTTCTGTTGCTATATTAATAGCGTTCTTTAAAGCTAAACAGTTCCAAACAATGGTGATTTGAGGGCCTAAACTTATAAACAGTAAAATATTAAATTGATCTGACATGTTTATATTTAGTTGTAGATTCAATGTCTATAGTTTGGCGCCTACCGTGGGGCCTTTAGATCATCAACTCGAGGATTTTGAAGCTCCATCACCAGAAATGGCCGACAACATAGACAACCATAATGCACCCAATGTGTTGAACTAGGAAATGCAAACCATGCCTCAAGGAAACCAACAGATGTGGGCCCTTGTTATAGAGGTGGAAACATTGAAAAAGATGCTTTACAAATAGACAGCATGTTCGTCGGAACACGATAGAAGACTAGAGCAACTCAATAGTGAAAACAACACTCTCAAGAGCTAAATTAGCTACCAAAACTCTCAGCTAATGACCTACTTGTACTAATACCCATATTATAGGTATTCGATGCTTCCAACCACAATGACAGCACAATCTTAATTCCAGGCATAGTCTTCAGCTGGACAACAGCCTTCTCATAGTCCCATTGGGAGGATGCAACCGCTATACATGACTCTAGTGCCTGCATTAGCGACTACAACTACAACACCAGCACCGATGGCAATGATGATAGTTAAGAATGCTCAGCAGAGTGTGAGCAGACAAAACCTTCAAACATCTAGAGGACAGGACAAAGAGATCGAGGAAACGGTGAGAATAGAGGCCACATAGATGCCGACCTTACTAACCACTAAGGTTGTCCAACAAATGATGAAAGACATGCTTAACTGAAACACCAAAATAGTCAAAGAGAAAATCGACCAGAAAGTTTCCAATGCCATGAGAAGACCCTAGTGCTTGATGACATCTCGAAGAATATTCACGTGACTCCATTTACAAGGAGGATCACTTTCTTCATTCCTCCCAAGTATAGAAACCTAGTGTTCACACACTTTAACGGGACTATTGACCCAAAATATAACCTCTTGTAGTATAAGAATGTTGCTAGTGCAACCAACATTCTAGATTCATTAGTAGATAAAATGATGTGCAAGTTGTTTACACAAAGCTTGAGAGGACCAACACTCCGATGGTTCAGCAACCTACTTGCTGGAACAATCGACAATTTCATGGAGTTGGTAGACTCTTTCGTCAAAGCTTACTTAATGCATATCAAGACTGGCAAAACGACTAAGGACCTTTAGTCGGTAGTTCATAGCCCAAGGAAATCACTCCAGGCTTACATAAAAAGGTTAAACAAAGCCATCTTAGAGATTTCGGATCTAGAAGACGGGATGACTCGCGAGGCTCTAAAGAAAGGACTTTTTGCAAGTCTTCATTTAAGAATAACGTCTGCTTAGAATACCCATAAATGATCCAGGAGGCATTGAATAAAGCTAAGGGATGGATCGATCTTGAAGAAGAGAACGAGTGATGCGAGTAAAAGATAACAAGAAACATGGAGCAAAACAGGAAGGTCGATAGACCGCTAAAGGCTTGACCTGATCGAAGAGGACGAGCAAGAACACCACTAAGAAGGGAGTGGAGAAGGAAAAAATAAGTGTAAGTTGCAAAGGTGAGAAGGCCATTGTCACCACTTAGGTATGCTTTGAACATATCCCCAACAGAATTGATTGTATAGTTGGAGGGGAAGGACTAGGTCAGGTGGCCAAACAAAATGGCCCCCAGCTAATCTCATGACCATACAAAGTACTGCGAGTTTCACCAAGACACATGACATTTAATGGTTGATTGTAAGGCCTTGCAAATCGAGATTGCAGAACTATTAAAGAAAGGACACCTAAGAGAGTACCTATTTGAGTGAGGGAGACGGACCTACGAGCTGTACTGTGAGCGAAGCAGATCGAGGAATTGCTTGGCCCAAAAAAAACCATCACAACTACCAGTTAGGAAAGTGATCGGAGCCATCTGTAGAGGCTCTACTTATAGTAAAGATTCTGCTAATCAAATGAAAGCACACCAAAGAAGAACGAGTCAAGCAACCACAAGTTCAACGGTTGAAGAGCTTGGCAAGCACACCATATATTTCCAAAGCAACAAGCCGTCGTGGCTTGAAAGGCCACACAATGACGCTTTAGTGATCAAGCTTAACGTTGTGAGCTACAAAATCAGAAGAATACTTGTCAATAATGGAAGTTTAATAGATATTTTGTTTCTTGCGACGCTAAAATAAATGGACATTCAAGAAAGGGAGGTAAAAAAGTCAACCTCCACACTGGTGGAATTCAATAGAGAAGCCATGGTAGCCCTTGGAAGGATTAAGCTACCTATATATGCTACTAAAGAAAATAGAATGAAGAACTTCCTCGTCATGGACTACCCTTCTGGGTACAACATGAACCTCGGGCGACCATAGATACATTCTCTAAAAGTAGTCACATCCACCATCACCAACAAATCCAATTCCCAAAGAAGCAAGGAATACGAGAAATCTACCAGAGCCAAGACGCGGCGAGGAGTTACTATTTCATAATAATGAAGTAAAAGAGACCAGCGTTATAGAAACTACAAACAAACCCGTCGAACGGGTTGAGCAATCAAAAATAGGGGGAACTTGTACTTGAGCAGTTGGATGAGGTATAGATCGACCACAAACATAAGCACAAGACAGTGAATATCGGCTTGCAGCTCGACCTAGAGGTAAAGTCTGCTAATAGTAAATTTTCTAAAGGCTAATAAAGACTACTTTGCATGGTCCTATACAGATATGCCTAGAATTGACCCGAGTATCATTTCGCACCAGCTTAATGTCGATCTAAACCATTGACTTGTATGACAAAATAGGAGACAGTTGGGGGTCAAACAAAATAATATTATGAAAGAGGAAGTAAGGCGTCTGCTAGAAACATGATTTATTCTCTAGTCCAATATCCTGATCAGCTGGCGAATGTTGTGATAGTTAAGAAGAAAAATACAAAATGGCGAATGTGTGTAGATTTCATAGACTTGAACAAAGCCTGTCCAAAAGATAGCTATCCGTTGCCTCACATCGACTGCCTTGTGGATGCAACTGCTGCTCATAAAGTCTTAAGTTTTCTTGACACTTTCTCTATTGGAAAATGAATACGCAGCAGAATTTTAAAAATTTTAAAATTAGAGTATTTTTTAAAACACAAGTTAGACATGCTATATTCATAAATTAATGACAGATCTTGCTAATCTTTTGTATACCAAAGTAGGCTTAAATTAGTGTAGAGAAGAACGTTCTAGAAGTGCCTCAACTAACTGAACTTTTTGCTATTCTCTATACACGATCGGACTATAGGAGGTCACACATCGTATAGCTCTTCCTTTGGTGACTCTCCTTCCAACCACCTAAGAAGGCCTAGAGCTAAGATTCTTGATGTTGAACAATAGCTCTTAAGGAGTTTTAGAGTTTCTCAAATTAGAGTACTTACTGTATGCTTCTTAACTAATCTAAATAACTAAGAAAACTCATCTCTTATCTATAATAGTCGAATATGGGGTTCAACGCTATCAAATAAGGCCTCAAAATTTGAATTTGGATCAATTTCTTATGAAAAACTCATCTAAAACACTTAAATAGATTATTGTAGGATTAGCAGGCCTAACTGAGAGATTGGCCTACCGAACTTACTCCATCAGCAAGCCGAACTAACGAATCAGCCTATCAAACTTGTGATAATTTGATTCCTAAGAATATTTTATTTTTCACTCGAGATTCTTAGATAGAGTCTCAGTTTTGATTCAAATAACCCAATAAAAAAGTTATCTGATTAAAATAGTCATATTTGGATAATCTTATAGAAAATAAAATGTTATCTAAGTAATTGAACATGTTTATCTTGAATCAATTTACAAAATTAATTCAATCGATAAACTTCTATGAATTATTAAATCTGATCTTATTAAATTTCAGCCAATCTAATAATTTAGCATAAGTCATCAATATGTAAGAAAAACATGCTATATCGTTACAGGATTTATTATGAGCTAGCAAAGAGGACCCGATGGACATATACGGTTTAAGCTTTTATAATTATAAAATACAATATCCCAGATACATATTTGGTAATTGTCAACTCTAACGCTACTCCACAAAAAGCTTAGAGCTGCACTCTCAAACTGTATAAAATTATGAAGCTTCATTAAGCTAATCATGACATATCATAATGTGTCACATCCCTATAGGATATTCATAATCGGCTTAAGGATAAATTCTATTTTACTTTTTCAATTATTTTTATCTTACATTCCACTATCACACCATTGGAATACTTACTATCCCTAGATAGTATACCATTGGGTTACACGTATGTATCCAAATGGTTGAGCACTTCAGTCTTCCAATTATAGGATAATGCATGAAAGAGAATATCATTAAATCTACAAAAAGAGCTAGATTCTATATCTATGAATAACAAGTCTATGCAATCAAGATTCATGCCTCCAATATACCGGTATGTGTACCATTATCAAGTCAAGATGTCACCCTTTGGTACATCAAAAGACATAAGTCAAGATAACGGGCCCATTGGTCATTTAAGGATTATGACATAACACATATGATTGTCTAAAGTGAATTGATTTGCACAAATAGAATTATTAATCCAAATCAATTCAAATTTATTCCCCGATCTAATACATCGTCAGTAATGACAATGCACCAATGTTTCTACTCGCGGAGTCCCACTTCGATGACCAAGACAAGCGATCTCCCGTGAGGGATGCAGACAACATAACAATCTTAGCATAAATAAAGTGCCCAACTTTATTCCTTCGATTGTGGATCTTATGATTTAGACCATCACCTTTAAGAATCGTGTCTTCTGCATAACTGTCCATCATATGCACGATTCTTAAAGGTTTAGACCAAAGTCTTGACTTTTGTTTATTTATCATACATTCAACAAATATGAACATAAAGAGGACAACATTTGGTATATGAACAATAAACTCTTTATTGATATAATATCTCCAAAAATATATTACAACATTTTACTCCTTAGGACACCATGTCCAACAATCTCCCACTTGTACTAAGTGAGTAAATGTGATATGTAACGCATTCCCATAGCCTCGATAGGTTATAATGTCCTCAGACGCGATCAAACATATTTCCACATTTCCACTTACCATGTTGTCCTTTATCCCATGATACTCTTGATGAATATGCTTACTCTTCTTGTAAAACCTTGGTTCCTTAGTATTAGCTATCACTGCAGTGTTATCAATATACAACGATATCACCTTATTTATACCATGAACTACCTTAAGATCCCCAAGGAACTTGTAGAGCCATACTGCTTCTTTCGAAGCTTCACTAATTGCCACATACTCGGCCTTCATCATTGAATCCAAAGTGCAATCTTGCTTAACACTTCTCCAAATAATGGCATCATTGCATAGAGTAAACAAAGAACTAGAAGTTGATCTTCTTGAATCCAGACAGGATTGAAAATCTGAATTATTGTATTCTAGAGGTGAGAGGTCCTCACCCGAATTCACAAGCATATACGCTCGAGTCCTTCTTAAGCACTTGAAAATATGCTTCATCGTAACCCAGCGGTTCGGTCCTGGATCTGACTGAAATTGAATTACTATCCTGACCTCATAACAAATGTCCAATTGTGCGCAAAGCATAGCATACATAAGACTACTCACTGCCGAAGCACAAGGTACCTTCTTTATGTATTCTCTTTCTTTAACAGACTTTGGTGAGTCTTTCTTAGAAATAGTAATTCCAGACGTAGATGGTTACTCACCTTTCTTAGAATACTACATTGCATACTTCTCGAGAAATTTATCTATGTAGCACGCTTTTGATAAAGCTATCATTTTGTTCTTCCTATCTCGAAAAACTTAGATATCGCAAACATAATTAGCTTTACCCAAGTCTTTCATGTCACACTGATTGGTCAACCATAATTTAATCGATGACAATGCCCCAATATCATTGCCAATTAGCAGAATGTCATCTATATAGAGCAGTAGAAAAACCACATTCTCATCTTTAATGTGTTTGTAATTACATGGTTCGTCCACATTTTGTTGGAACCCATAAGTCTTGATCATTTGATCAAGTCTTATGTTCCAAGAATAGGAAGCCTGCTTAAGTTCATAAATTGACTTCAGTGGCTTGCAAACCTTACCCTCTTGACCCTTAGCCTTGAATCTATCTGGCTGTACCATATGTATGGACTCATTAAAATAACCATTCACAATGGCCATTTTGACATCCTTCTGCTAAATCTCGTAGTTGAGAGCGGCAGCTATGGATAAGAGAATACAAATGGACTTATGCTTGGCTATAGGCAAAAAGTTTCTCTCGTAATTAATTCTTTTCTTTTGTGTGTATCCTTTAGCTGCTAGTCTAACCTTATAGGTTTTGAATTTTTCATATGCTCCTCTCTTTTTCTTATAGTTCCACTTACACCCTATGAGTTTTACCCCTTTGGGAAGATCCACAAGTTTCTAGACCCAATTAGTTTCCATAGACCTCATCTTAGTGTTCATGGCTTTTGTTTAGAGCTTTGAATCAACATCCTCTATAGCCTCTTTGGGAAGATCCACAAGTTTCCAGACCCAATAAGTTTCCATAGACCTCATCTTAGTGTTCATGGCTTTTGTTTAGAGCTTTGAATCAACATCCTCTATAGCCTCTGCATAAGTGTAAGGATTCCTATTATGTTCAACTAGTTCGGTCAAGTAGGTTTCACCATTAAACATATACCTCTCAGGTTGACGCCCGATCCTCCCACTACGCCAAAGCCCTTTAGGCTGTTGTTCGGTCGGTTTTTCTACATTGACTGGATTAGTTTCAACTAGAACCCCTGGAGTGATCGAATCACTCACTAACTCCTTGACTACCACTTTACTTTGAGGTTTAAAGTCATTCATGTAACTTTCCTCAAGGAATGTTGCATTTGTTGAAACCACGGCTTTATTTTCTTTTGGGTTATAGAAATAACCTCTTTAGTCCCTTTTGGATATCCTACAAATACAAAAATTTTCAAACATGCTTCCAACTTGTTCGCTTCCTTTTACAGAACATGAGCTGGATATCCCCATATGCGAATATGGTTTAAGGATGTCTTCCTACTCGTCCACAGTATTGGGAACCGATTTTGAGGGTACATTGTTCAAAAGATAACATGTAGTTTGTAGTGCATATCCCCAAAAGGACAAAGGTAATATTGAATAACTCATCATGGACCTAACCATATCTAACAAAGTCCTATTCCTTCTCTCAGCTACACCATTTTGTTACGGAGTGCCTGACATAGTCAAATGGGATAAAATCCCATTCTCTAATAAGTATTCTAAGAACTCATCAGAGAGTTATTCACCACCTAGATGGATCAAAGTACCTTTATAGGTTTACCTAATTACTTTTCTTCTTTAGCCCGAAACTCCTTGAACTTGTCAAAAGTTTCGCTTTTATGATGCATTAGATAGACATATGCTACCTTGAGTAATCATCAATAAAGGTGACAATGTACTCATACCCTCCTCGTGCCTTGATATTTATGGGACCATAAACATTACTATACATAAGTTCTAAATCCCTTTCGGCATTATTACCCTTAGATTCAAATGGTCTTTTGGTCATTTTTCCTTCCAAACAAGATTCACATTGTGGTATAGATTCCACCTTTAAGTGACTTAAAGGTCCATCCCTTACCAACCTTTGAATCCTATTTAGGCTAATATGACTTAATCGCAAATGCCAAATATAAGTCTTATTAGATTGAGAAGTTTTAAGTCTTTTGGAGTTATTATCATTAACCTCAGTGTTAAGTAGTATGTCCATCTTAGGTTTGATAAAATATAGATTGTTTTGCATCCATCCATCATAGATAAAAGAATTGTTTTGACGAATTACTACTTTATTATTAAAAGAAACTGAATAAAAATCTTCAAATAAAAAACCTATAGATATCAAATTCCTTTGAAGTCTACGAACATAAAAGCAATCTTTCAAAACTAAAATCCTATAATTATCAAAGTAAAGATGGACATCTCCTACTGCTTCAGTTAACAACAAGGATCCATCACGTATTCGAAGTGTGAAGTCCTCATGTAGTAGACTTCTCATTTCTTTGAACCCCTACAAAGAAACACAAACATGTTAGTTGTTCTAGAATCTACGGCCTAAGTGTCACTTGATTCCTTAACTAAAAAAGTTTCAATAACTAGAAGATCACACTTACCTTCTTGGGAAAGGAAGTCCTTGCAATTATTCTTAACGTGGCCAACCTTCCTACAGTAAAAGCACTTTAGCTTCTTTGGGTTCTTCTTTTTCTTCTTCTTATTCTTGCCATTTGTAGGAATAGAAGACTTCCTGCTCTTAGTCCTCTGCTTCCTTCCATTCCCTGGATTAGTATTGGAACCAGATGTAGCCACCAAGTTAGCCTCACTACCCGCAGGAGTTTCCTTGATCAGATTTTTGAAACTCTTGTAACTGCCTCATCAACTTCGTCAAGGTCACATCTTGTCTATTGCTTAAATTATATGAAGCTCTAAATAGGATGAACTCCTCAGATAGAGTCTTAAAAACCATAGTCATTTCTAACTCAGCATTGATATCAGCTCCATGGGTTTATGCTTCAGCGAGGTAACTTATGACCAACATCATATGTTCCTTCACAGGAGTTCCCGATCTTTGTTTACAGTTCAAAAATTTTTGAAGAGCCCCTTGCTGTTTTGTTAGGGCTTGGCCTCCAAACTTGTCTTCAAGATTATCTAAGATCTACTTTGCAGTCCCATAATCTTCATGTTGAGCCTATAGCATGTTATTCATGCTAACTATAACATAACAGCAGACCTAATCATTTGCATCTTTTCAGCGATCATACGCTTAGATTTGCTCATTTGTGGATTCCTTGATAGGTTCAAGAGAACATGGTGATGTCAGCAAAAATTTTAATTTCTCAAAAAAAGGACAATATTTAGGTTCCTTTTCTAATAATTATAATTCTCGCCAATTAATTGGTTCTTATCGTGTATCGAAGATAAAGTGTTTTTAGACATTTTAATCTATAATAAAGATTCATATACCAAATATAAGCAAACATTCCATAATAGGTTAGTAAGTCAACACAAACAAGTAAACATACAATTGTGTTTATGTGTCAAAACCTTGAAAAAATCACAACCTTACAACGATAATTCCTAGCTCAGAATTCAACAAGCCACCTAGGGGAGACTTGTCAAATTCAATTACGAATACGGATCCCCTCTTATTAATATATGCCATCTAAGACCCGTCTAATCTAGCATATATTAATCGTTTTCTTTGCTATTAATTTTATTAACAGAACTCCTAAGGCAGGTTAATAATAAAATTAATCTTGAGTTTATAACCATCATTTTAACTCTTTTATACATAATTTACAATTGTCATTTGGGGGGATACAACAATAAATCATGCTAAAATAAATTATTTTTTTAAAGATCTAACTCGATACATGATGAAATCCCTTTCTAAGGGTCGAAACCCCCATGTGCTACCTATGGACCAACGATGGAGGCTGTAGGTCCTCTCTTCAAAAGACCTTCTCCCACTCAATATTTTGAAAGTCAAGGTTTTATGTTAACATGCATGAATAATTTTTAATGAGCGACATTCCTTATTCTACATAGAATGCTATCAATATACATGGTAAATTATATTATAATGCAAACAAGCAAAGCAATATGCAAAGCCATAAGCAAAATAATAACAAATAAATAGCTGTAATATCATGGTTCCATCCTTGAGAAAGGAAAACAAAGATTACCAAAGATCAATCAAAGCATATTATCGATTCTTCATCTTGTATCTTCAAGTTGTATCCTTCTTCATGTGGCATCCATCTTCAATTCTTTAATCCCTCATAGATTAAATGCTTTATTTTCTTAGTCATTATAAAATTTCTTGTTTGTCAAAATTTTCTCAAAAATAAAGTTAAACCTGCACCAAAAAATGCGCTTTTTCTAAAAATGTATAGTTTTCTGTCGGCCTATCGACCTTAATTATCAGCCCGCTAGTCATAACCATCGGCCTACTGCTAGAGCTTATAGAATTCTGCCTCGTGGATGGCCTACTGAACTAGAAGTTCAGCCTACAGGTTTGCGACCATCGGGTTGCCGATCCCAAGGGTTTGGCCTACTGACCAAGTTGAATTCATTTTTTCTAGAAATCAGTTTTTAAGTAGTTTTTCAATCTTATTTTCAACAATTCAAAAACATAAAAATTTTAGAAATTTAAGAAAATCAATTGAACTCTTATCCTCTTCATCTTCTAGATCAATCTTCACTTCGAATGATTATTTAATTTTTAAATTTTTAAAATTTTAAAATTAAAATAATAATTCCTATACAGTGATGATGGACTGCCATCTAATTGCATGAAAAACTTAGATACACATTCTATCCTCTAAGGAACCATAATCGGCACAAATTAATTAATTAATAAGTAATTAAATAATAATTTAATTAACTATAATTGATTAATAAACATTCACCATATAATCTCATGACAACATTTAATTATATAGAAACTCTAGAGTGCCAACTTTGTAAAAAATTAAATTTAAGCACAAAAGAGAACAAGATCACATAATCTATATATATAGCATGTCCACAAACTTGTAAATTTACATAAAAACCATAGCTCTGATACCAATTGTTGGAAAACAAGTATGTAGCATAATTTAAAAAACTTTTAAATTAGAATATTTTCTAAAATACAAGTTAGACATACTATATACATAAATTAATGATAAGTGTTACTAACCTTTTGTATGCCAAAGTAGACTCAAATCTGTGTGGAAAAGAATATTTCAGAAGAGCCTTAACCAACTGGTCTTCTTTGCTATTCTCTATCCACGATCTAAGTGTAGGTGGTCACACATCATACAACTCTTCCTCTGGTGACTCTCCTTCTAACTACTTGAGAAGACCTAGAGCTAAGGTTTTTGATATTGAACAATAGCTCTCAGGGAGTTGTAGAGTTTTTCAAACTCAAGTACTCACTTTATGCTTCTCAATTGATCTAAATAACTGATAAAACTCACCCCTTATTTATAGTGGTAGAATCTGGGGTTAAACCCTATCAGATCAGGCCTCAAAATCTGAATCTAGGTCAAGTTCTAATAAAAAATGCATCTAAAACATGTATATAGATTATCGCATGATCGGCGGGCCTAACTAATGAATCAGCTTACCAAACTTGTGATAATTTGATCCTTGAGAATATCTTATTTTCCACTCGAGATTCTTATATAGAGCCTCAGCTTTAATTCAAATAACCCAATAGAAAAATTATCTGATCAAAACAGTCATATCTAGATAATCTCATAGAAAATAAAATACTATCTAAATAATTAAACATGTTTATCTTGAATCAATTTACAAAATTAATTCAACCGATAAACTTATATGAATTATTAAATCTAATCTTATCGAATTTCAACCAATCTAATAATTTAATATAAGTCACCACTATGTAGGAAAACATGCCATATTGTTATAGGATTTATTATGAGCTAGCAAAGGGGACCCGATGGACTCATTATGGGTATTCGCTTGTTCATTAGGATAGAGAAGTTGAATCACAATGGAGGTGGGAATTCCATATTTGACCCGGATGTTAGATAGGTCCTCACTCTTAAGGATCGACTTTGGGTTTTTCTAAAAATATAATACCCTTTTTGTTCGTGATATTTGCACTCTCTTCTTAAGTGATTCTATCTGCTTATTTTGATGAGAAGGACCTGCAGGTCTACCCTGTTTCTTTGCTTTAGTGATGATTTCTTTTGCTTTTCGACTGCTTCTAGCCCCATCAATTTTGGATGCCCATTCGATCCTAGATTGTTCTAAAATCCATTAGTCAAGTTCTCTACCATCGTCACTATTCCAGGGGTAGGTCATTGTCTTCACTTGAGTTTGAACTACTACCTATTGCTTTGTTTGACATCTTATAAGACAAACATGATTCTAAGGGAACTCTAGGGCTACAAAGATCTTAGCCTAGAGGATTTGAGATTTAATGGGTCTATTAGAAGTTCTTGAAAGTTCTAAGTCTAGAGGAACTAAATAGGTTTGGAAACCACCAATTTTCTTAATAAATAAGGCAAAAATCACAATTAAAATGCTAAAAACTATTATTAAATCAAACCTATGAAAAGAAAATCAGAAGAAAATCAAGAAAGAGAGGAGAATCTTGCCTAAGAATTGGAGGGAAAGCTTGGGAAACTTGGGGAGAAAATGCTTGAGTTTGAGAAAGTAAAGTGAAATAAAGAGAGAGAAAAAGAAGTCTCTCTTATATACTGGTTGAGGGTGATATTCAACAGCTTGCATTGGCTCTCAAATAAATAATCTAATGGCTTAGATTAGTTTTCTTTTTGACTTCCTACTCGAATCGAGGCATTGTCTCTTCAAACCAGGTGTTAACGTCGGCGGTGTAGAGGCCTCGATTAATCCACCTACTCAGTACTCAGTCAAGTTCAGGCCTTGATCGATTTGATCATTAGTTATGGTTCGATTATGACTTAACTCATTTTATCATTTAAATATAAACATTCTCTATCATAGTAGATTTGCTAAGTGCCGATTTGATGGAGTCAATGTATGGAACCTGGCAATTACAAGAGGAAACATGTCAAGCCACAAATTGAAACATGGGGGAAGCCTAATTCTTATGTCCTATCATAGATCAAAATGTGTCCTACTACTTTGTGTATTATTGCCCCTAATCCTTCTATCAGTTTGGGGCCACGATCTCATGCCATCCTTTATATACAGGAGTTAGCAACTTCATTGGAGATACACGACAAATTCCACAGAAACTCTATAGAAATATTTTCTCATTCATATATTTTTTCTTTTAACATCTTTGTAACCTGTACTTATTCAATTCACCCGTAGTAAAGAACAATAGACTTAGCTCTCATTATAGAGTAAACCACTATAAATCTCTACATGTGGTATCATTTATATTTTCAATATAGTTTGATTTATCTCAGCTTTGTTCTAATTTATTTTGATTTTTTCTCAGTTTTGTTCTAATTTATTTTCTGTAACTATATTAATGGGGGTCTTTGAAGCTAAACAAATCCTAATGATGGTGATTTGAAGGCCTAAACTTATAAATAGTAAAATATTAAATTGATCTAACATGTTTATATTTAATTGTAGATCCAACGTCTACAATATTTACATTAAATTTATGATTTTTATGCATTTTAAGGTTAAGGAAGTGATTAAAGCTTATATGGTGAGCTGGTGTTGTGAGTTAAAAGTTATTAGTAGATTATTCGTTAAAGAGGTAGGCATTTTATTACTCCACTTTATTAGGTTTTGTTTGATTAAAATTAGTTCTTTATTTTGCAAGATAAATTATATGAATATCACTTAAGGCATAATACTGTGGACTCATCGTGTAGTGTACAACAAGGTCAAGTGATTTGACATGTTTTAATACAATTTTGAAAAGAATGGTTAGATAATACAAACTCTATACATATCGATAAGGACATGAGAGGATGGTGAGATGTGAAGAGGGCGGCAATTACGTCCTTGGGCATGTATATCCTAAAAGATGAATAGGGGGAGCTGTCGGTGCTCCTTTGATTCAAAAGTCCCAGAACGCACTATATAGAAAATGTCTTGGTGTGGATCCGAAACTTAATGTTTGCTCACCCAATAACTCTTAGTCTGTTAGCTTTGAGTTGTCAAGCGTGCCCTTCGGGGTTACGTTGAGTAGAGAGGCGTGATTCTTAATTTCATTGTGGATACCACAAACATTATTTAATTATGAATTATATTATATGTTATAGAAACATGGTAAGGGTATCAACCAGATATGAACATAATGAGATTGTTATAAAGTAAATAATATTGTTGGATAATAAATTAACAATATATGTGCTAATATAGTAAATAATAAAACCTAAAGGTGAGTAATGATTTTTCTACTGAACATATCGATGCTTGTTTCCTATTCTTTTTACATCTCAAGTGTATTTTAGTGTAATATATCCGATGAGGAGTAGACGAAAACGCTGCCTATGACTTGTCGAAATTTCTTTTAGTCTATATATATTTTGTTAGATCATGTAAGACTCTTAAATTGTTGTATTTGCTATGTTAAATTATCGAATGACTAGGAACTGTATAATGATGATGATGGTTGTACTTTTAATATTTAGTACTATACTAAATTGTGGATTGAAATTTTAAGTATATTCTCTTTTTGTTTCATTTTAAAGACCCATGGGCACTGTTTTAATGATTTGAAATGATATTGTAAAATTTATTTATATTTACTAAATACTACTAACCCCTGCTTAGGGATGTTATATATTTTGGTATCAGAGCCTAGGTTTGGTAAACCTCGAAAGTGTAGCATTACTTTAAAAATTAATTTATGACATGGTTTTAAAGTTAAATTTTTATATCATAATCATTGGTACTAATCCTAGTTTAACTTTTATAGTCAAATAAGAACCATGTCACCAAGGCAACAACCTCAGTTATCTGAACAATCATAACCAGTTAAACAACCTAAACTTGCTACACAACTTCAATTGATTGAGCAACCTCAAGAAGTTGAACAACCCCAACTGACAGAACAGCCTCAACCAACTGCTTTGGAAATGAATAATTTGGAACAAATCCTTCAAGCTCTCTAAAACATACAAAGACCTGCAGAGGCTCGAAAACCCGAGCAATGCCACTTGACCTTACTAAAAGAATTTATGAAGCAAAAATCTCCTCTGTTTATAGGTTAGCCTAGCCAAAGGATGGCTGAATAATGGTTAAAAGTTATCAAGAAAAAACTAGACACTTTGAGGATTCCACAAGAATACCGAGCTGACTTTGCTATGTATGTATTTGAAAGAAAAGTTGAAGAGTGGTGGGACTTTCAAAAGGATGATTATGATGTGCTAAATCTTATTTGGGATCAGTTTGAGATGATATTCCATGATATATATGTTCTTTAGAGCCACCGCCAAGCGATGCTTTGAGAATTTGATAATTTACTACAAAGTGTTGTGACAGTAGCTGAATATCATGCTTGGGTTATAGAATTGTCTCGATATAATCCTAGTGTTGTGACAGATCCCTTAGTTACATGTGAAAATTTTTGAAATAACCTAAGGTCGAAGATCAGACAAATGATAGCTGTAACACCTTCAACCAAGTTTATTAAGCTGGTAGCCACTACTCAACGTGCAAAGTCAAAGTTTAATTCTTATGGGTAATATATAGGACTTGGTGAGTACTAGAGAAAGATGAATAAGAAAGAAAAGTCTTAGGGACAAGCTTCACAAAATAGTGGTTTAAGACTTGGTGAGTACTAAAGGAAGATGAATAAGAAAGAAAAGTCTTAGGGACAAGCTTCGCAAAATAGTGGTTTAAGTGTTAGTGGTGGGCCCTCGGGTAGTGGATGTTTCCAACCATATGCATGTCATAATTATGGATAGATGGGACATTTGAGATAAAACTGCCCCAATTGCTCAGCATAAGCATCTTTTGCTCTGGTTGTAACACCTACCACTTTTCCTTGTAATGATCAATGCTATGTTAGACGTGTGTGTCCTAAGGAGTAAAAATGTAACATGTTTTTGGAGTAATTTTTATCAATAAAGAATTTATTTATTATTTTATATATACCAAATCTTGTCCTCTGTACATTCATATTTGTTGAATGTATGTTAAGCAAACAAAAGTCTGAGACTGTTGGTCTAAATCTTTAAGAATTGGCCATATGATGGATAGATTATGCGAAAGACATGATTCTTAAAGTGACAGTCTAAATCATAAGATCCGCAATCGAGAGAATAAAGTTGGGCACTTTATTCATGTAAAGATTGTTATGTTGTCTATATCCCTATTAGGAGATGATTTGTCTTGGCCATAAGAGGTAGACTTTGCGAATAGAAATATTGGCATGTTGTCATAGGTGACGATGTGTTAGATCAGGACATAAAGTGAATTGATTTGGATTCATAATTCTCTCTTGGCAAATTGATTCACTATAGACAATAATTTATATTGTATCTTAATCCTGAGATGAATAGTAGGCCTGTTGTCTTGACTTATGTCTTTTGATACACCAAAGGGTGACATTCGTATTTTTAACAGTGGTACGCATGCTGGAACATTGGAGGTATGACTCTTGATAGCGTAGACTTATTATTCATAGATATGGAATCTATAGCTCCTCTTTAGGAGTAGTGATATCCTCTTATATGTGTTATCCTGTAATTAGAAAACTGGAGCGCTCAACCATTTAGATACATATGTGTAATCAAATGGTATACTGTCTTTGGACAGTAAGTTTTTTGACAGTGAGATAATGGAATATAAGATAAAAATAATGGGGAAGGTAAGACAGAATTTGTCCTTAAGCCGATTATGGATAATCTTATGGGGATACGATACATTATGATATGTCATGGAGACTTAGCTATTTGGGCTTTATAATTCTATATAGTTCGAGAGTGCAGCTCTAAGCTTTTAGTGGAGTAGTGTTGGAGCTGATAATTATGAAATGTATATCCAAGATATTGGGTTTTATAATTATCAGGAGCTTGAACTATATAGGTCCATCAGGTCCCCTTTGCTAGCTCATAATAAATTTTGTAATGATATGGCGTGTTTTTCTAATAATTGGTAACTTATGTCAGATTTATCAAATTGACATAAATTCAAAAGAATCAAATAATTCATGTCTGTTTATCAGATGAATTAATTTTGTGACAAAATTAATTCAAGATAAACTTGTTGAATTATTGGGATCGGATAATTCTTGTTTGTTTATCAGTTGATTTAATTTTGAATAGGAAGTCTTCTATTCCTACTAACAACAAGACCAAGAAGAAGAAGAAGAAGAACCCGTAAAAGCTTCAGTGCTTCTTCTACGGGATGGTTAGGCACATTAAGAAGAATTGTGAGGACTTCCTTTTCCGAAGAGATAGGTGTGATCTTCTGTATTTAGAAACTTGTTTAGTTGAGGCATCTAGTGACATTTGGGTCATAGATTCTGGAGCAAGTAATCATGTTTGTGTTTCTCTACAGGGGCTCAAAGAAACGAGAAGTCTGCTTCATGAAGACTTCACACTTCGAATAAGCGATAGATCCTCGGTCTTAGCTAAAGTAGTGAGAGATGTCTATCTTTATTTTGATAATTATAGGAATTTACTTTTGCAAGATTGTTTTTATGTTCCTAAATTTAAAAGGAATTTAATTTCTATATCTTGTTTATTTATAGACTCCTATTTGGTTTCTTTTAATAATAAAGTGGTGATTCGTAAAAACAAATCTTTTATCTGTTCTGGATGGATGGATGCAAAATAATCTATATTCTATCAAACCTAAGGTAGACTTACTGCTTAATTTCGAGTTGAATGATGATAACTCTAAAAGACTTAAAACTTCTCACTTTAATAAGACTTATCTTTGGCATTTATGCCTTGGTCATATTAATCTAAATAGGATTTAAAGGTTAGTAAGGGATTGACCTTTAAGTCACTTAAAGGTAGAATCTATGCCTCAATGTGAATCTTGTTTGAAGGGTAAAATGACCAAAAGACCATTTGGGTCTGAGAGCAATAGGGCCAAAGGGGTTCTAGAACTTGTGCATGGTGATGTTTGCAAACCGATGAACATCTGTACATGAGGAGGGTATGAGTATTTCATCACTTTTATTGACGATTACTTAAGGTATGGGTATGTGTACCAGATGCACCACAAAAGCAAAACTTTTGACAAGTTCAGGGAGTTTTAGGATGAAGTAGAAAAGCAATTGGGTAGACCTATGAAGGTACTTTGATCCGATCGAGGTGGAGAATACCATTCTGATGAGTTCTTGGGACACTTATTAGATAGTAGGATTTTATCCCATTTGACTACGCCAAGCACTCCACAGCAGAATGGCATAGTGGAGAGAAGAAATAGAACTTTATTAGACATGGTTAGGTCTATGATGAGTTATTCATCATTGCCTTTATCCTTTTGGGGATATGCACTACAAACTGCATGTTATCTTTTGAACAATATGTCTTCAAAATCGATCCCTAAAACTCCTCATGAGTTGTCAATGGGGAAGAAGACATCCTTAAATCATATTCGCATATAGGGATGTTCGGCTCATGTCCTGTTTAAGGATGCGAATAAGTTGGAAGCACGTTTGGAAGATTACGTTTTTATAGGATATCCAAAAGGGACTAAAAGGGGTTATTTTTATAACCCAAAGGAAAATAAGGTTATGGTTTCAGCTCATGCAACTTTCCTTGAGGAAAGTTACATGGATGAATTTAAGCCTTAAAGCAAAGTGGTGCTTAAGGAGTTAAGGAGTGATCCAATCATTCCGGGGGTTCTGGTAGAAACCACTCCAATCGGTGTAGAAAAACCAAAAGAACCTAAACAACAGCCTAAGGGGATTCAACATAGTGGGAGGATTGGGCGTCAACCCAAGAGATATATGTTCAATGGTGAGGCCTTCTTGGCTGAACCGGATGAACAAGATAGGGATCCTTATACTTACACAGAGGCTATAGAGGATGTCGATTCAAAACTCTAGACAGAGGCCATGAATATGGAGATGAAGTCCATGGAGACTAATCGGGTCTAGGAGCTTATGGATCTTCCCAAAGGGGTAAAACCCATAGGGTGTAAATGGATCTACAAAGGAAAAGAAGAGTGGATGGAAAGGTCAAAACCTTTAAGGCTAGACTGGTAGTTAAGAGATACACGCAAAAAGAAGGAATCGATTATGAGGAAACCTTTTCGCCTATAGCCATGCTTAAGTCCATCTGGATTCTCTTGTCCATAGATGCTGCTCTCGATTACAAGATTTGGTAGATGGATGTCAAGATGGCTTTTCTAAATGGGTATCTTGATGAGTCCATTTATATGGAACAACCAGATGGGTTTAAGGCTAAGGGTCAAGAGGGTAAGGTTTGTAAGATGCTAAAGTCAATATATGGACTTATGTAAGCTTCCCATTCTTTGAACATAAGATTTGATCAAGTGATCAAGACTTATGGGTTCTCACAAAATGTGGATGAACCATGTGTGTATAAACACATTAAGGATGGGAAGGTAGGTTTTCTACTACTTTATGTAGATAATATTTGTTAGACATGTATGCCCTAAGGAGTAAAAATGTAATACGTTTTTGGAGACATTTTTATCAATAAAGAATTTATTCATTTATATATACCAAATCTTGTCCTCTTTACGTTCCTATTTGTTGAATGTATGATAAGCAAACAGTAGTCTGAGACTGTCAGTCTAAGCCTTAAGAATTGGGCATATGATGGATTGATTATGCGGAAGACACGATTCTTAAGGTGACGGTCTAAAACATATGATCCACAATCGAGGGAAAAAAGTTGGGCGCTTTAATCATGTAAAGATTGTTATGTTGTCTATATCCCTTTTGGGAGATGGTTTGTCTTGACCATCGGAGTTGGACTCCGTGAATAAAAACATTGGCACGTTGTCATAGGTGACGAGGTGTTGGATCGGGACATAAAGTGAATTGATTTGGATTAATAATTCTGTCTTGGAAAATCGATTCGCTTTAGACAGTCATTTGTATTGTATCTTAATCCTGAGATGAATAATGGGCCCGTTGTCTCGACTTGTGTCTTTTGATATGCCAAAGGGTGACACCCACATCTCAATAGTGGTATGCATACCGGTACATTGGAGGCATGACTCTTGATAGCGTAGACTTGTTATTCATAGATATGGAATCCATAGCTCCTCTTTAGGAGTAATGATGTCCTCTTATATGCGTTGTCCTGAAATTGAAAAACTGGAGCGCTCAACCATTTGGATACATAGGTGTAACCAAATGGTATACTATCTTTAGATGGTAAGTTTTCTAATGGTGAGACAATGGAATGTAAGATAAAAATAATCGGGAAGATAAGACAGAACTTGTCCTTAAGCCGATTATGGATGATCATATGGGGATGCGATACACTATGATATGTCATGGAGACTTAGCTACACGAGCTTCGTAATTCTATAAAGTTCAAGAGTGCAGCTCCAAGCTTTTAGTGGAGTAGCTTGGAGTTGATAATTGTGAAATGTCTATTTGGGATATTGGGTTTCATAATTATCATGAGCTTGAACTTTATAGGTCCATTTTGGTCCCCTTTGCTAGCTCACAAAGTCCTGTAACGACACGACGTGCTTTTCCAATAATTGGTGACTTATGTTCGATTTATCAGATTGGTTTAAAATTTGTAAGAATCAAATAATTCATGTCTATTTATCGGTTGAATTAATTTTATAAGAAATTAGTTCAAGATAAACTTGTTGAATCATTGTGATCAGATAATTCTTGTCTGTTTATCGGTTGTTTTAATTTTGAACAAATGAGAACAAGATAAACTTGTAGAATTTTTGTGAATTGATTTATTTTCTCAGAGATTATCTTGATAAGGTTTGTTTTGATCAGATAACTTCTCTATTGGGTTATTTGAATCAAAACTGAGACTTTATCCTTTAGAATCTCGGGTGAAAAATAAAAGATTCACGGAGATTTTTTCTCGGTAGTTCGGCCTGTCGAATGACGTGGTTGGCTTGTCGAACTGGCCTTTTCGGCCTGCCGATCAGAATGTTCGGCCTGCTGATCAGTGGGAGATAAGATTACGCATTTTCACGTGGATATTATCATATATTTATCCGAACTTGATTCTGTTTCGAGTTTTTGAGACCTAATCTGATATGGACTGACCCTAGGACCAATAGCTATAAAAAGGGAGTGAGTCTCATGATTTACTCAGATCAATAGAGATCAATTTGAGAGATTAAGAGTGATACTCTTCTAGTGAGCATCTGAAAACTCCCTGAGAGCTTTTGTTCACAAATCACGAACACTAGCTTTGGGTTCTCTCTATTGGTTGGAAGGAGAGTCACCGGTGGAAGAGCTGTACCTGTGAGCCCACACTCACTCCGGTTGTGGATAGAGAATAGCAAAAAAGACCAGTTGGTTGAGGCTCTTTTAGAACGTTACTTCTCTACACAGGTTACGGAGGTTCTTCGGCACACTGAGGTTAGCAAGATCTGTCTAATTTATACATATAACATGTCAAACTTGTGTTTTAGAAATTACTCTGATGAAAAATTTTAAAAATTCCGCTGCGTACTTTGTTTCCAACAATTGGTATCAAAGCCGAGGTTTTTACATAAATTTGCAAGTTTGTGATCATGTGATATGCATAAATTTTGTGATCTTAATCTCTCCTATGCTTGAATTGAATTTTATAGAGAGATGGCACTCTAGGTTTCTATATAATATATATATTGTCATAGATTATGTGGTGAATGTTTATTAATTAATTATGGTTGATTAAATCATTGTTTAATTATTTATTAATTAATTAATACCGGTTATGGTTCCTTAGAGGTTAGAATGTGTATCTAGGTTTTTCATGTAATTAGATGGCGGACTATCATCTTCGTCTAGGAATTGTTACTTAATTTTTAATTTGTAAGAATTTTGTAATTAAATAATTATTCAGAGAAGACAGAACGAGAAGTCGATTCTTGAAGATTGATGATGGCGCCTCCAGGTATTTCCTGAGTCTCTAATTTTATGTTTTTGAATTGTTGAAAATAAAATTGATGAATTGCATTAAAATTGTATTTTCTGGAATAAAGGTTTTTTGCTCGGTCGGCGTGCCGAACCTCACAGTTTGGCAAGCCGAAGGTCACAGATTGGTAGGTCGGACGTGTAGTAGTGGGGCAGAAATTTTGGTGCTCTGCTGGCAGGCCAAACTTTCATGTTCGGCAGGCCGAACCTCCATGATCGGCAGGCCGATCACCCAGATCGGCTTGCCGACCGAGAGCTGCCAAGTGTCCAGAAAAGGTGCAATTTTTTCGATGTAGTTTTAATTTTATTTTTGGGACGATTTTAAGAAACATTAAATTTGGATATGACCGAAAATATGAAGTATTCGATTCATATGGGATTGAAGACTTGAAGATGGATATTACATGAAGAAGGATACAGCTTGAGGATTCAAGGATGAAGAATCGATAAATGTCTCGATTATTCTCTTGTAGTCTTAGTTTTCTATTCTCTAGGGTGGAACCATAATATTACGGTTATTATTATTTTGCTTGTAGCTTTGCTTGTCTGCATTATAATATGATTTACCATGTATATTGATAACATGTCATATAGAATAGGGAGTGCCGCTCATATTAAAATTGTTCATGCATGATTTTAAAATAAAACCTTGACTTCAAAAGATTGAGTGGGAGAAGGTTTTTGAAGAGAGGACCTAAGGCCTCCATCATTGGTCCATAGGAAGAACATGGTGGTCCCGACCCCTAGGAAGGGATTTCTATCATGTACCAGATTGAATCTCTAAAAGGATAAGGTATTTTAGTATGATTTATGGTTGCACACCTCTAGGTGGTGATTATAAATCATGGATAAAATATTGAAACGGTGGTTATACACTCACGTTAATTTTATTATTAACCTCCTCTAGGAGCTTTGTTAATAAAATTAATGGCCAAAGAAATGATTATTAGTATATGCTGGATCATACAGGTCCTGGATGGCATATATTAATCAGGAGGGGATCCGTGTTCCTGATTGAATTTGGCATGACTCCCCTAGGAGCTTGTTAAATTCCGAGTTGGGAATTATCGTTGTAAGGTTGTGATATTTTCAAGGTTTTGACACATAAACACATTTGTATAATTTTACATGTTAAATTCTAAAAACGCTTTATCATTGATACTTGACAAAAACCAATTAACCGGTGAGAATTATAATGATTGAAAACGAAACTTGGACATCGTCCTATCCTTTGAGAAACTGAAATGTGTACTGAAAACCCCTTGTCCTCCCGAGCCTACGGGAGACTCAAGTAATGAGCAATTCCAAGCGTACGACCGCTGGAAAGATGCTAATGATCAGGCCCGCTGCTATGTTATGGCTAGCATGAACAACATGCTGCAGGCTCAACATCAGGATTATGAGACTGCAAAGCAGAGCTTGGATAATCTTGAGGACATGTTTAGAGGCCAGGCCATAACAAAGTGGCAAGGGGAGCTTCGAAAACTCTTAAACTATAGACAGAGACCGGGGACATCTGTAAAGGAGCACATGATGTTGGTCATGGGTTACCTCGCTGAGGCTCAAACCAATGGAGCCGACATCGATACTGAAACTCAGATGACTATGGTCTTTGAGACTCTGTCTAAGAAATTTATTCTATTTAGAGCTACTTTTAATTTAAGCAATAGACGTGATATGACCTTGACAGAACTGATGAAACTGTTACAAGAGTTTGAACAGCTGATCAGGGAGTCTCCTGCTGGTGGTGAGGCCAACGTGGTAGCTGCTTTTGGTTCCAATCCTAACTCTGGGAATGGAAAGAAGCAACGGGCCAAGAGTGGGAAGTCTTCTATTCCTGCTGCTACCAAGAGCAAGAAGAAGAAGAAGAAGAACCCAAAGAAGCTTAAGTGCTTCTTCTGTGGTAAGGTCGGGCATATAAAGAAGCATTGCAAGGACTTCCTTTCCAAGGGAGGTAGGTGTGATCTTCTATATTTAGAAACTTGTTTGGTTGAGGAATCTAGTGACATCTGGGTCATAGATTCCGGTGCAACTAATCATGTTTGTGTTTCTCTACAGGGATTCAAAGAAACGAGAAGTCTACTACGTGAAGACTTAACGCTTCGGATGGGCTATGGATCCTTGGTCTCAGCGGAAGCAGTGGGAGATGTCCATCTTTATTTTGATAATTATAGGAATTTAATTTTGCGAGATTGTTTTTATGTTCCTAAATTTAAAAGGAATTTAATTTCTGTATCTTCTTTATTTAAAGACTCCTACGTGGTATCTTTTAATGAAAAAGTGGTGATTCGTAAAAACAAATCTTTTATCTGTTCTGGATGGATGCAAAATAATCTATACTTTATCAAACCTAAGATGGACTTATTGCTTAATGCTGAGATAAATGATAATAACTCAAAAAGACTTGAAACTTCTCACTCTAATAAGACTTATCTTTGGCATTTGCGCCTTGGCCATATTAACCTGAATAGGATTCAGAGGTTGGTAAGGGATGGACCTTTAAGTCACTTAAAGGTGGAATCTATACCTCAATGTGAGTCTTGTTTGGAGGATAAAATGACCAAAAGACCATACGGGTCTAAGGACAATAGGGCCAAAGGGGTTCTAGAACTTGTACATAGTGATGTTTGCGGGCCGATGAACATCCAGGCATGAGGAGGGTATGAGTACTTCATCACTTTTATTGACGATTACTCAAGATATGGGTATGTGTACCTAATGCACCACAAAAGCGAAACTTATGATAAGTTCAGGGAGTTTCAGGCTGAAGTGGAAAAGCAATTGGGTAGACCCATAAAGGCACTTCGATCTGATCGAGGTGGGGAATACCTTTCTGATGAGTTCTTGGGACACTTGTTAGAGAATGGGATTTTATCCCGTTTGACTACGCCGAGCACTCCATAGCAGAATGGCGTAGCGGAGAGAAGGAATAGGACTTTGTTGGACATGATTAGGTCCATGATGAGTTATTCATCATTGCCTTTATCCTTTTGGGGATATGCACTACAAACCGCATGTTATCTTTTGAACAATGTGCCTTCAAAATCGGTCCCTAAAACTCCTCATGAGTTGTGGACAAGATGGAAGACATCCTTAAACCATATTCACATATGGGGATGTCCGGCTCATGTCATGTTTAAGGATCCGAATAAGTTAGAAGCACATTCAGAAGTTTGCGTGTTTGTAGGATATCCAAGAGGGACTAAAGGGGGTTATTTTTATAACCCAAAGGAAAATAAAGTCGTGGTTTCAACTAATGCAACTTTCCTTGATGAGAGTTATATGGACGACTTTAAACCTCGAAGCAAAGTGGTGCTTGAGGAGTTAAGGGGTGATCCGTTCACTCTGGAGGTTTCGAACGAAACCATTCCGATCGGTGTAGAAAAACCAAACAAACCTGAACAACAACCTCAGGGGCTTCGGCGTAGTGGGAGGCGTCAACCTGAGAGGTATATGTTCAATGGGGAGGTCTTTTTGGCTGAACCAGATGAACATGACAGGGATCCTTATACTTACGCAAAAGCTATGGAGGATGTTGATTCAAGACTCTGGACAGAGGCCACGAACATAGAGATGAAGTCTATGGAGACTAATCAGGTCTGGAAGCTTGTGGATCTTCCCGAAGGGGTAAAAGCCATAGGGTGTAAGTGGATCTACAAGAGGAAAAGAGGAGTGGATGGAAAGGTCGAAACCTTTAAGGCTAGACTGGTAGCTAAGGGTTATACGCAAAAGGAAGGAATCGATTATGAGGAAACCTTTTCGCCTGTAGCCAAGCTTGAGTCCATCCGGATTCTCTTGTCCATAGCTATCGCTCTCGACTACGAGATTTGGCAGATGGATGTCAAGACGGCTTTTCTGAATGGCAATCTTGATGAGTCCATTTATATGGAACAACCAGACGGGTTTAAGGTCGCGGGTCAAGAGGATAAGGTTTGTAAGCTGCTAAAGTCTATTTATGAACTTAAGCAGGCTTCTCGTTCTTGGAACATAAGATTTGATCAAGTGATCAAGACTTATGGGTTCTCAGAAAATGTGGATGAACCATGTGTTTACAAACACATTAAGGATGTGAAGGTGGTTTTTCTACTGCTCTATGTAGATGACATTCTGCTAATTGGCAATGACATTGGAGCGTTGTCATCGGTCAAATTATGGTTGACCAAGAAGTTTGACATGAAAGACTTAGGTGAGGCTAATTTTGTTCTCAGTATCCAGATCTTTCGGGATAGGAAGAACAAAATGATAGCTTTGTCTCAAGCCGACTACATAGCTAAAATTCTCAGGAGGTTTGCAATGTTGGATTCCAAGAAAGTTTGGCAACCATCTAGGTCTGGAATTACTCTTTCTAAGAAAGACTCTCTAAAGTCTTATGAAGAAAGAGAATACATGAAGAAGGTGCCTTATGCTTCGGCAGTGGGTAGTCTCATGTATGCCATGCTTTGCACTCGACCGGATATTAGCTATGCGGTCAGGATTGTAAGTTGATTTTAGGCGGATCCAGGACCGAACCATTGGGTTGCGGTAAAGCACATTTTCAAGTACCTAAGAAGGACTCGAGGGTATATGCTTGTGTATTCGGGTGAGGATTTAACTCCTCTAGGATACACTGATTTGGATTTTCAATCCTGTCTGGATTCTAGGAAATTGACTTCGGGGTTTGTGTTTACTTTGGGTGGCGGTGCCATCAGTTGGAGAAGTGCGAAGCAAGATTGTACTTAGGATTCAACGATGGAGGCCGAGTATGTGGCGGCTAGTGATGCTTCGAAAGAAGCTATGTGGCTCCACAAGTTCGTTGGGGATCTTGAAGTAGTTCCTGGTATGGATAAAGCGATATCACTGTACTGTGATAACAGTGCGGCGGTAGCTAATGCTAAGGAACCAAGATTTCACAAGAAGAGTAAGCATATTGATCGGAAGTATCATGTGATAAAGGACTTCGTTGAGGGTGGGCATGTCACGGTGTGCAAGATCGCGCCAGAGGACAATTTAGCTAATCCATTTACGATGACACTTACTGGGAGAGTCTTCGAGAGGCATGTGGAAGCTATGGGGATGCGAAATTTGTTGTATTTACTCACTTAGTGCAAGTGGGAGATTGTTAGACATGTATGCCCTACGGAGTAAAAATGTAATACGTTTTTGGAGACATTTTTATCAATAAAGAATTTATTCATTTATATATACCAAATCTTGTCCTCTTTACGTTCATATTTGTTGAATGTATGATAAGCAAATAGTAGTCTAAGACTGTCAGTCTAAGCCTTAAGAATTGGGCATATGATGGATTGATTATGCGGAAGACACGATTCTTAAGGTGACGGTCTAAAACATATGATCTGCAATCGAGGGAATAAAGTTGGACGCTTTATTCATGTAAAGATTGTTATGTTGTCTATATCCATTTTGGGAGATGGTTTGTCTTGACCATCGAAGTTGGACTCCGTGAATAGAAACATTGGCACGTTGTCATAGGTGACGAGGTGTTGGATCGGGACATAAAGTGAATTGATTTGGATTAATAATTCTGTCTTGGCAAATCGATTCGGTTTAAATAGTCATTTGTCTTGTATATTAATCCTGAGATGAATAGTGGGCCCGTTGTCTCGACTTGTGTCTTTTGATGTGCCAAAGGGTGACACCCACATCTCAATAGTGGTATGCATACCGGTACGTTGGAGGCATGACTCTTGATAGCGTAGACTTATTCTTCATAGATATGGAATCCATAGCTTCTCTTTAGGAGTAATGATATCCTCTTATATGCGTTGTCCTGTAATTGAAAAACTGGAGCGCTCAACCATTTGGATACATAGGTGTAACCAAACGGTAAGTTTTCTAATAGTGAGACAATGGAACGTAAGATAAAAATAATCGGGAAGGTAAGACAGAACTTGTCCTTAAGCCGATTATGGATGATCATATGGGGATGCGATACACTATGATATGTCATGGAGACTTAGCTACACGAGCTTCGTAATTCTATAAAGTTCGAGAGTGCAGCTCCAAGCTTTTAGTGGAGTAGCGTTGGAGTTGATAATTATGAAATGTATATCTGGGATATTGGGTTTCATAATTATCATGAGCTTGAACTTTATAGGTCCATTTTAGTCCCCTTTGCTAGCTCACAAAGTCCTGTAACGACACGCGTGCTTTTCCAATAATTTGTGACTTATGTTGGATTTATCAGATTGGTTTAAAATTTGTAAGAATCAAATAATTCATGTCTGTTTATCGGTTTAATTAAGTTTATAAGAAATTAGTTCAAGATAAACTTGTTGAATTATTGCGATCAGATAATTCTTGTCTGTTTATCGGTTGTTTTAATTTTGAACAAATTAGAACAAGATAAACTTGTAGAATTTTTGTGAATTGATTTATTTTCTTAGAGATTATCTTGATAAGGTTTGTTTTGATCAGATAACTTCTCTATTGGGTTATTTGAATCAAAACTGAGACTTTATCCTTTAGAATCTCAGGTGAAAAATAAAAGATTCATAAAGATTTTTTCTCGAGAGTTCGGCCTGCCGAATGACGTGGTCAGCCTGTCGAACTGGCCTGTTCGGCCTGCCGATCAGAATGTTCAGCCTGTCGATCAGCGGGGGATAAGATTACACATTTTCACGCGGATCTTATCAGATATTGATCCGAACTTGATTCTATTTTGAGTTTTTGAGACCTAATCTGATATGGACTGACCCCAGGACCTATAGCTATAAAAAAGGAGTTTTTGAGACTTTATCCTTTAGAATCTCAGGTGGAAAATAAAAGATTCACAGAGATTTTTTCTCGAGAGTTCGGCCTACCGAATGACGTGGTCGGCCTGTCGAACTGGCCTGTTCGGCCTGCCGATCAGAATGTTCAGCCTGTCGATCAACAGGGGATAAGATTACGCATTTTCACGCGGATCTTATCAGATATTGATCCGAACTTGATTCTATTTCGAGTTTTTGAGACCTAATCTGATATGGACTGACCCCAGGACCTATAGCTATAAAAAGGGAGTGAGTCTCATGATTTACTTAGATCAATAGATATCAATTTGAGAGATTGAGAGTGATACTCTTCTAGTGAGCATCTGAAAACTCCCTGAGAGCTTTTGTTCACAAATCACAAACACTAGCTTTGGGTTCTCTCTATTGGTTGGAAGGAAATTCACCGGTGGAAGAGCTGTACGTGTGAGCCCACACTCACTCCGGTTGTGGATAGAGAATAGCAAAGAAGACCAGTTGGTTGAGGCTCTTCTGGAACATTACTTCTCTACACATTTTACGGAGGTTCTTCGGCACACTGAGGTTAGTAAGATCTGTCTAATTTACACATATAACATGTCAAACTTGTGTTTTGGAAATTACTCTGATGAAAAATTTTAAAAATTTCGTTGCGCACTTTGTTTCCAACAACATTTTGCTAATTGGCAATGATGTTGGGGAGTTGTCATCGGTCCAATTATGCTTGACCAAGTAGTTTGACATGAAAGACTTTGGTGAGGCTAATTTTATTCTCGGTATCTAGATTTTTCAAGATAGGAAGAACAAAATGATAGCTTTATCATAAGCCGCTACATAGATAAAATTCTCAGGAGGTTTGCAATGCAGGATTCCAAGAAAGGTGGACAACCATATAGGTCTGGAATTATTATTTCTAGGAAAGACTCTCCAAAGTTTGAGAAAGAAAGAGAATACATGAAGAAGGTACCTTATGCTTTGGCAGTGGGTAGTCTCATGCATGCCATGCTTTGCACATGACCGGATATTTGTTATACGGTTGGGATTGTAAGTCGATTTCAGGCGGATCCAGGACCGAACTACTGGCTTGCGGTCAAGCATATTTTTAAGTACCTGAGAAGGACTCGAGGGTATATGCTTATGTATTCGAGTGAGGACTTACCTCCTCTAGGATACTCTGATTTAGATTTCCAATCCTGTCTAGATTCAAGAAGATCGACTTCGAGTTTTGTGTTTACTCTAGGAGGCGGTGCCATTAATTGGAGAAGTGTAAAGCAAGAATGCACTTCGAATTCAATGAGGTAGTTCCTGGCATGGATAAGGCGGTATCGTTATATTGTGATAATAGTGCGGCGGTAGCTAATGCTAAGCAACCAAGATTTCACAAGAAGAGTAAGCATATTGATCGGAAGTATCATATGATAAAGGACTTTGTCGAGAACGGGCATGTCACATTATGCAAAATCATGTCAGAGGATAATTTAGCTGATCCATTTATGAAGACACTTACTCGGAGAGTTTTCGAGAGGCATGTGGAAGCTATGGGGATGCGAAATTTGTCATATTTTCTCACTTAATGTAAGTGGGAGATCGTTAGATGTGTATGCCCAAAGGAGAAAAAGTGTAAAATGTTTTTAGAGACATTTTTATCAATAAATAATTTATTTATTATTTATATGTACCAAATCTTGTCCTCTTTATGTTTATATTTGTTGAATGTATGTTAAGCAAACAAAAGTCTAAGACTATCAGTCTAAACCTTTAAGAATTGGGCATATGATGAACAGATTATGTGAAAGACACAATTCTTAAGGTGATGGTCTAAATCATAGGATCCGCAATCGAGAGAATAAAGTTGGCCTCTTTATTCATGTAAAGATTGTTATGTTGTCTATATCCCTATTGGGAAATGGTTCATCTTGGTCATCGAAGGTAGACTCCACGAATAGAAATATTGGCATGTTGTCATAGGTGACGATGTGTTGGATTGGGACATAAAGTGAATTGATTTGGATTAATAATTCTGTCTTGACAAATCGATTCACTTTAGACAATTATTTGTGTTGTACCTTAATCCTTAGATGAATAGTGGGCCCGTTATCTTGACTTATGTCTTTTGATGTACCAAAGGGTGACATCCATATTTTTAATAGTGGTATGCATGCCGTTATGTTGGAGGCATGACTCTTGATAGCGTAGACCTGTTATTCATAGATATGAAATCCATAGCTCTTGTTTAGGAGTAGTGATATTCTCTTATATGCATTATCTTGTAATTAGAAAACTAGAGCGCTCAACCATTTGGATACCTAGGTGTAACCGAATGGTATACTATCTTTGGATGGTAAGTTTTTCAATGGTGAGATAATAGAACATAAGATAAAAATAATCAGGAAGGTAAAACAAAACTTGTCCCTAAGTCGATTATGGATAATCCTATAGGGATACGATACATTATGATATGTCATGGAGACTTAGCTATTCGAGCTTCGTAATTCTATATAGTTCAAGAGTGCAGCTCTAAGTTTTTAGTGGAGTAACGTTGGAGCTGATAATTATGAAATGTATATCTAAGATATTGGGTGTCATAATTATTTGAAGCTTGAACTATATAGGTTCATCAGGTCTCCTTTGCTACTCATAATAAATCTTGTAACGGTACGACGTGCTTTTCAATAATTGGTGACTTATGTCAGATTTATCAAATTGGCTAAAATTTAAAAGAATTAAATAATTCATGTCTGTTTATCGGATGAATTAATTTTGTAACAAAATTAATTTAAGATAAACTTGTTGAATTATTAGAATCGGATAATTCTTGTCTGTTTATCTGTTGATTTAATTTTGAATAAATTAAATTAAGATAAACTTGTAGAGTTATCAGGAATTCATTTATTTTCCTAGAGATTATCTAGATAAAGTTGTTTTAATTAGATAACTTCTCTATTGAGCTATTTGAATTAAAACTAAGACTTTATCCTATAGAATCTCTGGTGGAGGATAAAGATTTGTTGGAATTTTTATCGCTAGTTCAGCATGCCGATCCTCAGGTTCGGCTTGCCGATGTGGCAAGTTCAGCATGCCGGTTAGACAGAGTGACATGCCGGTCGCGCGATAAAAAGATCACACGTTTAGACAAGGATTTTATTAGATATCGATTTTGATTTGAAACTAATTCAAATTTTTGAGAAATTATTTATTAAGGACTGACTCCTAGGCCCAACCTCTATAAAAAGGGAGTGAGTCTCATTATTATTTAGATCAGGTGAGAAATTTAGAGTGAGACTCTGTCAGTGAGGTTCTGCAACTCCTCGGAGAGCCATCATTCACAAATCACAAATTATAGCTTTGGGTATTTCTCAATTAGTTGGAAGGAGAGTCACTTGGTGGAAAAGTTGAACGATGTGATCCCACACTCACTCCGATCATGGATAGAAAATAGCAAAAAAGATCAATTATTTGAGGATCTTTTAGAATGTTACTTCTCTTCACAGATTGCGGGAATTCTTTGGCATTCAAAGGTTAGAAAGATTTGGTAAATTTATGCATATAGTGTGTCAAACTTGCGTTTTAAAAAATACTCACATATAAAAATTTTAAAATTTCGCTGCATACTATTTTTTCAACATGCTAGACATTTAATGATGTTATGTGTTTTCTTATGAAATAATACTATTAACCATTTATTTTTGAGAATTATGACAGGTGACGATGACATGGAATTGTTGTGTTGGGGATGTTCATGTGATTTATGATGTATGCATAGTAAATATTTAATGTTTTATTTGTGTACTATTGAACATTGTACTTCGGTAGGCTGAAATGTCTTTCTCAAAACGACAGGCCAATGGGTTTCATCGAAAAGACGATCTTGAGTCGTTGGCAGGGCGAAGGCTGCTGACAAGCAATCAACAGATAATCTTCAAAAAAAAAAATTTATGGCATTGATAATTAAAATAATGGGTTATAAAATTCTGAATTTTTGGCATATTTTATCTCTTTCCTTATTCCACGTGGGGGAAATAGTTGTCTTTTTAATGGTGGTTGGATTTCATGATGAGGCTTCCTATTTTGACAATTAAAATTTTGGAATCCTAAATTATCTTTTATGCTTTTATTCCTTTAATAATTAGTTAGTTGACTTATTTGGAATTCTATACATGGCTGGTCAAGATATTATCTTTATGTTTCCCCATTGAATCATTGACTTTCCTTCCTAGTTTCTCTCCATCTACCACAAGTATACACCCCTATTTTTAAGAAAATCTGCTACAATTATAGAGAAGGTTATTTCCTTTCATGCCATTCTTAGTCTTCACGTATATCTCTCTCTCACAAAAAATTCTCTTAATCCGTCCCTTTCTCCCACGTTCTCTCCTTCTTTTTCTTCTCTTCCTTATTTTGCTACAAAGACTTGGAAGAAATATCAAGTCTTCTCTTAGGAAAATTTAAAGAAACTTAGAGAAGTTCCATATTGAGGTAAGAATTCATTCTAGGTTTATTTTTGTACTTGTATTCGCTCTTAAATTTCGTCTTCCATAATTTTGGCTGCAAATGTCTATTTTCAATGAAATTTTAGTATGATGTTTATATATGTGTTAGATGATATTGTTCAAAGTTCCATGTCATTTGGTGATGTCTACGCTTTGATATTGAATTTTCATTCTCTGCCATCATGATCAAACTATTGTTGATTGGCAAAGTTTTACAAAAACACAATGTATGTTTAAGGGACAAACATATTTTGATTTTTACAAAACTTTGTAAAAATATTCATTTACATGTTAGGTTATGATCTAGAAGGTTTCATAGTTTTTCCATGAATAGTTTATGAGTTATTGAAATTTCTTTAAGTTGGGTCTTTATTGTTGTCAGACTTGTAAATTCTAGACTTCTATTTCTATGACTTTTTATTATTGCTAAATGAATTTGTTTGCCAACGAAATTTTTTCGAGTATTGTATCTATATGTTTATAGATTCTTAGAAAAATTTTAGGGTCAAAGTAATTTTATTTTATTTTTTTGGGAATGTTAATTAAAGGGTGTTCACTACCTTATGTATTTAAAGTTAATTTTACTCCTAAGTTCACATGTATGTTTTGGATTGTTCCCAATTTATTTGAAGCTAAATTTTTTATATGTGATATTTTTGTGTGTCTATTATATGTAGTATTTTTATTAAATTATTTTATGGTATAAATAATTTATTACATAGATTTTTGTTAGGGCTACCTATTATTTTGTCTATACTGGCAGATTTTATGTTATGAAATATATGACTTGTTTTAATTATTAAATGAAAATTTAATGGCTAAATAAAAATTAGGGTAATTTATATATATGTTAACTTTGTCCCTATAAAGTTTCATGCTTTAATTGCATGTGAATTGTGAATTATTGAGTGGTGAATCCTTAATGGTCAGGTAGGTTATACTATTAGTAAATTTGCTAGAATGTTTTAAAAGTTGGTAAAATGTATTTTGAATTAGTATTTTTTAGAAAAGAAAGTATGAATGATGTAATATGGTATTGGATGATTTCATGAAAATAGATATTAATTTTATGTGCATACGAATGATTGACATGAACACTCCAAGAGGTGAGCACATCGAGACTGCGACAATGTCATCTAAATTAAAGCTTTATAAGTAAGCAAGTCAAGTAAGTACATCTTCACCTACAACATGATGAAGTTTATGAAAAGTTTTGATAGATATGTTTTATGATGATTCCTATGATGCTTTTACATAATGTTTTATCATGAAAACTTTTGTTGTTATGAGAAGGTTTAATGCATGTTTTGATGATGAGGTATGTCAAAGCTTAATAGTGTAATATATATATATATATATATATATGTATGTATCACCTAATTAAGTGTTTCACACCCAATGTTATATTTATAATGTTGTCCAAAAGTTGGACTTGCCGTGTTTGATTTGGGATTAGCTACCCCTCTCCTCTCACTACGGTGCGTCTATGATGAAATTAATGGTGCAACATTTGGGCCCTTAAAGATAAAATGAATAAAATTTTAACATGGAATTTTTAATGAAAGATATGTTCTATATAAACTTTGTGCCAAGTGCACCACTATGATTCTGATGATTTATAATGATTTTCATAAAATGGCTAATGTTGTGAGATAGGAAAGTGTAACTACTGAGCTTTTGCTTTCTTAATTTTATATCATGTTGCAGACATGGGTAAGAGAGCTATGGATTAGTTGGAGGACAAGAACAGGTGTGTGTATGTTAGGAATTATGGATTGGAAAATAGAAGAATGCCATGAAAAGAATTTGCTTTCTTGCATTATGATTTTATTTTGAATGTTAACTTACCGTACTATGTTGTATTAAGACTTGTTTTAATTTATTTTTCATTTAGCAGCAGATCAGCCTACCGACCATTACTGGTCAGACTGTCAATGTTACTATTGGCCTGCTGATTACCCAATATCGTCCTGCCGATCTAAGTGTTTTAAAACTCTGATTTTGCAGAGCTTTTGATGGCCTATCGATGGTTGAAGTTCGAATGTGGTCATGTTGGGCCTGCCGGTGTCTTAAGTTTAGCCTACCAAACTGACAAAATGGATTTGAATGATTGTTTAATATTTATTTTAAATTATGGTTTCATTATTTTGATATTGATAAACTATTTAAATATACATAAATAGTTTTAAAAATAATTGTAAAAAAAAAATGTATGTATAGATCTTGGGATATGTTTATTGACCTATACTTTATTGAATAGTTTATCTTAAAATAATGATAACAAAGGTAAAAGTAACAATATTTGTGACATCTGTAAAAGAGCGTTACAGGCTTTGGTATCAAAGCGGAAATCCGTTTTTAATTCTCATCGCCACACATCAGTACAAGACCTCTAAGTAAGAATGTTTTAAGTTAAGTGATGAGGATGTCAGTTTAATAAGAAGTGCAAGATTTAGACATTTAATGATTAATGTCTTAGAGCATAAAGTTAGTAGTGAAATCCTGTCTCATTTCTAAAATAGGAAGTTTATTCCTAAGTTCATAATTCTTTTACGAAATCAAAGATGAACGGCCATAGCAGAACTCAAACTTGTGCTCAAGCCACTATTGGAACTAACAATCTGGCCGATGCAAGACTGATGTCGATGATTATTGAACTATAAAGACAACTTCAACAGCAAAGAAGAGAAATCAAGGAACTTAGAACTAGTAGTCAAGGAGGTGAAAGACAAGGTGAAAATATGCCACTTCCTCCTTAGCCACAAAGAGAGGAAGTGTGTTAAGCCAGTAGACTTCGAAGGTTATTCGTCAGATGAAAGCATGT
Source organism: Artocarpus heterophyllus (assembly GCA_025403435.1). Classification (NCBI taxonomy): domain Eukaryota; kingdom Viridiplantae; phylum Streptophyta; class Magnoliopsida; order Rosales; family Moraceae; genus Artocarpus; species Artocarpus heterophyllus. The sequence continues at coordinate 14,940,917 of CM046343.1, forward strand.
TAAGCCAGTAGACTTTGAAAGTTCTAAGGATCCCTTGGTCATTCAAGGATGGTTAAAGACGATCAAGGCCATTCTGAAGCTCATGGGTTTCACTAAAAATGAGAAGATCCTTTGTGCCTTGTATTGTCTAACCATAGAAGCTAGAATTTGGTGGGATGGAATCGAGTAGAGCAGAAACATAGACGAGATGATGTGGGCAGATTTATTCATGAATTCAACACAAAGCTCTTCCATATGAACATCACTCGGAAACATTACATTGAATTCGAGAATCTACGCCAAGGGGATACGTCTGTTAATGATGTGGTTGCAAAGTTTGACCAGTTGGCACACCTATGCCTAGGAATGGTCAATGACAATGGGGAAAGCGTCAGAAGGTTAATCAGAGCTATTGGACCAAAAATTGCAACCATCGTTGATGGAGCAAGTCCACCTAGAAATCAAGAACAAGTTGTTTTGAGGGTGCAATGAACTAAATTCCCTAGTCAAAGTTAGGAAGAAACCAGCCTCAATAAGGTCATCCAATGAATAATGCAAACACTTAGAACTGACCCTAAATCAAAAACAATAACATCAACAACAACAACAATAACGACCATAATTGGAAAAATAACAAGAGAAAGGGCAATTTTCAGAACCAGCAAGGCCAAAACAACAAGAAACATTGTGGTGGTCAATATAACAATAATAACAAATAGATACAACCATGTACCAAATGTGAAGAGAAACATCCAGGTGAATGCCATCTTGGAACAAAGCAATGTTCTATCTACAGACACGAGGATCACTTTGCCAAGAACTGTCTTAGCCAGTCCAATGTTCAAGTTCAGCCAAGAGCTCCTAATGCCCAACTCCACCATATGCAAGCCACTTTTGAAAGACCACTGATAAACTAGGGAAGACTTAAAGCTCCACCTACCAATGTCCACATTTACGCAATGACGAAAGAACAAGTGGCAACCGTTAACATTATATCAAATATTTAATTAAAATAAATAACACAACCATTTGCTTGTTATACAATTTCATTTGTTTCTAAATTTAACTTTCCACGTTTAAATTAAATCACGTTTATTTGAAAATAAAAATTCTAAATATGAAAACTTTGTAAACAAGCTTTGAACTGCACAAAGGAATATTTCTCGCTACTGTATGTGCCACACAATGGGGCCTACCCATTGTGCATCTGCCAAAATTCATTATTTATTACTAAATTATTTATTATTAAATAATCTTATTATTAAATAATTATAAATTAATTCATAATTAATTTATTTTGAGTGATATATAATTTAAAATTTTGTAATTCTAAATTAATTATTTAAACTAATAATTCTACTTGTCCAAACAGTATTTACAAGGATGAGGATGGGATTAATAAACCTATAATTTCAACCTCCAATAAAACCAATATATTAATTAAACTCTTTAATTAATATATTACTTTTTATTAATTCCAATATAACTCTACTAAATACTTGAAATTGCACTCTTAAAATCATAGATATAAAATTACTCATTTCTTAAAGTCGTCTATTTAATAAAGTCATTACATATAAATTGATCTTGTATAAATAATTTATAATTAAAGCTAGGTGAAATCCATTAATCTACCTAATTACTTCTTTATCTTTGAGTTCTATTGATTCTCTAATGAATAATAAATTCATGAACTTAATTACAAATTGAGCATTCTTATTATTCATGCCTTCGAATCAATACTCAAAAGAATTATTTATTTGCTTCTCGTTAGATAAGGAATAGATTCTGTTTTGTAATATTAACATTTCCAACTACTTCATTTATACCTCTAAGGGCATATTTGGCACACCATATTGTATTATATTGTATTACATTATATTGTATTGTATTGTATTATATACAAAAAATGCAATACAATACAATACAATACAATACAACACAATACAGTATGCCAAACAAGTCCTAAAATACAAAGGATATAATTAGATTTTCAAATCCGTACCAAACAAATCAAAAGACATAAGTTCATGAATAGGAGTCTACTAATAACTCAGTATTAAGATCATCTTATATATGACCTGTTAGATATGTATGCCCTAAGGAGTATAAATGTAATAAGTTTTTGGAGACATTTTTATCAATAAAGAATTTATTCATTATTAATATACCAAATCTTGTCTTCTTTACGTTCATATTTGTTGAATGTATATTAAGCAAGCAATGGTCTAAGATTATCGGTCTAAACCTTTAAGAATTGGGTATATGATGGACAGATTATGCGGAAGACACGATTCTTAAGGTGACGGTCTAAATCATAAGATCCACAATCGAGGGAATAAAGTTGGGTGCTTTATTCATGTAAAGATTGTTATGTTGTCGATATCTCTATTGAGAGATGGTTTGTCTTGACTATTGAAGGTGGACTTTATGAATAGAAACATTGGCACATTGTCGTAGTTGACGATGTGTTGGATCAAGACATAAAGTGAATTGATTTGGATTAATAATTCTGTCTTGGCAAATCGATTCACTGTAGACAATCATTTGTATTGTATCTTAATCCTGAGATGAATAGTAAGCTTGTTGTCTTGACTTGTGAATTTTGATGTACCAAAGGGTGACACCCACATCTTAATAGTGGTATGCAAGCCGATACATTGGAGGCATGATTCTTGATAACGTAGACTTATTATTTATAGATATGGAATCCATAGCTCATCTTTAGGAGTAATGATATCCTCTTATATGCGTTATCCTGTAATTGAAAAACTAGAGCGCTCAACCATTTGGATACATAGGTGTAACCGAATGGTATACTGTCTTTGGATGGTAAGTTTTCCGATGGTGAGATAATGGAATGTAAGATAAAAATAATCGGGAAGGTAAGACAGAACATGTCCTTAAGCCAATTATGAATTATCATATGGGGATATAATATACTATGATATATTATGGAGACTTAACTATACGGGCTTCGTAATTCTATGTAGTTCGAGAGTGCAGCTCCAAACTTTTAGTGGAGTAGCGTTGGAGTTGATAATTATGAAATGTATATCTGCGATATTGAGTTTCATAATTATCAGGAGCTTGAACTATATAGGTCCATTTGGTCCCCTTTGCTAGCTCCCAAAATCCTATAACGATACGACGTGCTTTTTTAATAATTGGTAACTTATGTCGGATTTATCAGATTGGTTAAAATTTAGAAGAATCAGATAATTCATGTCTATTTATCGGTTGAATTAATTTTGTGATAAAAATTACACAAAATTAATTCAAGATAAACTTGTTGAATTATAAGGATTGGATAATTCTTGTTCGTTTATCGGTTGATTTAATTTTGAATAAATTAGATCAAGATAGACTTGTAGAATTATTAGGAATTCATTTATTTTCCTAGAGATTATCTAGATAAAGTTGTTTTAATCAGATAACTTTTCTACTGGGTTATTTGAATTAAAACTGAGACTTTATCCTATAGAATCTTAGGTGAAAAATAAAAGATTTGCGGAGATATTTATTCTACAGTTTGGCCTGTCGACGAGCCTATTCAGCTTGCCGATCATCCTGATCGGCCTGTCGATGAGCGAAGAATAAGATCACGCATTTTTACACGGATCTTATCAGATATTGATCAGAATTTGATTCTGATCCAAATTTTTGAGACCTAATCTGATAAGGAGTGACCTTAGACCCAATCTCTATAAATAGGGAGTAAGTCACATAAGTTATTCAAATCAGTTGAGAGATTAAGAGTGATACTCTGCTAGTGAGAATCTAAAAACTCCCTGAGAGCTTTTGTTCACAAATCACGAACACTTACTTTGGGTTCTCCCAATTGGTTGGAAAGAGAGTCACTTGGTGGAAGAGCTATAAGTGTGAGCCTACACTTACTCCGATCGTGGATAGAGAATAGCAAAGAAGACGAGTTGGTTGAGGCTCTTCTTAAACGTTAATTTTCTTCACGCTTTGCAAGGGTTCTTCGGCAATCAAAGGCTAGTAAGATCTGGTTAATTTATGCATATAGCATGTCAAACATGTGTTTTGGAAAATACTTTGATGTATAAATTTTTTAAAATTCTGTTGCGTACCATTTTTCCAACAATTGGCATCAGAGCCATGGTTTTTACAAAAATTTAGGAGTTTGTGACTGTGTTATATGTATAAATTTTTGTGATCTTAATCTCTCCTATGCTTGAATTTAATTTTTGTAGTTTTCAATGCATTTTAGTTTTGTTTTTGGGACAATTTTGAGAAACATTAAATACAGATATGACCAGAAATATAAAGTATTTAATTTATACGGGATTGAAAACTTGAGGATGGGAATTACATGAAGAATGATACAGCTTGAGGATTCAAGGATGAAGAATCGATAATATGTCTCAATTATTCTCTTGTAATCTTAGTTTTCTATTCTCTAGGATGGAGCCATAATATTACGGTTATTATTATTTTGCTTGTAGCTTTGCTTGATTGCTTTGCTTGTCTGCATTATAATATGATTTGCCATGTATATTGATAACATGTCATATAGAACAGGGAGTGCCGCTCATATTAAAATTGTTCATGCATATTCTTAAAATAAAACCTTGATTTCAAATGATTGAGTGGGAGAAAGTTTTCGAAAAGAGAACCTAAGGCCTCTATCGTTGGTCCATAGGCAGAACATAGTGGTCCCGACCCCTAGGAAGGGATTTATATCATGTACCAGATTAGATCTCTGAGAGGATAAGATATTTTAGCATGATTTATGGTTGTACACCCCTAGGTGGTGATTATGAATCATGGATAAAATATTGAAACGATGGTTATACACTCACGTTAATTTTATTATTAACCTCCCCTAGGAGCTTTATTAATAAAATTAATGGCCAACCTCATCCTCATACTTGCCTATAGAAAATGCCACCAACACCTATTTTGTTACCTTTATTTCTCTGCAATTGTTCAGCCATTGAAGTCGATACGGCGTGGATGTGTTCAAGGCCAGTAATGCCAATTTCTCCGTTTGCACTGGCCATGTTAGTGAAACTCCCGCTGTCAATTATGACACTATAAACTTTGTTTTTCACGAAACACCAAGTATGAAACAAGTGCTCCTGTTGGTTATTTTCTTCGTCCTTAACCTACACACTAAGAGCTCGTCTTGCCACTAATAATTCTCCTTCTGCTGCATATTGCCCATCATAGGCGTCTTCAAGAGGTGGCATGTCAATTACTTTGTCTTCTTGTTCATCTTCTGACTCAATCTCTCTTTGAGCATTTATCACCATCACCCTTTTATTTAGACATTGGCTAGGTATATGACCATTGCCTTGACATTTGAAACACTTAATGTCATGGTTTTGAGAAGTAGATGACTCGATGTTACCTGGTTTTGGTGTCACAGCTTGTTTGGCATCCTTAGAGGGTTCTGACTTAGGCTTGGTTGATGGAAATTCGTCCCATCTAAGGGTTGGTTTCCATGAGTTTGTCAGAGCCGTGATTGTTCCCCTCCTAGCCATGGTCCTTTTCTTCAATTGTTGCTCAACTTTGAAGGCTTGGTGCATCATATCCGTTAACTCCACATAATGTTGCATCTCCACCACATCCACTATCTTTTAGTTTAAACCATGTTAGATCCTTGCCATGGTGTCTTCTTTGTCCTCCTCCACATTCGCTCAGATCATCACAACCTCCATCTCCTTGTAATATTTGTCTTCACTCTTGGAACCTTAGGTTAGACATTGTAATTTTTTTAACAACTCTTGATGGTTGTAGCTTGGAATGAAACGTCTTCTCATGATTGCCTTCATCTCGTCCCACATTTCAATAAAACATTCTTAATTTCTCCTCTGATCCTTCAACAATTAGTCCCACCAAACAAAAACATAATCAGTGAATCTAATTGTAGCAAGTTTTACCATTTTGATCTCAGAGTAATTATGACAATTGAAGACCATCTCCATTCTCTTCTCCAACTCTAGATAAGCCTCGAGATCTTTTCTACCTTGGAAGGATGGAATCTTCAACTTAATGCTTCCCAAATCATTATCTCGCCTAGGTCTACCCATCCTAACTTCTCTATTCCTATAACCACGACAAAACCTTCCCTGATTCATTAGTTGTTCATCCAACTCCTCCAACTCCTCTTCATATTCAACATCACCCTATTCAAGGGGTTGCACACGCCTAGATGGTTGCCTAATAGGAATGTTTTGAGGCTGCCCCCTAGTTGTCTCTTCATCCAATCTATCCATCCTCTTATGTATTTGCTCTAATTCTGCCCTTATCATCCATCTCATCTCCCCAAACAATGCCTTTAATTGTAGGTTTGTAGTGGTTGGTTGTTGTGCCTTTTCAGTTGAGTTTTCTTCTTGATTGTGTGACATGTTTAGAGTCTATAAAACAAGATTAGAAACCTCACAAGCACTCCCTCGCGTGTTCCACTCAAGAAAGATTCACTCACCTTTATGGTTGGCACTCAAATGGCTTTTACCCTCTTATGTTCTCACCACTTTTGCCTTTTTCCACTCGTTATGTCTTCTTCAATTCTTAATTAGACTCATAAACAATCAAGTGTCAAGCAGTAATTCAAGATGATGAACAACCAAGACAAACCACAAGATTCACTAAGCAATTCTCAAGAAACTGATGCAAGCAATTTAAAAGTGGCAATAATGGTTAAAGAGTAAGGAATGCTAGGTCAACATCACAAGAAATTACGGGTATAATGAGCAGTAACAAATCTGATTTTTTTTTTAATTTTTTTGTTCTTTTCCTTCTTTTTTGTCTTTGTTTTCTTTTCTTTCTTTTCTTTCCTTTCTTTTTTGTCTTTCATTTCTTTTCTTTCTTTTCTTTCTTTTATGTTCTTTCACCTCCCTTTTTCTTTTTTAAATTATGAATAAGCTACTAAAAAAAATAAAGAATGAATCAACAAATTGAAAGAAACCAAACTCACTATTTAGCTAGGGAATGAAATTCGGCCAGCAAGCAAACAAACTCTCAAAAATTCATCCAAAACCAACCAAAACCCTAAATTAGCCAGGGAGGATCAAAGAAATTCAAACCCAAACAAGGAAAACCTAGTTTGATTTGACTAGGAACAAGATAATCCCCAACAATTTCGACCCCAACAAAAACAAGAAATCCTAGTTTGATTCGACTAAGAATAAAGAACCCCTAGGAAATCCTAACCAAGAATTTAGCCGAAACAAAGAATTTTTTTTTTTAGGATTCTAATTCAAGAAATAAGAAAGAAAACAATAAAGCAATTAAAGAAAAATCAAACTTGTCTTCAAACCTAAAGCTCTGATACCAACTGATATGAACCTCACCAATGATGTGACAAAACCCAAACCCAAACGTTGAATTGAACCCTATAATCTTCAAGATGCAAGTTTGTTGAGTCTTGACCTATTACCTAGCAAGATAAGAACCATGAACCACAGATATTTGAAAATGCCACACCAAGAATCTAAAGAACACCTCAAGAATCAAGATGATAAGTTTGATTGTTTGAATGCCACAACAATTAACTTCATAAGTTTAAAGTCCTCTCAAGAATCAAGAAGAAACACACTTTCTTCAATTAAACAATCTAAATTGTTCACCTAAAATATTCTAAGCATTACAATATATATAGGCCACAAATTTTCCCCTAAAATTTGACATTATTGTTTAAAATTTAATAGAATTCAGCTAGATAATCTTACCCTAATCCTAACTTGAATAGGATTTAGCTAGATGATCTTATCGTAATCCTAACTAAGAGATAATCTAAATTAAAGGATAATATCTTATACTAAAAATAATCCCTAAAACTAATTAATAGATTTGAAATTTTAACTTTACAAATTTGAATAATGAAAGAAACTAATTGATAGATTTGCTGACATGATGAATCTTGGTTTCCAAGAAGCTAATATGCACTAGGTCCCATCATCCAAAACCTTTATGAACTTCAATCTTGGTGACTAATCTCTCTTGAATTCGTGGATCACTCATGCTAGGCCTCCACGTGTATGTCTCAGCCCAAGCTTATTGGATCAATCCATTTAATGCTTCTTTGAAACGCTTGGCTCTAAGTCTTGTGACTGGACCACTTGGCAAGCTTAATGAATCATGCGAACGCTGCCCCTCTTGTATGCATGATTATGCAGCTTCATTGACACCGAATGGCCATTTCAATTGGAGTTTTAACGGTTAGAAAACTAGCTGTTATAGACATTCAGTAGACTAAAAAGTAAGTTCGACAAGCCGAAGTTTGAAAGCTTTAAAACAGGACTCCAAACAGTCATTTGATCGGCAAGCTGGTTTACAATTTGGCAAACCAAATGTCCAACCATCGGTAGGCCAAACTATGGGTTCGATAGGCCATCAGAAGCACTACAAATCAAGGCTTTTAAAACCTCAGATCTGTAGGCCGATGCAGGGCCATCTATAGGCTGACCCAAAATGGTCGGCAGGCCGATTTGGGATGCCTAAAGGTGCCTGAGAAAATGTTCTAGAAACTTGTTTTTGTGGAAAATTGTACAAATACTTTAAATGTAGTTTAAACAACTTTTCACATACAAGAACATTTCAAATATTTTGAACATATGTATACAAAGATTTGTAATCGTTTATGAATGCATAGTGTGTATGTGAAGTTAAGCTTTCATTTGATCATATTTTTAATTAAGAATCACTCACTTACATTTGGACCCAAAAAAAATGAAGTCTTGAGATCTTCAAGTACATGTGAGTTCCTTCCTTATTGCGATCATGGCTCTAATCTTTTTGAATGCTTCATCTCTTGATTTTGCTTGAAACTTGAGACTTTCCACACTCAAGAATTTCATTAGCTTAAAAATACATATTTGCATATATAGACAAACATTGTATTTGTTGTCATCAAAACTAATTTAAAATTGCTTTATGAAACCTTGGAGCCAACAGACTTGAATAAAGCCTATCTAAAAGACAGCTACCCATTTTCACATATCGACAAAATTTGTAGTTTTTAATTTTTAACTTTCTAAAAACATGGAAAAATTTATACACAAAAAAAATATAGAATCATAGCTATCTCCCTCTTCAAGATCCATTTTCCATAAAATTAATATTTTTTTAAAAATTTACAAATAAAAACCTATACTGTGTTTGGTTTACAAAATTTCAAAAATAATAATTCTAAACAATGATGATGGACCACCGTCTAATTATGTAAAAGCCTAAATACAACTATTCTAACCATTAAAGAACCATAACCAACAAAGTTAATTAATAAAATAATAATTAACTAAAATAATTAAAGATTAATAATTAACAACATTCATTATATAATCTCATGACAATATAATAATATATAAAACTCTAGAGTGTCAATTCTCTAAAAATTTCAACTCAAGCACGAAGAAATATTAAGATTACATAGCTTATGTACATAGCATGATCATAAACTCCGAATACTATGTCTTTAATACCAATTGTTGAAAAATGAGTACGCATCAAAATTTAAAAAGTTTTATAAAACCTTTTTCTATTGAAATGAGTTAGACATGTTATATATCATAAATTATTTGTAGATCTTCTTACATTTAGCAAAACGGTAACCGCGCATTTGGCTAAATTAATATGACAGAATTGCTATGAGAGAATTATGTTTAGAAGAGCCTTAACCAACTAATCTTCTTTGCTATTTTTTTCCACATTTAGAATGCGAGTAGGCACATTTCATTTGATTCTTCTCTTGGTAGCGAACCTCATTCCAACCACAAGAGAAAACTAAGAATTATTGTTCTTGATGTTAAACAATAATTCTATGGGAGCTTCAGAGTTTCTCAAGAGTACTCTCTCAAAATTTGTCAAGTAATCTTGGTGATTTTTTTGACAATAAAAATGAGCCTCCTATTTATAATAGTTGATAGGGCATCAATACTACTCAAAAAGGGTTTCTGAATTCGTATTATAGAATAAAATCCATGTCAAAACACATAAACATGGTTATGATCACAGGTCGGCTGGTGCAAACAACCAGCCTGCTGGTTTGTCTTGTTTTGGCTGACTAGACCTTTCCACCAGTTGACCAGTTATGCAAAGAATGGAATGCTACATTTATTTTAGTTAACACGAGAATCTTTCATAAGTAGTTACCTAATTAAAACAGTCATGTACCGATAATTTCATATTAAATGAAATAAATACAAATAATCTAATAAGTTTATTTTGAATTAATTTCATATAATTAATTCATCAACAAACTAACATATATTGTCACAATCCAATCAACTGAATTTGAACTAATCGTAGAATTAACATAAGTTACAAATTTGAAGGAAAAACAAGTCATATCGTTACAAAAAATATATATATAAGCTAGCAAAGGGGGCCAGATGGACATATATAAATGAAGCTCCTATAATTATAAAATTTCAAGTCCTCGACATGCTCATTTTACAATTATCAACTCTAAAGCTACTCTATTAGAAACTTAGAGCCGCACTCTCAAACTATATACAACATTAAAAAAATTCATTTTTTCATCCATCACATATCATGTTATGCAATATCCCCCTGTGAAATCATTATTGGCTTGAGGTCAAACCCTATTTTACCTTCCCGACTATATTTATCTTATGTTATGTTATATCACTATTGGAATACTTACTATTTATAACCAATCATTTGGTCACACAAATATATCCAAATGGGTAAGCACTCTAATTTTCTAATTCCATGACATTACCTCTAAAAGGATATCATTAACTCTACTAAAGATCTATGGATTCCATATCTATAAATAATGATTCTACTCATTCAGGAGTCATGTCTTCGGTGTACTAGTATGTGTACCTTCATTTAATTTAGGATGTCACTCTTTAGTACATCAAAAGACACAAGTTAAGAGCACAGATCCATTGATCCATTTCATGATTAAGATGTAACACATATGATTGTCTGAAGTGAATTGGTTTATTCAAACAAAATTATTAATTAAATCAATTTATCTTTAGTCTTGATCTAATATATCGTCACCAATGACAACATACCAATGTCTTTACTCGTGGAGTCCTAATCCAATGACAAAAATGAGCCATATCCTATCAGGGATGTAGATAACATATCAATCTTAATGTGAATAAAGACCTAACTTTATTCCTTCAATTGTGGACCTCTCATTTTTAGACTATCACTTTAAGATTTATGTCTTTTGCATAATCTGTTTATCATATATACGATTTTAATGGTTTAGAATGACAGTCTTAGACTTTTGTTTGCTTATCATACATTCAACATAATTGAATATAAAGAGGGTAATATTGATAGATAACGTAAATAATAAACTCTTTATTGATCAAATGTATCAAAACAGTAATATTGTTTAATCCTTAGGACACTAAGTCTAATAAAAACCCCCTTAATCGGATATTCATAGCCATAGTATATGATTTTGAAGTTTAGGAAAATATCGGCAATTATGTAGAAAAACTTGATTTTGACATTTTTTGGGATTTTAATGAAGTCAAAATTAAGCATATGATAGCTCTTTGGAAATCTCTAGGTCTTTACTTTGTTTGGGCACTGATTTTGTAATTTTCAGAGGAACGTAGAATATTTTGTGAAAATTCTTGTAACAGTCACCAAACTTGCATTTTTCAAAGATCAATAAAACCAAGAGCAAAAACCGCCATTTTTTGATATATGATACTTGCATCGAAACTGACCTTACAACCTTTTAGAATATATTAAAAGTGATGTGTTACAGTTGGAACTATCTTGTTTAGGATTTTGTAGGCTGAGTTGTGCGCATGTAAAACTTGACTTAAAAATTTTTCAATTTCATGTTTTAAAACGCTATGCATATGGTATCACTTGACATGATTACACCATGAGTAGTTTTAAATTATTTTTTCTTAAGTTTATGTTGATTTTCCCTTTTTTATTGTTTTTTAGCACTTGTTTAGATATTTCATGAATTAGTTTAGAAATAGGTTTTTCATCGACATTGAAATTTTGGGATAAAGTTTTGGAGTATGTATCTATCTGTGTATATATACATATATATACATAAAGCTTATATATATCTAAGAACCTTCCAAAAACCTGAGTTCATGAATCATATTTTTTGGTAAGGAGTTTTGAAAATGGATAGCAAATGATATTAGACTCGAAATAAGAAATTTTGAGCATAAACAGTTTGTAAACGTTGTCAAATAGTAAGTGCCTCTAGATAGTTGGTTTTGAAAAGATAGCTGCAGAGATCAGGTTATGAGATATGACCTTGGGGGCAGGTCCCTAAACCTTGATCAGGGCACTTCATAGCTTAGCTTATTAGCTAAGAACACTTTAAATATGTATATATATGGATAATATAAGATACATCAATTAATTTAAATATGTACTATTTAGAAAATTGATTATCAATAATGATCTCTATGAATCTCAATGTTCGTTTAAACCCCAATTTGCATAAATTATGTTATATTTGGCTTTTCACTTATTTTTGAGTTGTGCTTGAAATGATGTGGTTTTTTATGAAGCGTTTTAACATACTTGATTATTGGTTTCACTATGTACTAATTCGCATGCATTGAGATTTGATATTATTTACATATTTTGAACATTTGCATGTAGATTATGCATTATGATTTAATTGCTATAAAAGTCTCTGTTTTTAATATGCTTTTGTTGTTTTATCATTGTTATCCCCCTTTTTTGCCTAGTGGGAATTTGATTCACCTTTGTTTTAAATGTTTTCCCCTCCAAAGATAATTGTTAGTTTTGCAACACAATTCGTTAATGACGCAGACTAAGGCTTGAGGTTTAAGATGGTTTGTCTCTTTTTGTTCTTCATTCTTTAATTCTCAGTTGCACTATGCCATGTGTATGAATTATATTATTTGGTTTTTGTCCCAAGTTGTACTTTTTAAGAAAAACTGTATTTATAGGATTGTTGTATAATTAGGGTCCGTTTGGTAAATGGATTCGAACTAATGATTTGATTTGAGTTGTGTGATTTAAATTAGTGATTTAAATTAGTGATTTGAATACGTATTCGAATTGACATTTGGAGGTATTTAAGTTTTAATCTAAATGTGGAATAAAAATGAATTTTTTGTTTGGAGATGTAGTGAAAATAGTCTTTGATTTATTAACAAATCTAATAAAATCTTAATGTTAATAATCCTAAAAAATATGCAATATGGATCTTAATTCATTCTTCTCTTCATTAGGAATACAATGAAAAAAGAATCATCTCAGTTGGATATCAAATAAAGAAGTTATATTCTTTTCCTCAAATATAGGAAAGAGAATTTTAGCATTTATTGTAGCAAAGATATCTGAGTATCAAGACTTTAGGGGGAGTCAGAATTCTGAAAACTTGAATTATTGATACGCATTTGATTCAGATTTTAGGAGAAACAAACACATATCTAAAGGATTTTTAATACTCAAATATAAATTTAAGTCTATTGGATCTAAAGAATACCTAAAACAAACATGCCCTTATTATACTTTTGAGACTCCAAATTATATATATGTATATAATTATTTTTGATAAAGTCCACTGATATGCTAGTCTTATACTAGTAATTTAGATATTTTTAACTTAGTATTTTGTGAGTTTTTGGGTGTTTTAATTGTTATTTATTTGATTTGATTTTAATTCACTTTTAATTTTAATTTGACTCTTGTTTTTCTTTTAAATATTATTTTCTTTATTTTTTTTAGGTAAAATAGGTTAGATGGGCAATATGGCAATTAGAATTAATTTGGAGGGCAAAAGGGCCAGAAAATAGAATGAAATTCAAATTAGAGCAACCCCGGACAAGAACCACGCACAACGAAGCCACTCGCTCTGGCAGCCGTTGGATTCGCCTCAGATCTCCAGCACAGCGCGCGTGCTTACAGGCAGGGAAGGACGTGTCATCAGCCTCCCCAGCGTGGGCCCCCGGCGTGTCAGCCTCCTCAGTCAGCTTGCAATTCGCTACTTTGCACTCATTTGAAGATGGTGTGCGCCGGTTTAATTGACTAGCCGTTGCTGGCCTCGTCGCCGCCCTGTCTTAGTCTAGCTCAAGTCCCGCCGTAACACGTGGTAGGGGCGCGTCAGACGCTTTCGTTCCTGATTGTTAGCTGGCTTGGGCATTTAAATAAAAGAGAAATAAATTAAAAATAGAGCAGCTGCCTTTAGGGGGCGTTTGGTTTGTAGTAATCAGTAGGAATCATATTCTCGGGAAAATAATTGTAGGAAATATGATTCCCAGGAACTAAGATTATTACGTTTAGTTGCACATAGGAATCTTCTATTAGATTTCTAGGAATAATATATTACTGTGTTTGGTTATACATAGGAATCTTGTATAATTGACAAAATAATTTATTGTATTACCATTAAATGTATCAATATAATATATTAGAACTAATATTAAATAATAATAATATAAATATAAATAATAAAATAACATTATATATAATTTAACATTAATATTACTATGAATATTAATGTTATTATTATCATTATTATTAAATAATTATTATTTTATATTAATATAATACTTTCTTTATCTTATATAAAAAATATTAATTTATAATAATCATAGAATTATTATTTAACAATATATTAATATTAAAATGTTGTATATAATATAAAACATATTGATATGAATATAAATAATAATAAAAATACAATTCTTAATAATATATTAATATTTATATTAATATTAACATTAAATAAACATATTGTTATAGAAAATATTAAACATATTTAGCTATATTTTATATTTATAATTATTATAATAGTATTTATATAGTTTAATATTGATATTGCTATGCATATTAATATTAATATTAATATTATACTATTCATATTGATGTTATATTATTATGTTTTTATTATTATTCTTATTATTAAATTATAATTTTATATTGATATAATATTTATATGTATATCATATATTAATATTAATTTATAATAATAGTACAACATTATTTTATTTTATTTTATTATTATAGTATTTATATATATTATATTTAGATATTGTATATGTAATATATTATATATGTTTATTATTATTGTTAATGTTATTATTATCATTATTATCAAATTATTATTTTATATGAATATAATTTTTATATTTATATTGCATAGAAATATTAATTTATAATAATAATATTATTATTATAATTTAATAATAATATAATTATTATCATCATCATCATGGAAACAAAGATGAGATTTCTATAGTTTTGAGATTCCCAGGAATATGAATATCACCTTGTGGGTGGGCTTCATATTACCCAAAAATGAGGTAATCTGAATCCCACGGGAATTAGTTTCCTAGGAATCTAAAACTTAGATTACTGTATACCAAACATGGGAATCTTACAGATTCCCATTCCCATCTCAGGATTACTGCATACCAAACGCCCCCTTAGAGAACAGCTAGTGCTGGTCAGACTTGACTCCCGTATTGAACCCGAGCCCCTAGCGCCTCAATGCCGTTCTTGGGCGCTGCAGTTGCATTGGAAGCGAAAAAAATCCAAAAAATTTTAAACTTTATTTTATTTACCGCAATTGTTCAAAACCTACAAGCAGTTCTTTTTAGATCATTTAGGCCTAATCTCCCATTGAGCCAAGGAGAAATATGTAGGCAATTTTCATCAGGTTTTTATTTTTACTTTTAGGTTTAAGAAATTTAAGGGAGAAAATATTTAGAAGATTAAGAAAAGAAGATTGAAGATTGAAGATTAAAGAGTCAAGTTTAGAGACTTTTGACACCTTTGCATGGCTTGTTTTTTCTAATTTTTTTATCTTTGTATTTTTGTTATGTGAGATGTTGAACTCTTGATTTGTGTCCTTTAAGGCTATGAGATTACCAATTATACTTTAAGTTAATTTCATTTATTTTACTTTCAAATATTTATTTTATGAGAGTTTTTTGCTTTACGTTGAATGTTTATTACCGTTCTTAATGTTTTTAATTGCTTAATCACCAATTAATTCATTAGGAGGCCTATAACGAGACCAGGAGGTGATTTATAAGAAAAGCTTCTTGTAATAGACATCGTAGGTTTCATGGGACATAAGAATATAGCAACCTAACTTACGTAGATTTTCAAAGAACCATAGGTCTTAATGAATTCTTAAATATTTAAATTCACATAGAAATACCATTGGTTAATGTATTAGGGTGTTTTTGGCATAACTTCGGAGAGAGTGTTGAATAGGGTAAGATTACTCGTCCTTCAAAGATTACCATAGACGAAGTTAACAAGAATAATAAATTAAATTAGATTAGTATTAGTAAAAATAGATACTCTAGTCTTTTATTTATTTGTGTCGTTTATTTATTTATTATTTAAATTTTGTTTTATTATCCTTCTATTTTATTTCTGTTGTTCAATTAATTTTAGCGTTAACCAATTTTGGTATTTAACAAAATTAAAACAATTCTTGTGGGAATGATACTTTATAGTCACTACTTTATTATTTATTTACGATTATGTGCAGTTGCGGATTTTTGACAACATCCACGTTTTCTGTTTTAATTTTATAATTTTGCTTTATTTGTTTTTAATTATATTTAACATCTAACCATCGTTTCGAGGCGTTATAGTGGCATAAGTTTTCTCCTTCTTCACCCTTACCACACACTGTGCTCCACCCGCACCTCGGCCTCTGTGTGGTACCACAGTCATTGGCCTTCGTGTTCCCCACCTATGCCATCACGATCATTGAACTTTCCCCTATGCACGTTTCTCGCTACGGACAATGCAATGGCCCTCCGTGCCTGAGGGGTGCTTGTTTCTGCACCACCACCATTTGCAAACTTTAGGGTGTGAGATCCACTCGCTCCTCTACAAACCCACCAAAATCTGTGAGCGGTAGTCTAGTAGCCCATCTAAGAATACAAAGACTCCACATGGGTCTCTCCACCAGAATTTGGGTCTCTCCACCGTATTTTTTCTTTGTATTGTGAAATCAAATGTGTTGTAAATTAATTGTATTTTGGAGATTAATCTGTGTATTGTTAAAATTTTTCTTAGGCAAAAATTTTGTGAAATTTTTGTAATTAGAATTGGCTTCAAAAATCTTGACAAGACCTTCAAAATTTTTTGAGCATCTCAATTTTCCACTGAACATCCCAATTCATCACGACAGACCTCTTTAGTTTGATCTTTGTATTTTTTTTTTAAAGAAAACTCTGTATTATTTCTTTTTAAAAGCATAATCTGTGTATTATTGAAAGTTTATCTATTTTATTTGTTAAATTAGTGTGATTTGTGCATTAATTGAGATTAATCCGTGTTTTAATTTTTTCTAAAGAATTTGTGATTAATATAATAGTGTAAAAATAAATTTAATTTTGTAACTATTTTGATTTTTTAAATATAATATTTTTGATATTCCTTGTATTTAAGTTACGATACGATGTGGGAGAGCCTAGTAAAATCTCTTTAAGATCTTATAGTAATGTCAGATCATTATCTATCGATGAAAAATAAAACCATTCTCTACAATAGACTCGTCCATGAAAAAAAAAAAAAAGTGTAGTGGAAATAAAAATTTGAGTATCTCTTTTGATGCATTCCTGAAAATACCCCCAATCAACTATGGATTAGTTGGTTATTCCCTTCTCAAGTGAAATTATCTTTAAATCTACAGCCACTTTTAACACTCGAGATCAAGCCTAACTCTAAGTCAACGGCTAATTTTTGAGCTCTATGGTGTCATTTAAAACGTTGGGTGTCGTACCGTAGCCTTACCTAGATGTTTTTCATATGAAACAAACACGTATAGTTCTTCAAGAATCAATTAACATATAGTTTTCTATTAAAAAAGGCACCAATTAGTTTAATATATAATTGGCCTTTTTCCAGGCATTTTGGCGTGGTAGTGTGATTAATGGTCGGAGCGCACTATCAAGTGGAATGGTAGTCCCAATTCCAAAAGATAAGTTAGTGGAAATCAGGATCCGACTTCGACATCTATCAGATAAGAAAACAACTGCACCACTTTAGCAAACTTGTGTCCCAACAAAAATAAAATCAAACGTACGAATGGAACGAAAGAAGTGATTATTTGACATGAAAAAAGTAGGAATCATAGCAACCGTTCTACTTTTGTTTTGTTCTCAAAGTCAACAAAAGGGTCACTTCTTTTCTTCCTTTCCTTTTAACTTTTTGTTCTTTTCCGCCCAGAATTCTACAAAATACTTGTACTTTCTTACCGCTAAGATGCAACTTTAAATCATCAAATCATGTTAAAACTATTTCTTTTTTATACTCCAAAATCAAAGACTTCTTTTCTTTTATAAAAAATTTACATGCTTTCACGATCCTCTTATTCAAGCAGAATTATTTGACGTGAAATGAAGATGACCGCTGCCAGACAATTAGAAGGGGTTGGCATGGAAGCGAACGTTTGTTTCGTTGTCAAGCTAACACAAAGAATCACTCGGGGGCCACCTTTTCTGATGCCTTTTTCTTCTTATTTCTATCAAAAAGGTAAACACATGCGTGAACCTTTTTGGTTGTCAGTAACAGTACGCAATGACAGGGCCAGCATTTTAATTTAGGAGGGGCAGATGTATGCTGGTGTTTAAAAAAAACATAAAAATATATATAAAAAAATATGTTATAATATTTTTTAAGAACTACAAAGTACATGTTGAGAATTTTAAGAAATAAAAACATATTTTGCTGGTAGGGCTTTGTCTTGAAAACTTAGATATTTATAAAAAGAAAAGGAAAAATTGTTTGTTTTGCATTTTTTTTATGTGATTTTAAATAGATATAATATTTACAGCATGCATTGTCGATGAAGATATCTTATCATCGTTTTTTCTCAAGCATTTGTGGTTATAAAAAAAAAATTTTACGGTAGGAATTTTCTTTTTTCACTACCAGTAGTAATTGTTGTTTTAGCTGTTAACATTTTGATATGCAAGTGTTTATGTTAAAATATTGTTGTATATGATACAGAACTACTCCCACTTACATGAGACCATTGAAAATTAATCTCAGTTCTTACAAGTAATATAAAGGACATTATCTATTATAAAAGTTTCCCATAAAAAAGTAATACCTTATATTTTAAATTAACATAGATTTTAAATTATGCTCCATTCTTACCTTTCCTTGGATCAACTATCAATTTAACTATAAAACAGATTTAAACTCTATTAATAAAATAAAAAGATAATGATTTAACATGATTTTAATTGTGAAGGTCTAAATATAATGAAATTATAAGATGTCATAAAGCATATTACAATAACTCATGAGTAAAATAAAAAAAATTAATTATAATAAAATTATAGGAATAAAATGAAAACTGTAAAAGTTAATGGGAGCATATAGGAAAATTTTAAATCTTAACATGAGCAAAAGAAAATATCATAACCTTTTTAGGGCTCAAATTCTAGTTTTCAAAACGGTACGCTACATATGCTGCGCCAATAATTGGTCCAACATTATGTGCTGGTTCTAATTTTTGATAATATGCCGCTATATATTGATTCAGCCCATTTAGACTTGAAACTTAACAAAGTGATAGGTCGTAATTAGCTTACGAGTCCAAAAAAGACAAAAAAGAAGGGAAAACATAAAAGAAATGCGTCAGCCAATTGAAATAAGAAACTATCATAATATAAAAAGGCAATACTTATGGTAGGAAGGATAATTTTGCTCCATTAATAAAACATGATGTTTGAACTGTCTGATAAAGATTTTAATGATTTGACCTATTATTGTCCACTTAAGAATTTATATCACGCGATACGAGATGTTTTCAGTAGTAAATCATTTCATTAAAAAGTTAATCTAATAGTTAAAACATCTATGATTTATTGATGGAGTAAACTTACCTTTTCCACCATAAGAAACGGGACAAGATTTTATTTTAATTTTTACGGGACAAGATTTTATTTTAATTTTAATTTTTTGCAACCAATCAAAAATAATCATAATGATGATGAAGATGATGTTGATGACGATAATAATTAGCCAATAGTATTGAAATTCATATGATAATAAGGAACTAAATCGTGTTCTTTGGTAAAAATGCCTTTATTCTGTAATTTATTTATGGAGATTTTTTTACTAGCACCCTCCTTTTTCAGAAGATTCTAAGTGCGAGTCTTATTTTACTTGATTTTCTTTCAACCTTACTCGTTATCAAGTTTTATTTCCCCGGTTATATTGTCATTTTATGTCCCAATATTGACAATGAGCTATTGAACAACATATGATTTCGTGTAGTCTTTAAACTATAGACGTGAATTTTCTTTGTTCATCATGACATAAACAAACCGAGGTAACAAGCTAGTTTCACAAAAGGAGCCCTAGATCTCCTCAAGAACTCCGTACATAATTCACACTCAAATAACGAAAAAGCCAAAGTGAAATTTTCGTCTCTCTCTCTCTCTCTCTTTTTTTTTTCCTTCACTTTATTTATTTATTTTGGTTATTTTCCTGGGTATAGAACAGTGCTTAACCCTTGGTTTGCCGATACCAAACTGTCAAAAAATCCCAGAAATTATTATCGTTATTCGATCGTCTGATTTTTTTTCCCCTTTGCTTGGAAGCTTCTCATAGGTTGGACTTGTTTCGTCCGAGGGTTGTGTCGTACACCTTAAGAAAAAATCGACTCCTGGGAATGGAAAGCTTGGATTCCAGAATTGTGCCAAGAGTTGCAATGAGCTCCTTCTTCACGGTTGAATTAATACCGCCCATCGAAACCACCTCGGCATATGCCGCCGGTTCTTTGTTGCCGCCGAAGGATATGGCAACAGATCCCTTGAGAATGACCATCACAAACTAAAAAATAAAGAAAAAAAATGGAAAATAAGATTTTAGTATGTTAACATTCCATATTATTCCATACTCAGATTAAAACTTAAATGTACATCCAAATGTTAACTTGGATAACAATTCAAATTACTAACACAAATTTTAATTTAAATTATATAACTTAAATTCTAATCATTAATTCGAATCTATTTACCAAACCGACCCATAATTATTTGCAACAGTACATTAGAATTGTTACGTAACACTAAGACTTAGTTACATCTATTACGTCATGCGTAACAATAAATAACAATAATTGAATAGTTGTGTGAAGTAGTGAAGCTAATAGGATAATGGCACATTTTTAACTAATTTCTAAAATGAATTCGTGCACAAAAACTAAACGCACCTCTTGAAAATAAAAATGGGAAACAAAATAACGTAAGCTTTGAAATTAGTTTATTCACGAGGGCCATTTTTTTTGTATAACTTATGAAAATAAAAAATTAAAATAAAAGTTTATTCCGACCACGCAAATAGTATTTGGTAGAATCATTTTATTTATTTATTCATTTATGTAATAGTTGATTGCAATATTGTTTTTGTTGGTCATTGCGCAATATAAGTTATTTGAGAAAACATAAATAATTGACAACCTTTCTATATAGATATTTGTAGCGCAAGTTGCAAAAATCCTTCAATATAAATACATTATTGTAAGCACACTAAATTTAAAAAAAAATAAAAAATAAAGAAAAATTGTTTGGCATTGCTATTTTCCAAAGTTATTTATACCATCCTACTCTTGCAATGAATGAATTATGGACTGAACCAATTTAGGTGCTATCATTGATAGAAAAAAATGTCTCTGTAGTTGTCACATGACAATGAAAGATGGTTGTAATAATAATAATAATAATAATAATAATAATAATAATAATAATATCTTATAAGCAACGCAACATGTATATACAGCTGGTTTGTATTGTCCCAGCCAGGTGAGCTTGTGAACTCTGACCCCTTACCGGCCTACATTGTACCAAGTCCACACACATCATAGTCATCAACTATAACTTCTAATTACAACTCCGAACAATGACAATGTGGGGGGACCAATCTTCTTTGATATTTATTCAACGGAAAATGGATTAAGATTATTAAGATTGTAAATAAACGACAAACGATTAATACGCATTTCTCCCGGGAAAAAAGAAAAAAACGGTAGCACGTTCTCCTTCAAATCAACGTATCTCTTTATATATACGTGGAAATAGGGAAGAACACACCTCAATTACGTGAGATTTGTCAATAATTATTAGGCTAAACTACGGGAGATAAGGTGATTTAAGACAAGTTTGAGAGCACACCTGTCCGACCCTGCATTTTATAGAAAAATAACTCTAAAAGATAGGGTTTCAAAAAAAATAAAAGGCAGATTATACAACATTTACAACAAAAATTTTTTCTTTTATATCATTATATTAGTGTCTAAAATAACTTGAATACATATAAATTTGACGGATACATTATGATAGATTGTATGCATTGTATAGGCGACAAACAATAGCAGTCACAGATAAATAAATGTGTGAATCACTCGTACCATAAAATATGTAGAAATATTAAAAGGTACCACATTTAAGAATGATGATTAATTGTACTAATTAATTTTAGGAGGATTATTGACAAGATCCACAGTCTTTTAAGGCCAAAGTTGGAGTGTCATCAAATCTTGTTTTCATCTTTTTGGCACACTAAAGTGAGAAATACACTTACTAGGAAGAAACAATAGTGGGACATCAAAGCAAAGCACTAAATTAATAAATTTAAAGGCTTAAACATAGAAGTCATGTAGTAGTGCCAAGTGCCCAACTAGCAAATACCAAATTAGTGCACCTTCATTATCTCCTTGCAAATTAAGTACACTTTCATTTTCCTCTTTTCTTTTTTTTTTTTAAAAAAATTGTTTCCTTTATTTCAAATTAAGTGCACTCCAAGTGAAAAAAACCTGGGGCCACCTTGTTTGTTTGATAGAAAACTAGTTTGGTAATTCAAACACTAATTTTATAGGGATACTGCTTATAAGCCAAAAAAAAAAAAAAAAACAGAAGCAATCATGGCCTTAAATATGTTTAGAAAGTATAGTTTGAATCAATTTTGGTTAAAAATATTATAGCATGTGAGAGCTTTATACTATAACAACAACCAAAAGTTTTGGTTGAAACTGAGATCGCCAAACACACTACTTGTTACTCAATCTGATTTAAATTACTTTTTTTTTTTTAATTTCTCGTTCTCCCTTCTTTTTGCTATATGTGTATCCGGGCATGGGGAAGAAAATCCTGAACATAACAAGAAAAAACATTGAAAGATATTGGGACTTATGCCAAGGACTCATTCAAGACAAATGATTTTAACACCAAAGGAAAAAAAAAATGGATCTTGGATTTAAAGCTTTTCAACCTCTAAATTCATGAGGGATGAGAATTCTGTTCATGAAAACATACATGCTTCTGCAAAAAGGTTTATATTGAAGCAATATAACCATAAGCAGAGGCGCTAAATAATGTCAAGCAAGGAAAAAGCAAATCAAATGGTAAAAGGAATAGAAACAAAAGAAAAAAAAAAAAAAAATCACAAATAAAAGTACATGTATTGGAAAGCTATGAAATCAGAGAAACCGATGGACAGATCAGAAGAGTTCAATCACCTTTTCGGGTTTTCCGATGATCGTAGAGACGGCTTTGGTGGTCTCGGAAAATATGGAATCTGTCTCAACTCCGTCCAAGTTCACGTTTGTCGAGATGTAGAGACAAGGCATCTTGATTTTTTTTTGTTCTTTCTTTCTTTTTTTCCAAACTAATTATGAGAGGGAAAAGACTACTAGAATATTAGTACCAACTTGTTATGTAGTGCAAAGTACTTTAATCTATTTAGTACTATACTCAGTCTCAAATGGGGCTCTCCTATTTATAGTTGAAGGCATGCACGAGATACTCTGGCGAAGCTTGAAAATCATGTTCACTTTTTTGTGATCTTAAAACACGTTTTTCATGGTCGCCACAATCATATGAAAATAGAACTAAATATAAGTGATAAGTGTGTGGACAGGTTAAGCCGTCAAATGGCCATTTCCCATCTTTAAATGTTCAATAGGGACGTCTTTAATTTGTCTGTTGTTAATTTGTCCTCGTTACGAAAAATTATGAAAGGAACAGTTTGCTAAGGTTTTTAGCCTTATGGATTGGTTTAATTAGGAATGAAATTTATTCCAAATCTGGGATAGGTGAAGTGTGAATGTCAAGTAATTTAGATAATTCTTTTCACTAGAAAAGGAACAATTTAGGAAAGGACAGTTTTTTTTTTTTTTTTTCTCCCCCGGATGTGAACGTAATTAGATAGGAGTTATTTTCTTAGAGAGACCCGGGGGTTGGACCGCTGGATATAATGAGTGAACGAAAAATTCTGTAAAACACCAATGAGGTTATATGGTGGAGGACATGACAAATAATTTAATTCAAACTGTCGCGTTTTTACAATTATCATGAGATCCCACGTGTTACGCATCGTACTTATTGGGTATGCTGTAAATGGCCTTCACTTGACTTCCTCCGCATGATATTTGTTGGTGCCCTCAAAAAGAGGCCTCGTAGGCTTAGTGCCTATTGCTACTCTTATTATATTATTATTACTATTATAAAATTAGTTGGATGTTTTTTCGAAAGTTGTAGTAAATAGTTAACTAGAATATGTTTGGAGACGTTGGTTTAAATTAATTAGTTAAAAATATTACAGTATATGAAATATTTATTTTATAATTTATTTTTATTTTTTAATTGTAATATATAGGAGCTTGGTATTGTTTGATATCAAATTAATCTGGTTCAAACTAATTTTTCAAACACATGCTAGATGTTACTGCTTTAATTCACTAACAAATTTTAATAAATTTGGATTCCCAGATGACTAAATTTAGTAAACAAGATTCATTGATTAGAAATCCTAAATTAAATTTATTTATTATTAATTAATATGCATTTACTATCTTTTGTTTGCATATTATTTACCCATTTTTTTAGTTTGTAAACTCATTTTTACCCATTACCATTCAACTTTCAAATTAAAACGTTCTTTTTCTTTCTTTTTTTTTTTTTATACAAAGGAAATGAGAATGCTATCACTTTTAAGTGTGATTTAGCGTGACTCGAATTTTCAACTTATGGTTATGATGGAGAGACTTATAACTAACTAAGCTGTCCTTCCTCGTTTTTTTTTTTTTTTGACAATTGGAATTTTATTACTTAGATGAAGTATCAACAGTTACATAAGAGCTAATAAAACTAGGCAAAACACTATCTAAACAAAATCAACGTAACGAAAACCAACATAATTAGCTAGACAATAAACTACCGAATTCCTATCACGGAAAACGTAACAAATAGAGCCACTGTTGGCATAAGACTTAGCTTCTAGAATATCTTCTACAACTAACACTTCCGGTGCTCGTGGCAACGGGCAGCGAATAGTAGAAACAACATCGATAGCATCCGTCTCAACAACCCAATCTTTAAATCCTCCTCCTGAAACAACTCGAATCCCTTCTCTAACAGCCAAACATTCAGCCATAAAAGGACTAAATTTACCATGAATTCGAAGAGCCGCAGCTCCAATTACACACCCCACATTATCATGAATACATATATCGATATTTGCATAACCCAGATGATCTCCAAGGGCAGCGTCGACATTCACCTTAACGATGCCAGCTTCCGTTTTGGCCCATGTGAGAGTTCTATTTTAAAGATCCAAGAATGGACTGAATTGGGAGACTTTTTGTGGTAGGATATAAAAGATTATCCCATTTGCAAGATGCATCAGAACCATATAAAATTTAAAAGAAAATGAAAACTTAGCGTGACCGGTGGAGATATTTAGAATTTTAACATATCAATAAAATATCGTCCTAACACACAATTTTCCCATAAAATAAGAATAATATATTATTATTATTATTATTATTAAATTGGACACAATATGTATCATGCAAACTAATAAAATAACAATTTGACCCAAATTCTACGCGGTGTCCAACGATTCAAGCACATGAGTTTGAGTGGCTCCAAATCGAGTCCAAACCAATTTGAGCCGTCGTGTTGGAATATTTATCAAATTTTCATTGGACAACGACTTTTACAAATTTTAGTAGTTTACTAGTTGATTGATCTCTAGTCGTTATGCATGCTTAAATATTATATAAGCGTAATTAGTAACGGTTAAACTTAGATATGCGTTTTAAGAGAAGAATATTGCTTTGACTTGTGAAAAACTTTTTTCGTCAAAGACTTGTGAAAAAGTTTTTGCACCACACAGACGCCATTTTTTATCATGCATACATGGGTTTCGCATTCAACTGGGCGAACAATATTATGAGAGGAAAATGTTTCAATATTGTTAATGGTTGATAACTTTTCAAATTAAAAACTAATCTGTATACGTCTTAAGAGAAAGGGTTAATTACACTTGTACACCTTAATTTATCTTTGATTATTTGGATCCTAAACTATCATACTTGTGGGATAAAGGACTTTAAATTTGTAAAAATGTTGCAATTGTGCTCCAATACATTATAGACTAAATTGCCCAATATTTTTACAAAAAGGCACCATATTAGTTGGAGAGTTGGATAACTTTTTAGATTCTGGCAACATATAGACCTTAATAATTGCTGATTAATTGATATCCATCATCTATCAAAATGCATTAAAGAGCTGACTGTTAGCCATTTATGCCCTAAGGAGTAAAATATTGTAATATATTTTTGGAGACATTTTATCAATAGAGAGTTTATTTATTAATCATATACCAATTATTGTCCTCTTTACGTTTATATTTATTGAATGTATTTTAAGCAAACAAATGTCTAATACTATCGGTCTAAACCTTTAAAAATCAGACATATGATGGACAGATTATGTGGAAGGCATGATTTTAAAAGTGATAGTCTAAATCATAAGATCCACAATAGAGGGAATAAAGTTGGGTGCTTTATTCATGCTAAGATTGTTATGTTGTCTATATCTCTGATGAGAGATGGTTTGGCTTGGCCATTGGAGTTGGACTCTACGAATAGAAACATTAGTACATTGTCATAGCTGACGATGTATTAGATGGAGACATAAAGTAGAATTGATTTAGATTAATAATTCCATTTATACAACTCAATTCACTTTAGACAATCATATGTGTTGCATCTTAATCCTAAAATGACTAATGGGCCTATTATCTTGAGTTATATCTTTTGATGTATCAAAGGGTGACATCTTGACTTTATGATGGTACACACACCGGTACATTAGAAATATGACTCTTGATAGTGTAAACCTGCTATTCATATATATGGAATCCATAGTGCTATCGGTGGAGTCAATGATATTCTATTATATGCGTTACCCTATAATTGAAAAACTAGAACGCTCAACCATTTAGATATATAGATATAATCAATTGGTATACTATCCTTAGATGGTAAGTTTTTTAATAGTGAGATAATGGAATGTAAGATAAAAATAATCAGGAAGGTAAGATAAAATTTATCCTTAAGCCGATTAAGAATATTCTATGGGGATATGATATATCATGATATGTCTGGACACTTAGCTAATTTGAAGCTTTATAACTTTACATGGTTCGAGAGTGCAGTCCTAAGCTTTTAGTGGAGTAGCGTTAGAGTTGATAATTATAAAATATGTATTTAGGATATTATATTTTATAATTATTTGGAGCTTAAACTATATAATTCCTTCAAGTTTCCTTTGCTAGTTCATAACAAATCCTATAATGATACAGCGTGCTTTTCTAATAAATTGGCAACTTATGTTAAATTATTAGATTGGCTGAAATTCGATAAGATCAGATAATTCATGTTTGTTTATTGGTTGAATTAATTTTATAAATTAATTCTAGATAAACTTGTTGAATTATCGGGAATATTTATTTTCCTAGAAATTATCTATATTATATATGATTGTTTTAATCAGATAACTTCTCTATTGGGTTATTTGAATTAAAATTGAGGCTCTATCCAAAGAATCTTAGGTGGAAAATAAAAGGTTCTCAAAGATCATATTATTGTAAGTTTGGTAGGTCGATCAGTTAGTTCGGCTTGTCGATGGAGAAAGTTCGAAAAGCCAATTCATTAGTTCGGCCTGCAGATATAACAATAATTTGATCATGCACTTTTAATGCGATTTTATCAGAAGTTGATCTAAATTCAAATTTTTGAGGCCTTATCTAATAATAACCAACCTTGGGGATGACCTCTATAAATAGGGAGTGAGTTTTCTTAGTTATGATGATCAGTTGAAAAGTCAAGAGGGTGTACTATTGTGTTAGATACTCTGAAACTCCCTAAGAGCTTTTGTTGACAATCACGAACCTTTGCTTTGGGTCTTCTAAATTGATTGGAAGGAGAGTCACTGGTGGAAGAGCTGTACGACTTGTGCCCACACACATTCTGATCATAGATAGAGAATAGCAAAGAAGTCCAGTTGGTTAAAGCTCTTTTGGAACGTTCTTCTCTTCACAGATTGCAGGAGCTCTTTAGCATACAAAGGTTAGTAAGATCTAGTTAATTTGTATACATAGCATGTCAAACTTGTGTTTTAGAAAATACTCTGATTTAAAAATTTTAAAATTTCACTACATACTTTTGTCCAACATTGACAACTTGAAGATCCAAAATGTCAAAATTAAAAGTTCAAAATGAATTCAAGGTGCATAGATGCAATTTATCTTATGAGAGAAGTCTAAGCTACAAAGGTGATTATAGTAAGGGCAGAGCCATGATCTAGTTAGTGAGGGGATGTATCCTCACTCAAATATTGAAGATTTTTTTTATTCTTAATTTTTTTTATAAAATTTCAATTGCTTCCTCACTTAATTATTAAAAAAAACTATGCACTCACTTAATAATTAAGATATATAGCTATGTCCATAGTTAATAGAGAATTATACCTAACTTGTGAAAATTTTTCTAGCTCTATTGCAACTATAGGTAATATTGTGGCCTCAAAAATTCTAAATGCGATCACAAAATTCTCAATATAAGAAAAATTTTTTAAATTAAAATTTAAATACATTAATTTATTTGTGGTAAAAATTTAAAAGAGATTAGTGTAAGCAATTTTACAAAGGATGATTTTACTCGTACACTCAACTTTACTTTTGAAAAACTCTTTAAGTTATTTTATTATTATATAAAAAAAATCTCTAATAAAATGAAAAAGAATATTTGATATTAAAAAATAAAGAAGTCATAGTCAAAATTATATGTAGTTCTGAAAATCCGAGCGACTCTTCTTTTATCATCTGCTAGGGTTTTGTTCTTTTCTCAGCTAGGATTAGCTGTGCTATCTGGCGATAAGCTGGAGTCCAACACTGCCTCTAGAAGGTTGGCCTAATGACATGATGTTGATTGCTTATGAGTTGATGCGGCTTGCTTGTGGTTTGGGGATCATGGGGTGGGTTGTGCTCTCCGGTCATGACTAGAGATGGCCTTGTTGTAACACCTCGGTATTTTTACTACATTAAAAATGCATGAAGTTAAGGAATATATTAAGATGAAAAATACAGTTTAAGAAAAAATACTATATAATAACATGAAAAATTATACAGTATTAGAGTAATGCAGTGTAAGAATTAGACTGTTTAAGGTCACACAATACAAAAATTGGGCTATTTAAGTGAAAGCTGTATAGGAATAATATTGCTTAGAGAATGTAGAGGAATAAGAAATGTTATGTTCAGCCTCCAAAAATTAACCAGAGACAAGTAAAATATTTTACACAGTCTAAGAATATGTTTTTTGCACTGATTTTACCAGCCAGTATAAGAAAAATATTGTGCGGTAAAAAAATTACACAGTGTAAATTTTTGGGTCCCACCAAGTGGACACCCATTAGCTTTGTATTGGGGCACCAAGCCATGAAAGGTGGCCCAATCACATCATGCCACATGGTAGCCTAATGGGTTACCATGAGTCACCCATTGGATAAGTATGCATTTAATGTTGATTTTAGCCAAAAAAAATCTCTCTTTCTTCTCCAAGACCCATGGCAGCCATGGTTGAAGCTCTCTCAAAATTTTTGAACTTCCCATCTTAGCAAAAATAACCCCATTTAAGTTCAAGAGGCAAAGTTCAAAGGATTTTAACAAGTTTTAAGGTAAAATCCTTAACTTTTTAAAGGGTTTTTAGGGTTTTTCTTGGGAAAAAGAAAGGAAACTAATTCATGGTGTTTTTGCATGAACATGGTGTCTTGAGAGAAGTTTCAAGGAGCCTTGGAAGGCTAGAAAACAAAAGAGTGTTATTTGGATAAGTTTTGAATTTCAAAGTTTTGAAAATTTATGAATTTTGTTTTGATTTTTATTCTTTTAAACCCATGTGGGTTCTTGAGCATGTATTTAATGAAATTTCATGTATATGTGATGTATAACATGTTTAAGTTGTGAAATTTTGGTTTATAGTACAAAATGGTAGTTTTTACAAAAAGTGTTGGTTTTGTAAATTTGATGTTAGTATTAGTAAAAATGATGTTTGAGTATGAAAATGATTTGAATAAGGCATGAAACGGTTTCTAAAGGGGTGGATTTGTAATTTTAAAGTGGATTTCTATAAAAATGCCCTAGGGACTAAATTGAAAGAAAAGTTCTTTCTCGACAAAAATTAAAATTGCCTAAAAACACTCCTGTATAGTGAGAATTTCAGAAAAGTTACAACACGAAAGTTGTAGATCTTGACAAAATAGTTAATACAGCACAAACAGTTTCTTAAAATTCTGCTCAGTTTAAGAGTTATGAATTTTACAAGAATTTGTTAAAATTGGAAAAAATTTTAAAGGGGCAAAAATATTATTTTCCCAAAGGATTTTGAATATGGTACTTTGAGTAAAAATGTTCCTCATGAAAAATAGGGACTAATGGTTTAAAAAGTTTTTTTTTTGTTTTGGGGCAAAAATGTAATATTTTTGTATTTCGGGTCAAGACTGCAAAATTGTGTGGAAACTAGGTTTTCACTAGGGAACTTTGTTTTCCTATACTGCTGTAGGCAGTAAGTGCCATAGATGCTAGGTTTTTAAGAAATTAAAGTTTAGTTAAGGAAATGATGGAAGAAAAGAGTTAAGGGCAAAATGATCATTTTATGAAAAATGGCCAAAACAGACCCAAAACACCCAATGTCGAGAAATGTTTCTTAGTGGCAATTTTTCTATAATATGTAAGTAATGAAACGTTAAAGTTAAGCAATAGGTTTTAAAGAGTTAAGAAATGGACGAAAAACCCGAAGAGGGTAAAAAATTTATTTTTAAGAAAACGGCTAAAATGGAGTCAAACAGTCCAATTTAGCATAACGTTCTTAGACGGAAAATGTTCCGTAATATGTTAAGTAACGTAACCGTCATGTGAGACAAGAGATTTAATAAGAGATGTTCAAGTAAACGAAAGGTATTCCAATGGGTTACAAAATTAAGTGAAGGAAAAAGGGTAAACCGATAGTGTACAAGTCAAGTTAAAAGGAAAGAATGGTTACTGTTTACGTTTTATTGTCAATCGAGTGGATTGATAAAAAGAAAGTTAATTAATGAGTCGACTGTCGTATGATCAGGACATAGAAGCCGACCAATGGAAGGAAAATGAACGAGATAGGAATGGAAAGGAGAATGTTAGAGTAAAGTCCAAGTAAGTTCAAATCTCACCTACAGCATGAAGTAAATGATTTTTAAATGCTTATTTATATGATTTGCAAATGTGTTTGCAATTGTTATGCAAGTTGTTTTTAAAGTATATTTGTATTTATTATTCAAAAAAGTTCTAAAGTACAAAATAAGATTTGCAATCGTTATGTTTGAAGTCTATTTGCATATTGATATGCATGAATGTTATGAACTATGATTGGTGTGTGTATTATAAATGTGACATGACTTAAAGTATTATATGAATAGAATATGAGATAGTTGCTATCCAAAGAAGAAAAATGTATAGCAACTCTATGATATGAAAGTATGAACGACAAGTGTATGTATGATATGAATGACATGAGTATGAGTAATATGTGAAAGCATGATATGTAAAAGTATGATATGAATGACATGTATATGTATGATATGTTTATGAATATGATATGTAAGTATGATACTTATACGAGCGAATGATATGGATATGAATGTTATGATTGATGCTTGTTATCTAGAGTATAACAAGATATAGTATATAAGTACAATACCATGTAGTGCATAATGAACATGCACAATAAGGTCCATAAGAAACCCATTAAGGATATAACCTCCAATTTGCTTATAGGAAACTAGAAAAATTACTATAAGACACCCTAGGTTCGATTAGAAATCGTGAGAACGATTTAGATAATCAAGTAGAATTTAAAAAATTTCTCGTGAGCAATAGAGAGGTCACAAGAGCAGAGCCAAGAGAGAGACTCTACGAATACAAAAAAGACAAGAGCTAATTTTTCATTTTTTCGCACCCCAAGGAAAGGCTAGACATGTTCAAGAGAGATATGAAAAGTTAAGCTCTGTTATGACCCTTAGAAGTTTTCAGACAAGTACATAAACATGTTTTAGATAATCATTATCACTAGTCTAGAATGACTAGATGATAAAAGACTTATAGACTAAACAATAAAAAGATGAACTTACTGACCAATTTTTATATACCAGATTATGATCTAGATGCGGATGTACAACCTAGATACGAAATAGGATTAGTATAAGTCCTGTATTTTGATAATACATAATGTTTTATAATTTAAGTTATAAGTTTTATGAAGCATTTGTTAGGTAATATATTGCATTTGTATGCAATATAATTCAAAATAAGAATTATGATTTGCAATATGTGATTGCGTTATATGTTGCATTTGTATGCAATATGTTTTAGAATAAAAGTTATGATTTGCAATATGTGATTGCGTAATATGTTGCATTTATATGCAATATGTTTTAGAATAAAAGTTATGATTTGCAATATGTGATTGCGTAATATGTTGCATTTGTATGCAATATGTTTCAGAACAAGAGCTACGATTTGCAATATGTGATTGCGTAATATGTTGCATTTGTATGCAATATGTTTCAGAACAAGAGTTATGATTTTTAATATGTGATTGCGATATAAGTTGCATTTGTTATGCAATAAGTTTCAGAATAAAAGTTATGATTTGCAAAATATGATTGCGTTATATGATGCATTTGTTATGCAATAAGTTGTATTTGTTATGCAATAAGTTTCAGTGTACAAATTATAATTAGCAAAATGTGTTTGCATTTTATGTTGCATTTGTTATGCAATAGATTTTATAGTACAAACTATGATTTGCAAGTGTATTTTCATATGATGTGGTTGCATTTGATGTGCTCACTAAGGTTAAGAAGAAGGTAATGTAAAGTTAAAAAGAAAGTATCGTACCAGTCTCCTCGTTGTGAGGTAATGAAAGTAAAGTTAAAGTTTGACCTCCTAGATATGAGGTACACGACCTCGAAGTTCGATGGTCTTAAGTTTTCCACAAGGGAAGCATCACGTTTATGATCTCATGATTAAAGATGTTAGTACGAACACTAAAGGTTATAAGATAAAGAAAGTTAAGGAACAAAAGGTGGAAAGTTAAAGTCAGATAAGGAAAGTTAAAGTGTAAGATAAGAAAAGATAAGGAACAAGGATAGAAAGTCAAAGTAAGAAAGAATGTTCATAAGATGCTCATAATCGAAAGTTCATAATTGAGCATAAATGAAAACATGCATTGTGATTGTACTTGATTTGTTTGTTATGAAACATTTATATGCTATGAAAAACATTATGAGGAATGTTTTATATTAAATGCTTATGAAAATAGAAATGACGTTATGAAGAGCAATCTGAGGATTGTGTTATGTTAAGTATTTTATGAAAAGTGTTTATGAAAAACGTTATAGAAATTGCTTTAGGAAAACGTTTATGAGAAACGTTTCAGGAATATTTTATGAAAAATATTTATGAAAAACGTTTATGATAAAAGTTTTAAGAAAAAGTTTATAAATGACGTTTTACGAAAAGCATTTTAAGGATTGCTACATGTTAAATATTTTATAAATAAAAAGTTTATGAGAAATGTTCTAGGAAAGTTTTATGAAGAATGTTTATGAAAGTCGTTTTTATAAATGTCTATGGAAAATATTGATGATATATGTTTTAAGAGAAAGGCTTTCATGAGAAAAGTTTTTAAAGCATGTTTAAATGCTTTGTGAGATTTTGTTTGAACTTATTGAGCAAAAGCTCATAAAAAGTTTTTTCATGCTGTAGGTAGTATGTGGGCGACTAGTAGGACTCGTTAGAAGAGTTAGGTGCTGCTGAGGATGGATGCGAGAATTTGGGTATGGATACCACTACAGTAAGTTTTCACTATTCAAAAGAAAATTTTTTCACTATTTAATATAGTGTTTTCAAAGTTTTAAGAAAATCAGAGTTTTAAGAATTGTATTCAAAGTTTTAAGATACAGTTTACAAACTGTTTTATATAATTATAAAGTTAAGTTTTAAGCAATGTTTTAGTAAGTGTTTCTTATTAAGTTTTAAGAAACGATTTGAAATGGTTTTAAACTCAAGTGTTGAGTGAGGTCTCGACATGAATGGCGACAGAGGTCGCAACAATTTTTAAGTACGTTTAAAGAATGTTTTTTAAAAAATTTATTTCAATATTTTTCTTACTAAGTAAGTAAGATTACTGTTTACAAAATGATGTTTAAGTAAGTAAAGTGACTGCCTGAAAAGACAGTTCGTCACACTTGTTGCCCAATAGACAGAGCCGGTAGAGAAATGATTCTAGTCTTCTTAGGCCATAGGTAGGGGAGAACAAGCAGGAGGTTGGACGACTTGGCGGGTGGGCGGTGCGGTTTTGGCGAAAGGTTAGTTTTGGAAAAAAATCCAAACCATAACATCCATTTTGAGTGGTTGGCATTGCAATTTTGGGTGGGCTATTGTGAGTGGTTAGTGGGCGGTTTGGGCCTTCTCCTTAAAAAATAGAAAATAGAAAATAAAAAAGAGAAAATTACATGTTATGCTATATTTTTAAAAGTTGTGTTCATTCATGCTATACTTAGAAAAAGTTGTGCTATACTATTATTCAGATTTCATGTTAAATTGTTCCACAAATAAATATGTATAACATTTGTAAAAAATAAATATTGAAAGATGACATTTATAAAAATTCCCTTTTATAAAGGGTTTTATTTTGCAAATGCAAGTGATGAAATATTTTTCGTTTCTTATCACGGTTTAGCTTTTGAAAGGAACAAATTGTATATGATGGTGAAAGGTTGTGACAGTGGAAGGTTGTGTTCTTGGTCTGGAAATGCTTACACATATATGACGTGTATATATGTATGTATGTATCTAATAGAAAAAAGCGTATATTATAGTTACATAAATGCTTATTATTATTCTCAAGATCAATATACTACGAATATATATATGTATATGTATTACACGACATAGCTAATATTGCTTGTGCATTTATAAATTTGGTGTTCATACATAATAGCTGTGTGGATGCTGAGTTGAACCAACGTCGAGAGATAGAGAGGGGGAAAAGAATATTGAGGCTTAAACAGAAGTTTTGACTAAAGATAAAGTTATATAAAAAAATATATCTATTTTTTATAAAATAACGGCGAGCAGTTATGATTCAAACCGCTCGCTAAACTATGTAAAACCATGAGCCACCCGCCTAATGTTCGGGCCGCACAACTTTAAATCACAGTATGGGTGGTTTTCTAAGTGGCAAATTTTGGCGGGTGGGGCAGGACGAAGTGCTTTTGCGGCTTTTTTGCGCAGCCTTAGTTGGAGGTGTAATATCTAAAAAAATTTGTTAGTTTAAATATAAAATTTAATCAAGATTTTAACAACAAATTTTGTTAGCAAAATTTCATATTTTGTAATTATGAAACTTTTTGATCATGCTATAATAAAACCTCATGTGCATTTTATACGTAAATTTTTGCGAATTAAGGTGCATTTTGTGTATACAAATTTTGTGACAAATCTTCAAAAATTTCTGAGGTGCCTTAAAAGGCAAAATTAATGCCACATGGATTACTAATTTTTGAGATAAAAATATCCATATAGGAAAGATAGGATGATAAGATTAAAATAGCATGCAAAAGACTTAACCAGTATAGCAGTTGATGGTATACTAATTAATTAAACTAGTACAACTATTAGCGTCTGCACTCCTCCTAATGTTATTATTTAGTATACGGAGACACTTAGGGAAGTGCAATGAGGAACACAATAGAATTGTACACAACTAGCACCCATATAGATAGGTGAACTAGTATTGACGAGAATTAAACAATACGGGTACACAATATTCTAGGATATGTCAAGGCTAATAAGAAAAATTCACCTCCATGTCATACTCCTAGAATAAGACAAATATAGTTTTCAGAAGATTTAGATTCCTAAAATAAAACCTAGTAGACTAGGTAACCCGAAAAGACAAGAGATCTTATCTACTTGTACCTCAAAAAGTGTGCAAAATGTCTCCTAACTTTCCCCATGAAATCCGGTTATTGAGAGGGGTTTATGAGCAAAATTTAATTGCAAACTAGTCCCTAGTTCAAGTTCTTTAAATGCTAAAGGGTCATTCTGATAATCCTATATTTTTTCCCCTCTAAGATTTGTTTCATGAAGCAAAAATCCTCTCCATTTCTTCTTTCTAAAGCCGTCCCCTTGCTATGCTAAATTCCCTCAATATTTTGTTGATCCAAGCATCCAAATCACAATTAGAAGCAATATCAATGAGTTTTGCATAGATCCAAGGACATTTAAGGTAAAAATCTCAAATTTTGACCATTAGAAATTAATTATCTATGTTTTGATAATGAGATTACGGGTTTTCTAAAGGCCATTCACACCAAGAGGAAGAGATCCATCTTTTTGGATACATTAGGTAAAAACCCTACTCTAAGTTCTGTTTAAAGTTTATGTTTCAAGATATCATGGGTTATAATAAGTGATCATAGACTTTGACAAGTAAAAGACTTTATATGGCATGATTTTTCTGCATGTTGTATGGCTATGGAAGTAATTGTTAGGGTTGGTTTGTGATTCTATGCTCTAGAAACAAAATTTGCTAGTTAAGATGTTACAACACTTTATGCAACACCTTTTGAAATGCTTTTTAAAGATGTAATTAACTTTTTGAGAAACTTAAAGACCAAATTAATTTTCAAGCTTAATATGAGACTTATTGAAAACGTCAAGATAAATATTTTTTGTGAAGAAATTTTCCTCAAATTCTAATATGATCAAGTCAAAAAACATCATTTTCAAATCAAGTTGTTTATAAATTAGGCCAAAATATCTCAAAAGAATTAAAATTTAAAATACAAAGGTTGTAGATCTAACCGAAATTGTCAACTCTCATCAAATAACATTTTCGCCAATTCCACATAGATTTTAAGTTATGAATTTTGTAGCATTTAACTATAGGAATTTACAACAATAAAAATGGAAAAATGTTTTGGAAATGTTTGAATTTGTCTAAGAGACTTTTGAGATTTTTAATCCTTGTAAAAAAACTACACATTTCGGCATAAACAATTTGTGCTTGGTACCGTGGGTAAAAAGTTAAGATTTTTGTATTTCAGGCAATAAAACCAGGTGAAGCTAGAATTTTTCACTGAACAAGCATATTTTATGCATTGTTTTGGTAGCAAGTAATCTCATGAACAAAATTCTAGCTTGTTCAGTGAGACGTGATATGAGATGCAAAATTTGACCTTTGTGTATCTAAGTCAAGTAGTATAAAATGAGACTGATCATATAGACTCAAACTAATAGTTGAGTATCATGTAAATAAGACACAAAGCCGACTATCTAAAGAAAAAGGATTTAATTAGGAATTTAAGTGCGAGATTTAAGTAAGTTTCAAACCTCACATATGTCATGAAAAAAATAATTTTCTTGTGCTTTATTCATGTATCAGTTATGATGCATTTGTTATGTATATTATTTTAGATACGAAGTCATGAACATAGAGTATGTTCTTTAAGTTTACAAGACTAGAAATCTATATCTTCAAGTTAAGAAAATCAAGATAAGATAACTAAATGTCCTACCAACCTCAACTCAAATAATGATTAAATGTTTCCCGACCCAAGAGAGCATCAAGTTAAGTTAAGATATGACATCTATGTTTAATGATTACAAACACTTGATACAAACACTTGGGCCCACAGTTCAAGAAAAGCTAGAGTAAATAGTAAGATATTCATAACTAAGTATAAGTGAAATCATACATTGTACTATTGCTAGCATTTCTTTGTAAATGTTTTGTGAGAAATGTTTGGACTTGCTGAGCAAAACCGCATCTAGTTCTTTCATGATGTAAGAAATCCTACCAAGGGGCCGGTATGAAAAATTGTTGAGCTAGCTATGGCGGTGGGGCAAATACGATGTCGGCCTATGGATACCACTATAATTTAAATTATGCTTTTTAAAAGAATGTTTAGTTTATATAGTATAATACCGTCTAGTAGTGACCTCGAGCCGTTTTTACATGATGGTTAAAGCAAGTGTCTGGTAATTGTAAGTAAACAAATGTTAGAAAAATATATATGGTGAACACTAAGTATGATTATTACGTTTAAAAAAATATTCCGTATTTTTATAAAGTAAGATTAATTTTAAGAAAAGAACACTAAGTAACGCGTTATATAAGTAGGTCATTACAAGCGGTGTGTTGATGGTGTTACTCAGCTTCGTGGGGGTTCAAGCCTTGGTGGGGAGGCAGAGCTTGCAGCAGAGCTAGAAAATTTTTTTAGAAAAGCATAATAGAACAAAATTACAATGTAATTATATGGATGTTCTTAACTTTGTCTTTATTTTACCATCATGTTCTTTATTTTGTTCTTCTTTTGAATGAACTATGCATATAATAGAGTTTAATGCACTTTTTAAAGCAGAATCCCAAAAATATAAGTTTCCATGTATACTAATAGGTTTTTAATTCATGTGGATTGCAAGATTTTTAAACTTTCTACCTCTATTATGCAATTTATAAGATATAAGGGGGATGAGTAGAAAAAAAATAGTGTGAATTCTTCTTTTAAGGGGCAAAATTCGAAGGAGGCATTGGATTCAAGGGTACCACCCTCGGCCTAACGTAGCTCCACCCCTGGCTGTGGTGTTGTGGGTGCCTTTAGTTGGCGGAGGAGTGCAGTAGCGTACGTTTCTCTCACACCAGTGGCCTGACCCTATTTTGGCTTGATGATGGTACCATAAGTTTCTCGTCCATTCTCGAGGGTGGTTGGCTCATCACCAAAGTTTTCATTACTGTCTTTTGGATCTTACCCACTTGGTTTATGTTATGTGTTTGTCAAATAAAATTGATATTGCTTACATCATCTAATTGTAGTCTGTTTTTGTTGTTTTGTTGGCTTCGCGTTGTGATGACGAATGTAATGACCCTACTTACATGGCTGTTATTTAAAGTAAATAATCTTATACTTCAATGTATCATTGTATGATTACTTAGTTTTGCAGAATAAATTTTTGATCCCAATAATAATTCCGTAAAATTGTTTCTTTTACAACACTTTTTATATTTAAAATAAAATCTTTTAAAAAATTACTAAATTAAATATAATTATTAATTTTCTTATTAGAACACACATATATTTGTTGCAACATAATAGTGTAATTGTTGCAAAATATTAGTCTTAAAACTATTTAAATTAAGGTTGTATGACTATAACCTCAGTATCTAAAACATTTTTATATAAGTCTATTTGAATATACATACATAATTTATTTAAACATATTGCGGAATATTTTATTGTGTAAGTAGTATCTATTTCCATCTCTACCATTCATCTGCCATTCACCACTATCCATTAAGTATTGTTAACAAGTTTTTTACCTACAGTATGAGCTTAACCGAATGAGATTTCGCTCAATAAGTAGGATCTTAACACAAAAGGTAACTTAAAACATTTAATAAATCATGCGTGAATTGATTATACTTTATTATGAACATCTTATCATACTTATGGGTCGGAGTGTTCATATCAATTTTGGACAATCTTTGGGAGGTTAGGGTCTATGAGGTTCCCAACAACTCCAAGATTATAAACTTAATCAAATGCTTTTCTGTAGGTCAAGAGGTCTTTAATCCTTTTTGTAGGTTGAGAAGTTGGTACGACACCATTGACTTATTTTATTTTATTTGTTTCACTTATCTTATTGTGTGTATACAATATAACATGTTCCTATATAACATCACATATATATCATAAACATGATTGACTTAAAATTCATATGCAATATAATTTAAAAGTCCGTACATAACATATGATGTTTGACATAATCATGGAATGACATAAGCTAATACGACAAATCATACCATGGCATATCATAGTATAGCATAGCATTGCATATCATATCATGACATAACATAGCATATCGTGATGTATCATAAACATAGTATGGCATGGCATTGTTCGGATCAGTGCCCAAAGGAATAAATACTTTAAGTGTATTTGTGATATTTTTTTCATGAAATAAATAACAATGTGAATATTACATGTATTAATAATAGTCCTCATATTATTATCATATTAATGATTGTATATTAGAAAGCATGTGATACGTGACTGTTAGAACTAAATCTTGGAATTGAGCATTTATGGAGTTTATATTCAAAAAAGATCCAATTCAAAGATTAATAGTCTAAATTATATGGTCCATTAGCTATGTATAGAGTTGGGCACATTATACACAATAAGACTGTAATGGGGATCTATTTCTAATTGGGGAGGCAACTTATCTTAGTCATCAAAGCAAATTGACTCCATGGAAGATACATTGGTGTAGTAAACCAAAGAGTGATTGCACACTAGACTTGACCTAAAGTTGAATTGATTTAAAAATAATTCTATTTATTTTAAATCAATTTTCTTTGATAATTATTTGTGTGTCATCTTAATCCTAAAGTGGATTAATGACTCCATGTTTATAGCTTGTATCTTTTGATATGCTAAAAGTAGGAGTTCCAATGATTGAAGGCTCTATTGTTGGTATGTTAGAGTTGTAACTTATATTTGATAAGAGCATAATCCATAGACACGGAATCCATACCTCTCTAACAAAAAGTTAATGTTATCTTTTCAAAGGCATTATTAGAGTATTGGAAAATATAATGAGGCCATGGTCATTTGGATACATGAGGTAACTGGATGATATTCTTTTTGTATGTGTTATAAAAGGAATGAATTTTCTGATGGTGAAATAATAGAAATTTGAGATAAGATAATCGAAAGGTAAAACAGAACTAAGTCCTTCATCCAATTATGATAACCTATAGGGATATACATAATATGAGAAGTCATGGGACAAGACTTATACTTTAAGAGTCTCGAGATATGGTATACTATTGAGAGTGCAGCTTCGGGTCTATGGTAGAGAGACACTAAAGTTAATAATCAAATTGATAGTTAATCAAGGATTAATTTCTTTGTTATTGTTCAAGCTTGATAATGTATGTCCATTGGGCCCAAATGCTAGCTCATGAATTCCTTTATGACAAATCATGCAAGTTCAGATTACCACGAGTAAGATAGAAGTATACATAAGTCGGGCCGTCAAACTGATGGGACGCGTGTGTAACACCCACCTATTTTTATGTAATGAATCACGTTAAGTTAGTAACGACGTTAACGATATTTTATTAATAATTTATGATATACGTAATGATATATGATGTTAATGTTACTAACTTTTTATGTCAAATTATATGACAGGTGACAACCGTATGGAATCGTTGTGCTCAAATGTTCATGATTATTTTAATGTATGTTTAATTATGATGTAATGATGACTTGAATGTTTTAATGTTTGGTATTTAAGGACAGTTTGGCAGGTCGGACTTTCAAGTTCGGCAGGCCGAACAGTCTGCCAAAGATCGACAGGCCGAAGGAAACCATCGGCAAGCCGAACTTGGTGGAACCGGCAAGCCAAAGGGGAAAATCGGCAAGCTCAACACGGCTGACGAGCAGTCAGTAGAAATCTCTCCAAATTTATGGCTGAGATAATTACGTTAATTGGATGATTTATTGTGATTAATTGGCATAATAATGGAATAATTTTGTCAGTTAAGGAAATTATAAGGTTGACTTCGCATTGATTTGTCTGATTTTAAATGGTTTCCCTATTTTAAGAGGGCAAAACATGGTAAGTAGGGAGTGATTATTTGACTTTCCTTCTTTCTCTCCTTTTCCCCACGCCAATTAGCACCATTTGAGTCAGAAAATTCTGACTTAATGGAGGGAATTGAATTCCCATCAATTATGCTTATTATGTTAAAATTTTTAACGTTCCTTTTTCATTATTTTTTTCTCATTCTCACGTTTCTCTCTCTCAAACTTCTGAGACGTTTGTTTTTTTTTTTTTCATTCTTCTTCTCTTCTCCACGAATCCTATCTCCTTCTCTCTCTAAAATTTTCTGCAAGAATATTGAAAGAAAATATTTTGTTGGTTGAATTCAAGAATTTTGAGAAGAAATTTTCAAGGTAAGAACTCAGTTTTTCTGGTGTTTTGAAAAGAATTTCTCCTCCTCAATTCGTTTACAATATCTTCCTCTAGGTATTGTATTTTGCTCTGAGTTTTTAATATGATGTTCATGTGTGTATTGGGTATCGTTTTTCCAAGTTTCATGTCATTTCAATGTTTCTATGCTAAAATATGAATTTTCTATCCTCTACCCCTCACAGTAAAATATTACTGTTTGACTATGATGCATGAAAAATGTAGTGTTATTTAAGGGGTAAATGAACGATGTTTTCATGAAAATTGACAAGAATGTGCACGTGTATGTTATGATGAGTATATTTTATGTTACGAAATTTCTATGAGAAAACTGTTTTGATAATGTTATTTTTTGATTTTGTTTTAGAAAATGTTTTATATGTTTAAATAATTTTTGTTAATGATGAAATATTTATATGATGTTGAAATACA
This sequence comes from Artocarpus heterophyllus, assembly GCA_025403435.1. Lineage (NCBI taxonomy): Eukaryota > Viridiplantae > Streptophyta > Magnoliopsida > Rosales > Moraceae > Artocarpus > Artocarpus heterophyllus. The sequence goes on from CM046343.1 coordinate 14,983,718, forward strand.
TGATAATAAGATGTTTGTATGAATTTTAAAATGAATGTATTTTAAATTATTAGAAAACCTTTTCAAAAGATTTTCATGTTTATAATGTATGAAATGTTTTGATGATAATATTTAAGGAAGCATGCTATGAATAATGTTTATATGTGATGATAATGTTATGTTTTCACAATAATGATTATGAGTTATGTTTATTATATGAGATGAATGTATATATGAATGTTATATGAATGAATGTTTTATGATAAGTATTAAATTTTATTGTATTTTTAGATGGATAAATGGCATGAACACTCAAAGGAACGAGCACTTCGAGACCGCGGCGTCGTCACCAAATTACGTTAAGGCTAAATAAGCTAGCTTTAAGGTCAGTACATTCTCACCTGCAACATGGCACGTTTTACAAGGTTTGATGATATATTCACAAGTTATTCATGATGATTTTATGGTTAATTTCCTTAAAGGATTTCTTATGAAAAATTATCATGATTTAAAGTTATGTATGTATGATGATGATATGTTTCAAAGTATGAAAATTATGTATATATGTATCACCTAATAAGTGTTGCACACCAATGTTATAAAATGATATGTTATGATGTCATGTTTGGTTTGGGATTAGCTACCCTTCTCCTCTCATGACAGCGCGCCTACAATGATGTTCATGGTGCAACACTTGGGCCCTTAAGATAAAATGGAAGATGTTTTAAAATGGTTAATGAAATGAAAGATAAGTTTCTATGAAATTGTGCTTAAGGCACTTTTATGATATGATGACCATGATGATGATGATGTTTAAGTAATATTTTAAATTGTGAGATTTATTTGTACTTACTAAGCATTAGCTTAATCATGTTTTATGTCATGTTGCAGATAAGGGTAAGAAAATCATAGATTAGGCGGAGGACATGGAAAGGCGTGTGAGCACTAAGCACGATGAATTGTAACCGGAAGCACGTCAAGAAGAATGTTCTTATATTTTATATCAAGTTTCATATTTGAACACAATTTTTTTATGATAAATATTTAAAGGATTTCTTGAACTATGTTTTATATTTTATTTCATTATTTTAAGTATTATGAACTTTTGCATTTTTATGAAAGGATGGTTTTGTTTTAAAAATTAAATTTACCCAAGGTAATTTGGCTCGGTCGGCCTGCTGAACAACTTGGTCCGCCTGCCAATCACGTTTTCGGTCTGCCGGACAATGATGAGTTTTTAAGCCAGATTTGTAGAGCCTCTGTTGGCCTGTCGATTGAGGGAACTCTGGCCTGCCGATCATGTTCGGCCTGACGAAGTCCCAAGTTCGGCCTGTCGAACTGTGGGAGTTAATGACTTTTAAATGGTACGATGATTTATGAGATATGATGTGATGATTCGTGGGATATGATGTGATGTTTTTATAAGTCTTGATTTTACAACTTGGTTTATCTATTTTATTAAAATAATTTTATGATTAATTTTAAGTTTAATTAAATAAATTATGACATGGAATGAGTTTAACATGTGAATTAACAATGTTAAGTTATATAAAAAAAATGTGTATGAATGGATCCTGGTTAAGAATGTTTAATTACTTTTACTATTAAAAGTATCACTTAAGTTTTGTATTCATATATATATGTTTTAAATTAAATAAGTAAGAATGTAAGAATGTAATGACATCTGTGACGTCTGTAAGGGGGGCGTTACAGCGTGGGCCTTAGTTTGGTTGGATTTGGTTGGACTGATAGTGGGTGTAGGCACACTAGGGCAAGCACTAATCTGCTTGATTTTCTAAAAGAATTAATTATTTAATTAATTTTGGAAAATAATTATTCAAATTGATAATTGGGATTTTGGATAAAGGATAATTATGCATAATTAGATAATTATATTGGATAATAGAATTCTAATTTAAATTGAATTTTTCAATAGGACTTATCTTGAATGATGTAGATAATCACAAGTCTCTGCTTTATGATTGGTTGAAATTTTGTTGAGATACTCTATAGTTGCTCCTACTTTAGATAGAGAAGAGAGAAAATTATCTCCTAATTCTTATAGACTTCTTATTCTTTCTACTTCTTCTATAAATAGAGTCCTTAGGTTTTCATTTATTCTAAGAGAGACTGCCTAAGTGCAAATTAGAGAAAAAAGCACAGATTATTCACTTTTAATAATCCTACTTCGTGAGCACTTTAGTAGTTGGAAGGCATGTAACTGTGGTGGAGATTTATTGAGTTATGCCCACACACACAACAATGTGAAGGAAGAGAATAGAATTAAAGATCTGATGGTAAAGATTTGTTCTAGAAGAATTGTCCAATACATTAAATTAGATAATTTATTGTTTATAGCATCATGGGTTAGTTTCTTGGGTTGTTAAATAAAATTTTTAAAATTTCACTACGTTATCGAATTGATTTTTCCAACAATTGGCATCCAAACGAACTCATGATTATGCCATGTACATAAACAATGCGATCTAATTTTTACTCGTTATGTATTGAATTAATATTTTCGCGAGATGACATTCTAGGGTTTCTATATGTGAATTAATATGCGTAGGGAATATTTATTATTTGTTATCATAGAATTTATAGTGAATGGTAATTAATTATTATTTATTTAATTTTAATTATTGTCGGTTATGGTTTCTTAGGGTTTTAAAAGATATATCTAGGGTTTATTCATGGAAGTATAATTGTAAATAAGATGCGGTCTATCATCTTCACTTAGAATTTACTGCTTTCTTAGAATTATGGAAACCAAAAATGGTTCAGAATTTTCTATATCATTTAATTCTATAAAGATGGAGCATTCTATTGGAGGTTTTACAATTTATTTTCTAAAAATTTAATGTAAATTTTCTAGTTTAATATATATATGTTGTAGGAATTGCATACGTTACAGTATAATGGTTTGGAACCATTATAGGACTGTACAAATTCTATTGCTCCACTGGCTATAAATGTATGGAAGGGAATCATTAGATCCCATGTGCGCGTCAACGCTCAAAAGGGCATTGTAGTGAGGTAGTGGGCTAACACAGTGGAAAAATGGAGGCTTGTGCCTTAAAATGGCATGGGAGTGTAATTTGAGGGTCTGCATTAGCAAAACCGTGTGAGTATGTATGGTATAAAATATTTAATATATTTAATATAATATATGTTAACATATATCATATAATATATTATATAATAATGATAATAATAATGAATAATAATTTAAATGAAAATTATTATGTTATTGTTATTTAAATAATTTTTATTAATCTTTTTAATTGGAGAAAGATTACAAAAAAAAATATATATTTGGAACCCAAAAGATTTAAATGTTGATCTGTTGTGATCAAAAGAAAGATTAGGGATAAATAAAATCATGAGTTTGAATAGGAATCAAATAGCTAGAATTGAATTTTTGTAATTCAATTTGGAAAGTTAAATTTCATTAATCTAAATTTGGAATTTTGAAATAGGGTAGTTACCCAATCCCTAACCTAAGGAAAAATCATATAGGATAAATGTTATCTGTTTTGATTTTGGGTGATTACCAACAAACATAGTCTTATATGGAAAAAAAAAACATAAAAATTATTTTAGTAATTTTCTACTGGAAAAAATTATAGATAAAATTATTTGAATAATTTTATTAATTTTCTACGAGAGAAAATTATGGGTAAATTATTTTGGAACCCAAGGAAATAATTCAACCCACTTTGGTCAAATTATAACATAGAAAAGCCTTAATATAAATTCTAGGAATTTTATTGGAAAGGATTTTTCAAAAAATAGAAGGATGTGAGATAAAAAAGTGAAGGCCGATATACATTTTGATTTATTTTATAATATTTAATTTTCTTTTCTGTAGGGTGGAGCCATAATGTTATGGCCATTTATTCATATTGCTTGTTGCTATGCTTTATGTCATGCTGGTTTGCTTTATGATATTATTTGCCATATGCTTTATAATATATCATGTAGAATAGGGAGTGCTACTCATAAAATTGTTCATGTATGTTTTTGGTTAAATCTTATTTTTTAAAAATATTAAGTGGGAGAGGGTCCTTGGTTACAACCTACGGTTTCCATTGTTAGTCCATATGTGAATCCAGGTGACATCGACCCCAAGGAAGGTTGTTCACCCCTGGCAATATACTAGATTGGGCTTCAAAAAGGATAATGCATGTGGCATGATTCTTGGTTGTTCGCCCTAAGGCGACAATTTATAGGCCATGAATCATAAGATATAAACAATGGTTATACACTTAAGACGAATTTAATTATTAACCTCCCCAAAGAGTTCTGTTAATTAAATTTATGACCAAAAACAAGAGAAAGTTAGTATTGGAGTAATCACATGAGATTCGTGTTCTAGGCTAGTTTGTGTTTGACTACCCCAAGGCACCTAATATGAATGAGGCTAGAAATAATCACAGTAGTAGATGTGTTTTCAAGATTTTACACATAGATATACTTGCTTTATTGTATGTTTATATTATTGAATGTTGTTATGTTTGCTTATTATTAATAATACATGTTATATATTTATTATACAAAAATGTCGCCTAGCTCATTATATATGATACTTAATAATAACCCTAACCAGTAGAACTTTAACGATTGGAAAATAGAACCTAATATGCAAGAAATACAAATACATACTAAAAGAATCATGTAAATTAGAACCTAAAGGCATTAATCCTAATAGGGTATTTCAAGTCTAGAGTTGCCAACAAGATTCTAATGAGAGGATGTGTTGCTACAGAGAACACATATGGTAATCTCTCACAGCAACATGAAGATTAAATGACTGCTAAATGGATCTTTGATAATCTAAAAGTATGTGTTTGTAGGCTAAGTTCTCTTACTCAGACGAGTGGTTGTCCTTAAATCTCATGAATTGCTAGCAAGAGTCTTGAAATACTATTTAGGAACATGAATGCCTACTATGCTTGGCTATTTGGTTGACACTAAATTAAATGGATCCAACATAGATGCTAACACCTAAAACAGAGATTAACTTTAGAGTTTTGTTAAAGTACTCGTCCTTGACAACAATAATAAAGGATCTCCAAGCTTTTAGAGATTGTGCTTAAAAGTTGGAACATTAGTTCTAATGGTATTGGGACATTGGTAGTTACTAGTTTTTCTAAATCTCAGTAACAGGATAGGCTACAAAAACAAGTAGGAACAAACCAATTAACACTAGTAGAAATTGTAGATTACACGACAGTTTAAAGCCGTCGTGGTATGTTTTCACAGCGGTTTAAAAACCGTCGTGTAATCTTCCGTCGTAGTACCAACGAGACTTTTTACGACGGTTTTTGACCGTCGTGGATTCCTTATTTTGGTGGGGTTATGGGATCTTAGGACAAGGCTACCATGACTGTTTTCACTAAAAACCATCATGAAATGCTAAGCTGACACGACGGTTTTTAAGAAAACCATCGTATAAGCTATGCCTTACACGACGGTTTTTATGAAAACCGTTGTGTAAGGCTCTTATTTCACGACCGTTTCACTAAAAACTGTCGTGAAAAAGTTAGTCTAAAGCTCAAAAAAATAACCAAAATTTCTAGTTTCCCACGGAAGAATGGTCCCGTGTTTTCACCATTAATACATTGACCTAATTTCATAATCACATAATTATATTGAACTATAAAATTTTTACAAAATCATATATATATTTACATTGTAAAGTCATATACTTTTTTTCATGCTTGCACAATAGTTGATGGATTTTTGGTGTCTAAGTCCATGCATGCTATCATGTGTGAGGTAAAGAAAGAAAAACAAAAATAAATATAATTAACAAAAATAATGAAAATAAAATTAATTTACTAAAACACAAACACAAATACAAACACACAGTCATAGAAGCTTTTCATCAAACATGTGGTGGGTATCACAATAATACTTAGGCATCGCAAACACATAAAAAGTAACCTATTCTCACACCAAAATGCTAAATGTTGTTCAAAGTTATTTCAAACACCAAATACAAGTAACACATCCTTAATGGCAAATAACAAATTAATATAACTAATATTAAAACTAAAACTAAAGCTAAATAACATTAAAATAACCAAATAATACTAAGTTTAGAACTAACAATAACGCTAAAACTAAAAAAAATTGTTTGAAATTTACCAATGGTAGTGGAGTCTATGAAATAACCAAATAATACTAAGTTTAGAACTAACAATAACGCCAAAACTAAAAAAAAATGGTTTGAAATTTACCAATGGTAGTGGAGTCTATGGAACAGCAAAGGACGAGTCAAACGATGGTGGAGCCGGTAGAATGTCAAGGGATGAGGATGAACGGTGGTGAATGGTGTCAGGTTTGTTAGGTGGGTCAGGGAGAGAGTGACAGAGGAATGTCAAAGTCGGTGGAATGCCGTGGGGGTTGGGTTCATCGGTGGCTAGGTCATGGGGGGAGGAGTTAGAGAGAGAAAGGGGTAGTTTGAGAGTTAGTGGGTTTGAGTTAGAGAAATTTCGAATAAATAGGGAAGGCCATGTCGTTGGCGTAGGATTACATTTTGGCAGGATACTAAAAATTTTAAACATGCAAAACATTTCACGACGGTTTTTACTAAAAACTGTCATGAAAGGCTCGAGACTTTCACGATGGTTTTTGTAAAAATTGTCGTGGACAGCCTTTCACGATGATTTTTATAAAAACCATCGTGGAAGGTGTGTATGTTTGAAATTTTTAGTTTTTCGTCCAAATTTAACCTTCGTGAAAGATTAAATTTTAATGGGCTACTAAAAATTTCAAACATGCAGAGCCATTCACGACGGTTTTTGTAAAAACTGTCGTAAAAGGTTAAATTAGTCAGCATACTAAAAATTTCAAACATCCAAACCTTCCACAACGGTTTTTATAAAAACCATCGTGAAAGATTAAATTTTCTAAAGATTTTGAAACCTTCTACGACGGTTTTTATAAAAATCGTCGTGAAAGGTTTAATCTTACACGATGGTTTTTAAAAAACTGTCATGGTAGCTCCCGCCAATACCATGACGGTTTTTGTTTTCGTGGGCGTAACTCGCCGCATTTTTTTTCCTTATAACGACGGTTTTTAAGAAACGGTTGTAAATAAAGGTCGTATAATCTTGAATTTGTTGTAGTGTAAAGAATCCAAAGAAGGCTAAGTGCCTTCACTATGAGAAGATTGGTTACTTCAAGAGGGATTACAAGAATCTCCTACTATGGGAGACATAAGAAGATATGCGTGATCTCTTATAAGTTGAAGTTGGATTAGTGGAAAATTCTAATGACTTATGAGTCATAGATTCTAGAGCCACTTACAATATGTGCATATCTTCTGCATAGGAAATGAGAAGTCTACTTGATAGATTCTTCACATTAATAATGGATGTTGTGGTTAAGTGAAGTAGTGGGAGAAGTACATCTTTATTTTGATGGCAGGTTTAGGTTTTTGATAAGCCTTTACTTTATCAAACTAAAATTGTACACACTACTTGACGTCTAACAAATCCTTTACTTTATCAAACTAAAATTGTACACACTACTTGACGCCTAACAAATTAATAACTCTAGAAGGGTTAATATTTCTTAATCTAATAAGATTTACCTTTGGCACTTACGATTAGGTCATATAGACCTTAACAAGATATAGAGTTTGGTTAACAAATGGTCCTCTAAGTTTCTTAGAGGTGGAATCTTTACCATAATGAGTCTTGTTTGGAGGGAAAAATGACCAAAAGACCTTTTTGGGCAAAAGGAAATTGGGCTGAAGAAGTCCAAGACTTAGTGCACACAGATATTTGTGTTTACATAAATGTGTTGGCATGTAGAGAATCAATTAGTTAAATCCATAAATACACTTCAATTAGATCAAGGTAGAGAATATCTATATGAGAAGTTATTAGGAAACTTATTAGAGAATAGGATTCTATCTTATTTGACTACTCTAGGAACTAAACAACAGAATGGTGTGGTTGATATTAGAAATATAACCTTATTGGATATAGTATGGTCAATGATACAACACCATGCGCATCTTTTCGAGGACATGTACGACAAATTGCATGTTATATTCTAAGCAATATTCCAACTAAAGTTGTTCTTGAGTTCTGGGATATGTTCTGGATATGAAAGCTTAGAACTTAGAATCTTATTCAGAAGTTTGCAATTTTGTAAGTTATCCTACAAAGATAAAGGATGGATTATTCTATATTCAAAAGTAAAATAAAGTGTTGGTTTCCACACTTGTAACATTCCTTTTGGAAAGTCACATACAAAAAAAGACCAAAGACTTCAGATGATTAAATTAGTTCAAAAGTTCTAGATGTGAAAGGTATTTCAATCATAACAGGAAACCAAAATGAAATCAACAACATAGGAAGCTTCGTCATAGTGGGAGAGATGTCTTTTAACTCATTAGGTATCAATACGAGGCCTTTAGGCTGAGGTTGTTAAACCTGACAGTGATTACACTTGATGAGGCGAATGTACAGAGGATGTTGATGCAGAACTTTGACAAAAGGCCATGAACATTGGATCAGAATCTATAATTTCCAATGAAGTCTAGAAGCTTATAGAAAAATTTGAAGGGATTAAGTATTTGAGTATAGGGATCTACTAGATGAAAAGAGAAGCAGATGGAAAGGTGAAAAATCTTTAAGGCTAGACTTGTAGCAAAGGGGTATAAGCAGAAAGTGGACATCAACTATGATGAAACTTTCTTACTTCTAGTGCTGCTAAAGTCTATCTACATACTCTTATCCATTGTTGGGTATCTCGTCCACAAGGTAAGACAAATAGATGTCAAGATTGTATTCTTGAATGGCAATTTTGAGGATTGTATCCATATGACACAACCAAACAAGTTCAAGGCAAAGGACTAAGATCTACAAGTTGCTTGAGTCAATTGATGGACTAAAGCATGCTTCTTGATCTTGGAATATAAGATTTGATTAGGTAGCCAAATCATATTGGTTTGAGTAAAAACTTGATGAACCTTACGTTATAAACACATTAAGGATGGGAAGATGGTTTTTTTGGTACTCTATGTAAATGACATTCTACTTATTGTGAATGATGTAGGCACAATGTCATTGGTCAAAGTTTGAGAAAAGCTAATTGTGTTGTTTGAAATCAACTATTATGCAACAGTAAGAACAAATTGATAGCTTTATCCTAAAATTTGTACATAGATAAACTTCTAGAGAGATTTGCAATGGCGGATTCTTTCTAAGGTTGATTGTCTTTAGACATCATAGGAAAGAAAATACAAGGGAAGATTTTTTATGCTTTGACAGTGGGAGTCTCATGTATGCTATACTTTGAATAAGATTAGATATTCATTATATAATTGAGATGGTAAGTTGATAACAGTCAAATTTCAAGCCAAAACATTAGTAGGCAGTCAGGCATATGACTCAAATATCTTAGAAGGACAAGGACTTATATGTTAGTGTATTCTGAAAAGGACCTAATACCTATAGGATACATGGATTCTGACTTCTAGTTAGATTAGGATTCGAAAAGATCAACTACAAGGCCATTTTTACTTTGGGAAACGACAAGGATTCAAGACACTACAAGAAGAGTGAACGTATCGGCAAAAAGTCTTGTTTATTTAGAAGCTTTGTAGAGTGGCAATGTAATGGGTTCAATAATAAGCATCCGAGTACAACCTTGTCTATCTTTTTATTGTGACCTTGGTAGTCAAGGGTTTTATGGAAGGCATGAGGATGCACAACATGTCACATTTATTCGCTTAAGGTAAGTAGGAGATTAGGATTGGTGCCCTACAGAATAAACAATTTAGGTCAATTAATTACATTTTTTGGTGAAATAAATAATAATATGAATATTAAATGTATTAATAATGGTCCTCAGATTACTATCATATTAATGATTGTATATTAGTAAATATGTGATCAGTGACTCTTAAAACCAAATCTTGGAATTGGGCATATATAGCGTTTATATATAGAAAAGATCCAATTCGGATATTAATAGTCTAAATTATATGGTCCACAGTCTATGTATAGAGTTGGACACTTTATACATGATAAGACTATAATAGGAATCTATGTCCAATAGGGGAAGGCGGCTTATCTTGGTCGTCGAAGCAGATTGACTCCATAGTAGACACAATAGTGCAGTAGACCTAATGGTGGTCGCACACTAGATTGGACCTAAAGTTAAATTGATTAGATAATAATTCTATTTATTTCAAATCGATTCTTTTTGATAATCCTAGTTCTTGAGCACTTTAGTAGTTTGAAGGAGTGTAGCTGTGGTGGAGATTTGTTTACTTGAGCCCATGCATACAAAGATCTGAAGGAAGAAAATAGTATTAAAGATATGACAATAGAGATTCATTTTTGAAGAATAGTTTTATTAGAAGTGATCTTTTCAGTCTCCAATGGGTATGCTAAATTAGATTAAATTTCTTATATATAGATCATGAGTTAGTTACCTACGTAATTAAATAAAGTTTTTAAACTTCTACTGCATCACGAAATTGATTTTTCCAACAAGCATAGCATTAATCATGCATTTCATATTTTGTGTAAAACATATCAAAATATTTTCATTTTGAAAACTATAGTTTTCATGTTATAGGTGAGATTCTTACTCCAATATTACTTATGTTTGGCTTATATTTGCACAAAAGGTCCATTTGAATATGAATAGTGTTGTTGGGTCTATAAGCCCAATCTAATTACTATTCATTTCAATAGATCCAATATGGTCCACTAACACTAGAGGAGTATTATAGTATTCTAAACATGGAGCCAGAGGGACTTTGGTCCTGAAAGAGTCTTAGACTTGATCAGATGTTGGGCCTGTATTTTGGTCCTAAAGTCACCGCATAACTATATGTTAGAGATAATTTTCTTAAAAAATTTCTTCATAAAGTTTCTTGTTTTGATGAGATCTAGAACTTTTGTATTTTTCATAATCCCGTTTCCTGTTTAAACATATCTACATTTCGTGATTTATTAAATTTTACCAAATTAAACAAGTTTATATAAAAGTTTTGACCACTTTTAAAAATATGTTTTAAACTTTGTTTTAGAGATAGAATTATAAAAAAATCTCTTCATGAAAATTCGCTTTGAATAGATTTAAAACTTTTATGTTTCATCAAAAATTATGATTCAAGCTTTTTGCATGTCCTTTTCCCAAAACTAAAAACTGCATTGTTTTTGGAACGTAAACTATGCAGTTTCATAAATGCCCATAATGTTGTCTTAGAGGCGACATTGTAAAAAAATTTCTTTACGAAAATTCTTCATTTTTACAAGATCTAAAATTTTCATATTTTACAAAGATCATGATTCGACCTTTAAGAGGCCCTTTTTAGTAAAAACAGTGGCTGCCATATCGAAAAATATTTACACAGCTTTTAAAAATAGTTCAAAACTCCGTCTTAAAGTCAAAATTTGGGGAAAACTCAATCACATGAATTTGTTCAAAACATCGAGACCTGAAGGTTTTACCTTATGAAAGCCCTGAATTTGTCCTATAAAGCGTCTGTACTTAAGCATAAACAGTGAAAGAAAATTTGTCTTATAACCACAACTAACACCTAAACTAATAATGCTTAATCTTACACAACTATAAATAACCCTAACATAAACTTGCAATGCCACAAAAAATACATGATTAAACAACCTCATTTACTTACCATAAACTAAATCATACTTAGAATAAAAAAGGAAAAAGTTCATTATTATACCCTTGCCGAATAGTGCTTCTCTTAATCTTTTTTGCTTCTTGTTAATTTTGGGTAGTTTTTGTGAGGGTGGGGAAATGAAAAATTTTGAGAGGGTGACTAAGGGAGGGAACCGATGCCTTGTTATTTGATCCTGATACAAGAAAGTTGGCTACCTTATGTCCTAAGCATAGAGCTTTATTCACTCTATCCTTTCTTTCTAAGAAAGTGTAACGTAACATCCTTAGTTCATGACATGAGTTCTTTAGTTCGTTAGTTCTTGAGCTGCTATGCTTTGGCCTATCAACAGTGCAAAGCTGAATAATCGGCTGGATCTTTATCATAATATCTTAAAGAAGGACAAGAGATAAGGAAATTTTAAATTTCTTCTTTTTTTAATAGCATAAGCTAGGTAATAAGCAAAAAGAATCTAGTCTATAAAATACCCAGTTGCTTTTTGTTTAAAATTTTTGTTCAAACTTATGAACTAAATATGCTAATATTGTAAGGTAAATTTTCAGAGGTTTCTTAGGGCCCGTTTGTTTCAATACTCGAATCACAGTTCGAATCATTTTGCTATTGTATTTTTACTCACAAAAATTTAAATCTTCATTCAAATACTCTATTTAAATACTCGAACCAAACGGGCTCTTAAATTTTTCAAACAATTGATAAAGGTATATTTCTTTATTCTATAACCTAAATCTATAACTAAGTCTATATGTATAACTATTCTATAAGTGAGAGTTTCCTTTTTTACTATTTCATTTTTGGTCTTTCTATTTTGCCCTCATATTTTTCTCTCAAGATGAGCCACATATGAGTAGGTAACTAATCAGATCAAGAAAAAAAGTATTTACCAAGTCTTTAGCAAAAAGGAAAAAAGTTAAAAAAGTCTTTACCAGGTCTTCTACGTTGTTTTTTTTGGGGTCTTTAGTACGATATAATTAACAATTTTTATCATTTTGATACTGTATATTTTAAGAAAGCATCACATTGATACCATAGTATTTGAAAAATATCAAAACAGTACCATGTAATTTTTAAAAATATTATTTTGATATACTAAGTCATGTTTTACGATGTGAAATTTTCAACTTACCATTTTATTAATAGTGGCCCTAAAGTATTTTATAAAAATTGTAAAAGAAAATAAATACAAATAACACCCAAAGAAAAAAGAATAAATCCATATATATATATACATATATATATTAGTATTGTTGTATTGTTCTATCATAGTCCAAGAAAATAAACTTGGGTTCATTATTAAAAGAGTAAAAAAAAAAAAATTCAAGTCAAATCGATGAGCTAGTGTTACTAATAAATTATTGAAAACAATAGAGGTTTTCAAACAGCACAATAATAATATAATGTTTCTCTAAAATACTGTAACGCCCCAGAATTTATTTAACGTTATTGTAATATAAATGATGAATTAGTGTGCCATAATTAATGTTTCAACATTAATTTGATTACTTGGTTGGATTTTGAATTTTTGGTTGTTTTGTTAATTTGATGAATTCAAATGATTTCTTATTGTTTTAAAATGATGTTTTGAGTTTTAAAACACAACAATTTGTAAAATGTTAAAAATATTCCGTTTTACAAAACCGTGGGTGGCATTTGGTTTTCACTCAGTAAAACCGCCCACCGTTTCTCTCTATTTATTCCCTCTCTCTCCCTCTCTCCTCACTCTCCCTGATCTCACTCGTTCTCCTTTCTCTCTCCTGCCCGTGAGCTCTCTCACTCTCTCTCTCTCGGTTTCTCCTTTCTCTCCCAAGTTCTCTTTCAAATTTTTGAATCAAATTCGAATCCAAGCTTCGGGTTAGCAAGGAGGAAGCTCGAGAACGTGATTTGGTAACCGAGAACGCGGATTGAAGCTTTGATTCGAGATTAGTTTTGAAATTTCTAAACTTTTTTCAAAATTTTCAATTTTGTGCATTTTTGAAATCTAGGTTTGCTTGAGCTTAGAAAACCTTTGATTTGAGTTAAATGAACTTAGAGCAATTAGAATCTAAGCTTAGATTGAAGAAAAACGGATTGGATTCAAGATTTTTCATTTTCCTCCTCATTTTCTCATTTTTGGATTCTTGAGATTTTTGAGTTTAAATCTTGTTTAAATGAGTTCAAAAGTGTTCTAGTATGTTTTTCTATCAACTATGATTGTTTTCCATGCCTGGGATTTGAGAAAAATAGGTTAAAATCAAGATTTGGATTTTGGGGAATCAAAAACCGATGGCTGGGATTTCTGGGTTTTCCCAGTTCGGCAGGCCGAACTATGTATTCTGCAGGCCAGATCAAGGGATCGACAGGCCAGTGTTCATCTGTCCGGTAGGCCGAACCTAGAAATGTCCGGCCGACCGGACTTGGTTTTTGGTAGGCCGAACTGCATAGTTCGGCCGGCCGAAGCAGGGAGCCTGGCAGGCCAGCCGAGCATGGAAAATTTTATGATTTTTCACCTGTTTTCACTGTTTTGAACCCCGATTTAAATTTCAACCTTATAGAATAATTTTAAAGATACAAATGGCACATTAGGACATCATGAAATGGTTTAGTAACATAGAATGTCTCGAACTAGATATTGATCAACTTAGTGTGTATCTAGGATCGTTCGTGGTTCCGCGGAGCTAAGTATAACGGACCGGGATTACGGTGTGGGGCACCGGCACGAGTGTTGAGGTAGGACTTCTACCCCATTCCTTGGTAGCCTAGTTTCAAAATGATTTGGCTTTGAAAAGGATTTCTATTAAAATGTTTTCAACGGTTGTTTGAAAATGAATTTATCGGTTATATTTTAATATACCGTGAACTGAAATAGACTTCATAATAAATGTAAATGACAATACTCGGTAATTGGGTTTTGAATGATGATGGAAATAAACACATAGGCATGATGCCATATCAGAGATCGGGTCGTGTAGCGATCGACCTTGAAGGCAGGTCCCGAAACCCAACTAGGCCACTACGGTGGTGATATGCTTATGGTTTGCCTAGGAAAAGAAAATGATATTTCTAGTTGTCCGAGTAAACTGTTCTGGGTAAGAACAGTTTTATTCAAATTTATTTATTTATTTATTCAAGGTTTCTTTTAAATAATTCCTGAATAATGAAATTTTTCTTTAAATTAAATTATTTTATAAAAATATAGTCCTACTGGGCCTTTTGCTCACGTTTTATTTGTTTTAAATTTTCCTCCTTCCAGGTGGTTTTCCATTTAGGTTTGGAGAGGATTCAACGGACAGGACCCAGGAGCAATAGAGGGACTAGTAGATTAATTTGTATTATTTAAATCAAGGCATGTAAGATTTTAACTTTATTTGTACTTGGACTGTGATTGTATTTATGATATTGTCAGTACCATGTGTGTGCACAACTTGTGGGTCTGTGGGACCCATACACGCGATGTTTACTCTTTAATATTAATTATTCATGCTATGGCTTTCTTTAAATTTTCATATTTTATATTTAACTTAAACCCTTAAACTCTTGATTTTAATTAAATTCTCCTTTAATTAATTTAAATAATCTGCCATGTCACCTCCCGTACTCCGGGGCATGACATAATGGTATCAGAGCTCAAGGTTATAAACCTTGGGAATTGTGCACACATAGGTTTGACAATGAAATACCTCTGACAGTCCAAATTTTGTTTTCAGAAGTGAGAGAATGGCACCTAGACGTCGTTCGACAGCTGACGTCGAGTTCAAAAATGATGAGGGCATGATGAGGTCTATGTTTGCGGCTTTCCGGCAGATGGTAGCCAGGGCTAGACCAAAAGATTCTGATGTTGGTTGTCGGCATGCGTACTTTAAGGAATTCTGGCGTGCGTCTATTCTGACTTTTGATGGTAATGGGGATCCGCAGTTAGTAGAGTATTGGCTGGATTCGATCTTGAAGCATTTGGATACCCTTGGTGTGCCTGAGGAGTATCGTGTGGAGTTTGATGCGTATAAGCTCGAGGGTGGCGCTAACACTTGGTGGAAACAAGCTAAGCATTTGGAGTGTGGTGGTGATATCAGTTGGGACAGGTTCGAGGAGCTGTTCTATGATCGATATTTTCCGCAAGGGTATAGAGATCAGAAGGCAGTTGAGTTCTACAGGTTGCAGCAGGGTGATTTGTCAGTCCGGGAATATGAGGCAAGGTTTAATGAGTTGGCCAGGTTTGCTCCATCAGCGGTGGCATCGGAGCATGAGAAGTGTATTAAGTTTCAGGAAGGGCTCAAGGCTCCTATTCAGCGACAGTTGGTTACTCTGCGGCTTAGGAGTTTTGGAAAGCTTGTGTCGTCGACGATATCCGTGGAGAATGATTATGTGCAGTATTGTGAGGACCGAGCCAAGGCTTCAGGAGGACTGTAGAGGAGCGGTAGGAAAAGCACCAGTAGCCGTCCGACTTTGGGGAAGAGCAAGCAAGGTGGCACAAACAATGGTAGTAGCAGTTCGTCTGGCAGCGGGCGCAGCAATCCCTACAGCTTCTATTGTCGTTTCTGTCAACAGCCCGGACACATGAAGAGGAATTGCCCAATCAGGAGTGCCCGTCTTGGATCTCAGACCGGGGAGGATGCCAGTCATCAGTCTCAGCCTCAGACCCTACCTCCGCCTTAGCAGTACCCGCAGTTGCAGTATCCCCAGTTCTCTCCTCAACAGTTCTTATATCCGGCACGGGGGCAGCAGCTGTAGCATTTCCAGCGCAGCGTCCCTCAGTATCGAGCGTCGAGTACAGGTAGTGTGCAGTCGTCTCCATCCCAGTAGCATCGGCAGAATAATCCAGGACCCAGCAATGTTGGTAGAGGGAAAGGAAAGGCTCCAGTGCAGGTTCATGCAATGGCATCTGGAGGTTTAGATTCTCATGTTGGTAATGCGGTTGTTGATGGTACGATTTTGATTTCTAGATCTTTAGCTCGCGTTTTATTTGATACTGGTGCCTCTCATTCTCTCATTTCGAGTTCTTTTGTACATGCCTTGGGATTAGAGATAGAAGAGTTTAATGAACCCCTAGTCATAACTTCTCCCTTGGGGCGGGTGTGTGTAAATTGTATGTGTAAATCTTGTAAAATAAAGATTGGGGATGAGATTTTGAAAAGTGATTTGATTATACTCCCCATGAGCTCCTATGATGTAATTCTAGGGATGGACTGGTTGTCCAGGTATAATGCAGTTGTGGACTACCAACTTAGAAAAGTGACCCTAGTGTCTGATAGGGGGGCGATGATCACTTACCAGGGTGATGGTGATTGGTTAATGAGTGAGCGTCTCATGAAGTCGTGTCTAGGAGGGCGAAGGAATCTAGGTTGTTGTGCTTTTCTTGCCAATCTAGATTGCGAGGCCTATGCTTTGAGTGGCAGTATAGCGATTCTGGTGGTTGATGAGTTCGAGGATGTCTTCCCCGATGAGTTGCCAGGATTACCACCACATCGAGAAATTGAGTTTGGTATCGAGTTGTTTCCAGGGACAACACCGATTTCTATGGCACCTTATCGGATGGCGCCGACAAAAATGAAAGAATTGAGGAAGCAACTTCAGAAGCTTGCTGATAAAGGGTATATTCGGAATAGCACATCTCCGCGGGGAGCACCGGTTTTGTTTGCTAAGAAGCATGATGGGACTCTCAGGTTGTGTGTGGATTATCGACAACTGAATCATGTTACGGTGAAGAACAAGTATCCCTTGCCTAGGATTGATGAGTTGTTTGATCAGTTGGGAGGTTCGCGGTACTTCTCAAAGATTGATTTGCATTCAAGGTACCATCAACTCAGGATTAAGGAAGAGGATATTCCCAAGACAGCTTTGAGGACTCGGTATGGGCACTTTGAGTTTTTGGTTATGTCGTTTGGGTTGACGAACGCTCCAGCAGCTTTCATGGATTTGATGAACAGGATATTTAGGTCGTATCTAGATCAGTTCGTGATCGTGTTCATCGATGATATTCTTGTGTATTCTAAGACTTGGGATGAGCATGAGTAGCATCTCCGAATCGTGCTTCAGACTCTGCGGGAGCACCAGTTGTATGCTAAGAAGGAAAAGTGTGAGTTTTGGTTGACTGAGGTCAAGTTTCTAAGTCATGTCATCTCGGAGCATGGTATTTCTATGGATTCGTCCAAGACTAAAGCCATAGTGGAGTGGGAACGACCAAGGAATGTGGCAGAGATTCGCAGCTTCTTAGGTCTTACTGGTTATTACAGGAAATTTGTAAAGGATTTTTTGAAGATTGCAGCTCCGTTGACGAGATTGATCAAGAAAAATGTTAGGTTTGAATGGAATGAAGATTGTGAGCTTGCTTTTCAAGAATTGAAGAACCGGTTAACTTCAGCTCCAGTGTTGGTTATTCCTAGCAGTGACGAGCCGTATGAGGTTTATGCAGATGCTTCAGGGCGCGGACTTGGATGCGTGTTGATGTAGCATGGACGTGTGGTTGCGTACGGATCGAGACAGCTATGACCTCACGAGCGGAATTATCCTACTCATGATTTGGAGCTCACGACGGTGATTTACACGCTGAAGATTTGGAGGTGTTACTTGTATGGAGCGTCGTTTCAGGTCTTCTCCGATCATAAGAGTTTGAGGTATTTGTTCACTCAGAGGGATCTTAATTTGAGGCAGCGTAGATGGATAGAGTATATGGAGGATTATGATTTTGCATTGCAGTATCATCCTGGGAAAGCTAATGTGGTCGCGGATGCGCTTAGCAGGAAGTCTTTAGGGATTCTCGCTTGTTTGGCTTTTGAGGACTAGAGCAGGGATGCGATAGTGAGCGAGTATAGGCTACGGTATCATGAAGACTGTGATCGAGTTTCGGTATATCATGTGGAAGCGACCCCAGCTCTTGTTCGGATGGTGAAGCAAAGTTAGTGGCAGGATCGGCATTTGCAGGGGATTTGGTCGCGAATTCAGAACGGGGAGCAGTTTGAAGAATGGAGCGTGCATGCAGATGGATCGTTGTATTTCTGAGGGAGTCTTGCAGTTCCAGCTATCACCGAGGTGGCGAAATCTATTTTGGACGAAGCTCATAGGTCTTAGTTTGCTATTCATGCGGGGAGCACAAAGATGTATCACGATTTGAAGAGGCAGTATTGGTGGAGAGGCATGAAGAAAGATGTTCGAGAGTACGTGGCCAAGTGTTCGACGTGTCTTCAGGTGAAAGTCGAGCATCAGAAGCCTACAGGTCAGCTTCAGCCGCTTCCTATTCCAAGGTGGAAATGGGAGCATGTGACGATGGATTTTCTCACAGGTTTGCCGAGGACGGAGCAGCGGCATGATGCAGTTTGGGTCGTGGTCGACAGGTTGACAAAGTCGGCGCATTTCATTTCATTTAGGTCGACGTGTTTGAGGAAGGTTCTCGAGGATTTGTATCTGTAGAACATTATGAGGTTGCATGGAGTTCCTTTGTCCATCACTTCTGATCGAGATACCAGGTTTAATGCTAAGTACTGGAGGAGTTTTTAGGAGGCTTTGGGTACGGATTTGAACTTCAGTACGGTGTTTCACCCTCAGACTGATGGGCAGGCTGAGCAAGTTATTCAGATTCTCGAGGATATGTTGCGTGCCTGTGCGTTGGACTTCGGCGAAAATTAGAAGCAATGTTTGCATCTGGCGAAGTTCGCATACAACAATAGCTATAAGGCGAGTATTGGTATGGCACCATTTGAGGCGTTGTATGGGCGACCATGTCAGTCACCTGTGTGTTGGGCCGAGCTGGAAGATAAGGTTATTCTTGGGCTGGATGAGATCCGTGATAGCAACGAGAAAGTCGCGGTGATTCGAGATCGATTGAGGGTAGCTCAGAGTCAACAGAAGAGTTACGCGGATAGGAGACGTAGACCCTTAGAGTTCGCGGTTGGAGATTTTGTTCTCTTGAAGGTATCGCCTCGTAAGGGAACTATGCGGTTTAGAGTGAGTGGGAAGGTCATGCCGAGGTATATTGGGCCATTCGAGATCACTCAGCGTGTTGGTGTGGTTGCTTATCGGCTTGATCTTCCGCCCAAACTTTCTCATGTTCACGATGTGTTTCATGTGTCGATGCTTAGAAAGTGTCCGCCT
The DNA here is from genome assembly GCA_025403435.1 of Artocarpus heterophyllus. Classification (NCBI taxonomy): domain Eukaryota; kingdom Viridiplantae; phylum Streptophyta; class Magnoliopsida; order Rosales; family Moraceae; genus Artocarpus; species Artocarpus heterophyllus. The sequence continues at coordinate 15,003,438 of CM046343.1, forward strand.
GAGCAGGGTAAGATAGTTTCATTTCATGATGTGCAGGTTCGAGAGGATACGACGTACGAAGAAGTGTCGATTCATATCATCGACCAAAAAGTGATTAGTTTGCGTTGCCGTGAGATACCGTTGGTAAAGGTCGTGTGGTAGCATCACGGGGTTGATGAAGCCACTTGGGAACTAGAGTCGAGTATGCGGGAATTGTATCCGCATTTGTTTCGTTTCTGAAATGAGATGTAAATTTCGAGGGCGAAATTTCTTTTAGGGGTGGAGAGTTGTAACGCCCTAGAATTTATTTAATGTTATTGTAATATAAATGATGAATTAGTGTGCCATAATTAATGTTTCAACATTAATTTGATTACTTGGTTGGATTTTGAATTTTTGGTTGTTTTGTTAATTTGATGAATTCAAATGATTTCTTATTGTTTTAAAATGATGTTTTGAGTTTTAAAACACAACAATTTGTAAAATGTTAAAAATATTCCGTTTTACAAAACCGTGGGTGGCATTTGGTTTTCGCTTAGTAAAATCGACCACCATTTCTCTCTATTTATTCCCTCTCTCTCCCTCTCTCCTCACTCTCCCTGATCTCACTCTCTCTCCTCTCTCTCTCCTACCGGTGAGCTCTCTCACCTCTCTCTCTCTCGGTTTCTCCTTTCTCTCCCAAATTCTCTCTCAAATTTTTGAATCAAATTCGAATCCAAGCTTTGGGTTAGCAAAGAGGAAGCTCGAGAACGTGATTTGGCAACCGAGAACGCGGATTGAAGCTTTGATTCGAGATTAGTTTTGAAATTTCTAAACTTTTTTCAAAAGTTTCAATTTTGTGCATTTTTGAAATCTAGGTTTGCTTGAGCTTAGAAAACCTTTGATTTGAGTTAAATGAACTTAGAGCAATTAGAATCTAAGCTTAGATTGAAGAAAAACGTATTGGATTCAAGATTTTTTATTTTTCTCCTCATTTTCTCATTTTCGGATTCTTGAGATTTTTGAGTTTAAATCTTGTTTAAATGAGTTCAAAAGTGTTCTAGTATGTTTTTCTATCAACTATGATTGTTTTCCATGTCTGGGATTTGAGAAAAACAGGTTAAAATCAAGATTTGGATTTTGAGGAATCGAAAACCCGTGGCTGGGATTTCTGGGTTTTTTCAGTTCGGTAGGCCGAACTACGTGTTCGGCAGGCCGGATCAAGGGATCAGTAGGCCGGTGTTCATCTGTCCGGCAGGCCGAACCTGGGAATGTCCGACCGACCGGACCTGGTTTTCAGCAGGCCGAACTGCACAGTTCAGCCGGCCGAAGCAGAGAGTCCGGCAGGCCGGCCGAGCATGGAAAATTTTGTGATTTTTCAACCCTTTTCACTGTTTTGAACCTCGATTTAAATTCCAACCTTATAGAATGATTTTAAAGATACAAATGGCACACTAGGACATCATGAAATGGTTTAGTAACACAGAATGTCTTGAACTAGATATTGATCGACTTAGTGTGTATCTAGGATTGTTCGTGGTTCCGGGGAGCTAACGTATAGAGGACCAAGATTACGGTGTGGGGCACCGGCACGAGTATTGAGGTAGGACTTCTACCCCATTCCTTGGTAGCCTAGTTTCAAAATGATTTGGCTTTGAAAAGGATTTCTCTTAAAATGTTTTCAACAGTTGTTTGAAAATGAATTTATCGGTTATATTTTAATATACCGTGAACTGAAATGGACTTCATAATAAATGTAAATGACAATACTCGGTAATTGGGTTTTGAATGATGATGGAAATAAACACATAGGCATGATGCCATATCAGAGATTGGGTCGTGTAGCGATCGACCTTGGGGGCAGGTCCCGAAACCCAACTGGGCCACTACGGTGGTGATATCCTTATGGTTTGCCTAGGAAAAGAAAATGGTATTTCTGGTTGTCCGAGTAAACTGTTCTGGGTAAGAATGGTTTTATCCAAATTTATTTATTTATTTATTCAAGGTTTCTCTTAAATAATTCCTGAATAATGAAATGTTTCTTTAAATTAAATTATTTTATAAAAATATAGTCCTACTGGGCCTTTCATTCACGTTTTATTTGTTTTAAATTTTCCCCCTTCTAGGTGGTTTTTCATTTAGGTTTGGAGAGGATTCAACGGACAGGACCCAGGAGCAATAGAGGGACTAGTAGATTAATTTGTATTATTTAAATCAAGGCATGTAAGATTTTAACTTTATTTGTACTTGGACTGTGATTGTATTTATGATATTGTCAGTACCATGTGTGTGCACAAGTTGTGGGTCTATGGGACCCATACTCGCGATGTTTACTCTTTAATATTAATTATTCATGCTATGGCTTTCTTTAAATTTTCACATTTTATATTTAACTCAAACTCTTGATTTTAATTAAATTCTCCTTTAATTAATTTAAATAATCCGCCATGTCACCTCCCGTACTTCGGGGCGTGACAAATACATGGCATCAAAATAATAACAACTTTATAATTAATTAAGCTATAATCATCATTTTATTTTCATTGACCTTAATATCTTCTCAAGGGAATTAAATATTTGAGTTGGATTTAAAAAGTGCAAGAGGAGGAGTCTACGGGCCGAGACCAACACGCTTTTGGGATAGTCTCCAAATTCCTGGCCCTATGGAAAAGTGCTTGGGTGGCAATATGATCTCAACAGTCAAATGGTTTTGGAGGAAAATGAGGGGACAAAGGTGAGGATTTTGGTACCCCTAGTAGAAACCGTAGATTACACAACAGTTTAAATTCGTCGTAGTATGTTTTCACAATGGCTTTTTAACCATCGTGTAATCGTCTGTCATAATACCAACAAAACTTTTCACGACGGTTGTTTACTATCGTGGAATCCTTATTTTGGCGGGGTTCTAGAATCTTGGGGCGAGGCTACCACGACATTTTTCACTAAAAACCGTTGTGAACCACTAAGCTTACACGACAGTTTTTATGAAAACTATCATGTATGTGACGCCTTGTACGACGGTTTTCATAAAAACTGTCATGTAAGGCTCTTGTTTCACGATAGTTTTTATGAAAACCGTCGTGTATGCTACACCTTATATGATGGTTTTCATATAAAACCCTCGTGAAAAAGTTGGTCTAAAGATAAAAAAAACTAACTAGAATTTTTGGTTTCCCATAATATGAATAGTCCTGTATTTTCACCATTAATACCATGCCTTAACTTCATAATCACATAATTACATTGAACTATAAAATTTTTACAAAATCATATATATATATATATTTATATTGCAAAGTTATGTACTCTTTTCATGCTTGCACAAGAGTTGATGGATTCTTGGTGTCTAAGTCCATGTTATTATGTGCGAGGTAAAGAAGAGATAACAAAAATAAATAGAATTAACAAAAATATTGAAAATAAAACTAATTAACTAAAACACAAACACACAGTCATAGAAGCTTTTCATCAAACATGTAGTGGGTATCACAATAATACTTAGGCATCATAAACATGCAAAAAGTAATTTATTCTCACGCCAAAATGCTAAATGTTGTTCAAAGTTCTTTCAAACACCAAATACAAGTAACACATACTAAATGGTAAATAACAAAGTAATATAACTAATATTAAAACTAAAATTAAAGCTAAATAATACTAAAATAACCAAACAATACTAAGTTTAGAACTAACAATAACACTAAAACTAAAACTAATGGTTTGAAATTTACCAACGGCGGTGGAGTCGGTAGAACATCAAGGGAGGAGTCAAACGATAGTGAACTCAGTGGAAAGTCAAGGGATGAGGACGAACGACAACGAACGACGCCTTGTTTATTGGGGGTTGGGTTGAACGATGGTGGGGTCGTGGAGAGAGTGACAGGAGAATGTCAAAGTTCGTGAAATGTCATGGGTGGCTGCGTTAGTTAGTGGCTCGGCCATGGGAGGGAGGAGTTAGAGAGAGAAGGGGGAGAGAGAAAGGGGTTTAAGAGTTAGAGAGGGTTTGAGTTGGAGAAATTTTGAATAAATAGAGAAGGTCATGGCGTTGGTGCATGCTTAAATTTGGGCGGGGGACTAAAAATTTTGAATATACAGGGCCTTCCACGACGGTTTTTAAGAAAACTGCCATGAAATATCGTAAAAACTATCGTGAAATATCATGCGAAACCTTGCACGATATTTTTTATAAAAACCATCGTGGAAGGTAATTTCACAACAATTTTTATAAAAACCGTCGTGAAAAGTTTCGTATATTCAAAATTTTTAGTCCTTCCAAATTTAAGCACGCGCCAATATGCGAAACCTTTCACGTCGGATTTTATAAAAACTATTGTGAAGGTTTCCGCATATTTGAAATTTTTAGTCCCCTACTCAAATTTAAGCACTCGCCAATATGTAGAACCTTTCACAATGGTTTTTATAAAAACCATCATGAAAGGTTCCGCATTACTTTTCAAGACGGTTTTTATTAAAACCGTAGTGAATGGTTCAACATATTTGAAATTTTTAGTCCATTGCCCAAATTTAAGCACTTGCCAATATGTAAAACCTTTCACGACAGTTTTTATAAAAATCATTATGGAAGCTTTCGCATATTCAAAATTTTACTCCCTCGCCCAAATTTATCGCGGAACCTTTCATAATGGTTTTTATAAAAATCATCGTGAAAGGTTTCGTATTTTTGAAATTTTTAGTCCCCCTTCCAAATTTAAGCATACACCAATATGTGGAACCTTTCATAACGGTTTTTATAAAAGCCATCGTGAAAGGTTCTGTATTAGCTTTCACGACGGTTTTAATAAAAACCGTTGTGAAAGTTTAGCATATTCAAAATTTTTAGTCCCAAATTTAAGCACGCGTCAATATGCAGAATCTTTCACGATGGTTTTTATTATGATGGTTTTTATAAAAATTATCGTGAAAGGTTTCGAATGTTCAAAATTTTAGTACCCTGCCCAATTTTATCGCAGAATCTTTCACGACGGCTTTTATAAAAACTGTCATGGAAGGTTCCGCATATTAGAAATTTTTATTCTCTTGTCCAAATTTAAGCACGCACCAATTTGTAGAACCTTTCATGACAGTTTTTATAAAAACCGTCATAGAAAGTTGAATCTTACACGACTGCTTTGCTAAAAACTGTCATGAAAGGTTAATCTTACACAATGGTTATTAGCGAAAACCGTCATAACAATATAAATTTCAACGAGAGACTAAAAATTTTGAATATGCGGAACCTTTCATGACAATTTTTAAGAAAACTATCGTGAAATCTAATGCAGAACCTTTCATGATGGTCTTTATAAAAACCATCGTGGAAAGGTCATTTCACAACGGTTTTTATAAAAACCATCGTGAAAGGTTTCGCATATTCAAAATTTTTAGACCCTAAAACCTTTCATGACGGTTTTTATAAAAACTGTCGTAAAAGGTTTCACATATTCAAAATTTGTAGTCCCCAGAACCTTTCATGATGGTTTTTATAAAAACTATCATAGAAGGTTTCTTTTATTTGAAATTTTTAATCCCCCGTCTAAATTTAAGTACGCACCAATATGTGAAACCTTTTATGATGGTTTTTATAAATTTAAGTACGCACCAATATGCAAAACCTTTCACGACAATTTTTATAAAAACCATCATGGAAGGTTCTACATATTCGAAACTTTTAGTCACCCGCCCAAATTTAAGCACACGCCAATATGCGAAAGCTCTCTCGATGGTTTTTATAAAAACCGTCATGGAAGGTTTCGCATATTCAAAATTTAGTCCCCTGTCCAAATTTATTGCGGAACCTTTCGTAATGGTTTTTACAAAAACCGTTGTGGAAGGTTTTGCATATTCAAAATTTTAGTCCCCGCCTACATTTGAGCACGTGATATACAGAACTTTTCACGATAGTTTTTATAAAAACTATCATGTAAGGTTCTGCATATTCAAAATTTCTAGTGCTTGGCCCAAATTTAAGCAGGTGCCAATATGCACCTTTCGCCTAATTTTAAGCATGCGACAATATGCAAAACCTTTCATGATGGTTTTCATAAAAACCATCGTGAAAGGTTCCGCATATTCAAAATTTTTAGTCTCCTACCCAAATTTAAGCACTCGCCAATATGTGGAACCTTTCATGAGTGTTTTTATAAAAACTGTCATAGAAAGTTGAATCTTACATGACTATTTTGCTAAAAACCATTGTGAAAGGTTAATCTTATACAATATTTTTTAGCAAAACCGTCGTGTAAAATTACACCTACCATGACGGTTTTTACTAAAAACAGTTGTGAAAAGTTCCGCATCACTAACACGATGGTTTTTGTATTTTTAGGTGTACTTAAAATTGGGTGGCAGACCTTTTGTTGGAAAAATAGTATACTATATTCAAATTTTCTAGTGCTTGGCCCAAATTTAAGCATGTGTCAATATGCGCCTTTCACCTAATTTTAAGCACACGCCAATATGCAAAACCTTTCATTATGGTTTTTATTAAAAACATCGTGAAAGGTTCCGCATATTTGAAATTTTTAGTCTATTACCCAAATTTAAGCACTCACCAATATGTGGAACCTTTCATGACTGTTTTTATAAAAACTATCATATAAAGTTGAATCTTACACAACTATTTTGCTAAAAACCATTGTGAAAGATTAATCTTACACAACATTTTTTAACAAAACCGTCGTGAAAAATTACACCTACCATGATGGTTTTTACTAAAAACAGTCGTGAAAGGTTCCGCATCACTAACACGATGGTTTTTGTATTTTTAGGCGTACTTAAAATTGGGTGGCGGACCTTTTGTTGGAAAAATAGTATGCTATAGAATTTTAAAATTTTTTATATTAAAGTATTTTTCAAAACACAAGTTTGACACCCTATATGTATAAATTAACCAGATCTTACTAACCTTTGAATGCCAAAGAACTCCCACAATCCATGAAGAGAAGTAACATTCTAGAAAAGCCTCAACCAACTGGTCTTCTTTGCTATTCTTTATCCATGATCGGAGTGAGTGTGGGCTCACACGTACAGCTCTACCACCAAGCGACTCTCCTTCCAACCAATTGAGAGAACTCAAAGCTAGTGTCCGTGATTTGTGAATAAGAGCTCTCATGGAGTTTCAGAATCTCACTAGTAGAGTTTCACTCTTAATCTCTTAATTGATCTAAAATACTTCTGAGACTCACTCCTTTTTTATAAAGGTTGGGTCTTGAGTCAGTCCTTATCAGATAAGGTCTCAAAAATTCGAATCAAATAAAATTCAGAACAATATCTGATGAAATCCGCGTGATCTTTTTATTGCGCGGTCGGCATGGCAAACTTGCCCCATCGGCATGCCAAACCTGCGATAAAAAAGTCAACAAATCTTTTATTTTACACCCGAGATTCTATAAGATAAAGTCTCAATTTTAATTTAAATAAACCAATAGAAAAGTTATCTAATTAAAACAACTTTATCTAGATAATCTCTAGGAAAATAAATAAATTTATGATAATTCTACAAGTTTATCTTGATTTAATTTATTCAAAATTAAATCAACTGATAAACATACAAGAATTATCTGATCCCAATTATTCAACAAGTTTATCTTGAATTAATTTTGTCACAAAATTAATTCAACCAAATTTATGATAATTCTACAAGTTTATCTTGATTTAATTTATTCAAAATTAAATCAACTGATAAACAGATAAGAATTATCTGATCCCAATTATTCAACAAGTTTATCTTGAATTAATTTTGTCACAAAATTAATTCAACCAATAAACATACACGAATTATTTGATCTTAAAAATTTCAGCCAATTTGATAAATTTGATATAAGTCACCAATTATTGGAAAAACACGCCGTATCATTACAGGATTTTTGTGAGCTAACAAAGGGGACATGATGGACCTATATAGTTCAAACTCCATATAATTATTAAACCCAACATCCTAGATATACATTTCATAATTATCAACTCCAACGCTACTCCACTAAAAGCTTGGAGCTACACTCTTGAACTATATAGAATTACAAAGCCCATATAGCTAAGTCTCCATGACATATCATAGTATATCGTATCCCCATAGGATTATCCATAATTGACCTAAGGACAAGTTCTATCTTACTTTTCTAATTATTTTTATCGTACATTCCATTATCTCATGAAAACTTATCATCCAAAGATGGTATACCATTTGGTTACACCTATGTATCCAAATGGTTAAGCATCTTAGTTTTTCAATTATAGGATAATGCATATTAGAGGATATCACTACTCCTAAAGAAGTGCTATGGATTCCATATCTATGAATAACGGGTCTACGGTATCAAGAGTCATGCCTCCAACATACCGACATACGTATCACTATTAAAATATGGGTGTCACCCTTTGGTACATCAAAAGACATATGTAAAGACAACGGGCCCACTATTCATTTTAAGATTAAGATACAATTCAAATGATTGTCTAAAGTGAATCAATTTACTAAGACAGAATTATTAATCCAAATCAATTCACTTTATGCCCCAATCCAACACATCGTCACTTATGAAAATGTGCCAATGTTTTTATTCATGGAGTCCACCTCTAATGGTGAAAACGAAGCATTTTCCATTAGGGATATAGACAATATAACAATCTTTACATGAATAAAGCGTCCAACTTTATTCCCTCGATTGCGGATCTTATGATTTAGACTGTCACGTTAAGAATCGTGTCTTCTGCATAATCTGTCATCAGATGCCCAATTCTTAAAGGTTTAGACTGACAGTCTCAGACTTTTGTTTGCTTAACATACATTCAACAAATATGAACGTAAAGAGGACAAGATTTGGTATATAAATAATAAATAAATTTTTTATTGATAAAAATGTCTCCAAAACATTTTATAATTTTACTCCTTAGGGCATACACGTCTAATAACTTCCACGATGGTTTTTATAAAAACCATCATGGAAGGCTCCACATATTCAAAATTTTTAGTCCCCTGCCCAAATTTAAGCACGTGCCAATATGTGGAACCTTTTATGACGATTTTTATAAAAACCATTGTAGAAAGTTGAATCTTACATGACTATTTTACTAAAAATTTTCGTGAAAGGTTCTGCGTCACTAACACGACGGTTTTCGTCTTTTCAGGCATACTTTCCACATTTTTACCTCTCTTTACCACGACGGGTTTTGAAAAAACGTCATTAAATAAAGGTTGTATAATCTCAAGTTTCTAGTAGTGAAGGTAAGTTTTTTTCTTTCATTTGTCTTTTTCGTTTTTAAATAAAGGCCTTTAACATTATGTCCACTTTGTGGGGCTATTAAATGAGATTGATTTTTTTTTTAATATCGATTAGGAGTAGTGCTCTAAAATTTAATGGCTATGAGAAGAATATAATCTAATATATAAATACATTTATATATAAGATTTGAAAAAAAAATGAACGGGCCTTAAGCCCCCACTCATCCAATGTTGGCTACTTAAATTTTTCAATCAAATCTATTGGTGAGTCTGATTTATGATCGGGATTGAATAATTGTGTTAAAATAAGTCGTGTCCAAATTAATAGTTATATTACGTAGATATGGAAAGGAATTTTCTTTTCTTTTTTTATTAAGGAAAATTTTTATTTTAGTGCCCTATGTTATACCAAATTTTGAGATTAGTACCTTTTGTTTTAGAAAATTTCATGCCAATATGTTGACTTTTCAAAAAATCTTTTTCTAGTATCTTAAGGCTGTTTTGGAACACAAATAAAAAATTACCCTTTTATAAAATATAATTAGTGAACCAAAAATTTTTAATCAAAATAATTGTAAAAAAAATGAAAAAAAAACACTCAAAATTTTGAATAAATTTTCAAAAAAAAGAAAACCATAAAAAAATCTAGCCATGGGGTGGTGGAGGCAGGGAAGAATACTAGTAGAGGAGCAACTGGCGACGGTCGAGGTGTCACAATGTCAGTCAGTGACGATTCAAATTTTGAGGGAATGTGATTGATTCTGCCATCGACGAGTTTGTATGGTCAGCCATGGAATGTGATAGAAACTGAGACCACGATGGTCATGTTGAGCTCGCGATTTGACCCTACCCCCTCGTGACCCATGACGTTTGTGATCTGAGACCTCGTGACCCTATGACCCAATGTTGGAACGACAAACTTAACCCATAGTCTCAATCACGATCGAGATCTCGTGACCCTACGACCCAACGCTAGAGAGATGAAGCAACGAGCTCGACCCAAGCGATGGTGAATTGCGTTGAGGTCGGACAGCCTGTGGGTGAGCTTAGTGAGGAAGGTGAGGTCATATTGGAGGTTGTAGACGATGGCTAAGCGTGTCTCTAGCAATCATGGCTTTTTTTTTAGATTATTTTTTTTTTCAGTTTTTGGGTTTTTTAATTAAAAATCTTAGTCAACTGATTTATTTAATAAAAAAAGGTAATTTTCTCCTTTTTGGGTCCTAAAAAAGGTTGGTAAAAAAAGATTTTTTAGAAGGTCGAGTTATGGACATTAATTTTTCTAAAATAAAGAATACCAAACTCATATTTCGATATAACACAATATACTAAAATGAAATTTTCTCTTATATTAAAATCACTTTTTTAAATATGTCCAAAATTCAATATTTTTCCTATACTCTAGTAATATATCTATAATATATGTATTATTAAATTATTATGTTAAAAGAACGAGTTTTCTTTTAGGTGCTTTTCAAAATTTTGTTCCACCGTTTTGTCTTCTAGTGCTGTGTGTGTTTTGTTCTATTTTTTTTCCTTTAAAAGTCTATTGTCTATTATCTATCTATTACATTATTAACATATATTAAAGGATTATTTTTATATTTGTTTAAAATGTACTACTTAATCCCTTTCATTTAATCTAACTTTGTTAGTGTTTAGACTTTTCATCTGGAATATCTTTATACCCCCTACATCCCCTCCCTACCCCTTGATTTTCAAAATATGTCACTCTATTCCCTCTTGTTTTTGTTTGTGAATAACCTCCTTCCATCCAACGTCATTTTGACTTAATAAATTGATTTTTTTCTAAATTTATGAGACCTTCATGTCAAAGCAATCTATATATATACAACTTACATGAATATTTTTACAACATGCTATTGAAATAAAAATACACAAAAAAATTCAACAGGAGAAAATAAAAAACAAAAGCCCCACAAAATCTCTTAAGCTCTATTCCTTAAACTCTTTTATTTTGAGGTTGAAATGACCTATTGTAAAAAATCATTTTCCTTCAACATTTTTTTAAAGTAAACTCTTTTTTAGGTTTAGGTTTTTCCCCAAACTTTGAAGGAAAATGACATTGACTTGCTAAGTTGAACAAAATTAGATAGAATGAGGTTATTTGCCTACAAAAAATTAGGAAGACATTGTGACATATTTTGAAAGCTGGGGAACAAAATAACATAATAGTTTGGGGGAAAAGTATTCCACAGAAAGTCCAAAAACTAAGGAAGTTAGATGAGAGTGGAATACTTGCTAATGGAACAAAGTTTGAATGAAGTAAGTAGTATGTTTTAAAAGTCAATGAGTAAAATGACATAAGTGATAAAGTTCAAGGCGCAAATGTGAAAATAATCCCATATAAAAGCACTAAGCAACATTTGTTTCTCTTTCTCCCAAGTTTTGTCCATGGGTTTAGTTTCCCCTTTATTTGTTTTTCTTTTTTATTTCTTCTAAACATTCTTCCCCTTTCATCTTCACTTTTCCTTTCTTTTGCTTTTTTTTTTTTTAAATAATCTCAATTTTTTGTTTTGAAATATGCCATCAAAATACTTTCTTTCTTAATATATCCTAATATAAAATAAATTTCATTTAAATATTTTATCGAACTTGATCTTTGTGACTATTTTTTTTCATCTAAATTCCTCTAACAATATATCTTCCTAAAATATGTCATGTTTAAACATCATTTTCCTTTCAAATATGTTCTTAAGAAAAAAAAAAAGAAAAAGAACTTTTGGTCCCAACAAAGCTGGACATAACATTTTGTACGCCTCTTCTCTATTTTGACAGGTTTTTTTTTTTTTTTCCCTTTTAGAGTTTCTTCCTTTGTTTTTGCCTTTTTATTTTTATAATTTTGGCTTTCTTTCCCTTTTGCATTCTTATATTTTTTTTTTCTGTTATTTTTTTATCCATGATTTTCATTTGTTTTCTTTTGAAATATATGAGTAGAATATTTCTTTTTCTAATTTATCCCTATTTCGTAACCATTATTTTGGTTTGAGGCTACATGTTTATTAATATTAATATTAATAATAATATTATTGCTATTGTTGTTGTTGTTATTTTGCTTCCTTATTGTTTAGTCATTTTGCTATGTTAAAAGAAATTTCTTTCAAATATGTCCATGTTTATTTTCATATGCCTTTTTGAAATACCTTTTTCGCCTTTCTTGTTCATGTTAAAATAGGTTTTTGGGGTTTTCTAACTGGACTTCTACAACTTTTTTTTTCTCCTAGAATTGTGTCTCCTTTAAAAAAAAAATTCCATCTGGTCATTTCAACTATTATTTTTTAATAAATACATTCTCTCTAATTTATTCCTATTGACCTAATTTTGGAAAGCTCTTTTTTTCCATATTTTATTCTTGTTAACATATTTTCTTTGATATGTGTTTGTGCTTAATTTTTTGATTCTCTTATTTTTCTTTTGTTAAAAGATCCATTACAATGTAATCCTTTTATTGTACTCAAACTAAAAAGTTTTTCACTGCATATTCCCAGTGAAATATATTTTTTGGATGTGGCCCTATTTTGTTTTTCTTGTCTAATCTTATTATTTTAAAGCAACACTACTCTTAAAGATGTTTGTGTTGCCTTACAACTAACAACTAAAATTTTTATTATTAAATAAATTTTAAAAATAATAATACAATAATCAAAATTTAACACATAAGTAAAATTTACAAAATTACTCAGGCATGTAGTGTTCGACAAGAATTTATATAAAACTAGCATATTGACATTTCTATTTATACATATATTTTCGTTCCTCATTTCCACCTTTCTTCAAGTGCTTTGACAACAGTGATTACCTTTTTGACTAAGGGCCCATTTGGGATAGCTTTTGTTTTTGCTTTTAAGTAGTAGAAGAGCTTTTTATTTAGTGTTGGATGTTATTTGAAAAAGTACTTTTTGATTTTAGAAGAGCTTTTGAACTGTTTAGTTAAATAAGTCAAATGCTCTTATTCTTATAAAAATAATAGTTAATTATATACCTATACCTCCTAGTTTTCATTGTTTCTCAATTTGTTCTTCTGTTTTTAGTATCTATTGAATTTAAAAAACTTATTTTAATAAACTTGCACCTTTTCAACTAAAAACATGAAGATAAGATAAAAATACCCTTAATTAAACCTAATTTGTTTATGAAACATATGCTTCTTCTTAAGAAAAATTTTTATAAAATATTTTAAAAATATAAAGTCATAAAACCTGAGATCTTTTTCTAAAAAAATTTGATGTTTTGTTTTAGAATTTTTTATGTTTTTAATTATAAGAGTTTTCATAACTACTTAAGAGAAGTCATGTTGGTTTGTCTAATTTTTCCTATTCATAGGGATGAAATTGAAATAAGTTTTTATAATTCAAATGAGATCTTTGTAGTTTCTAAGAATATAGGGACAAATTGTGAAATAATTAAAATTAAGAGGTGAATTATGTAATTAACCCTAATAAAGTAATGTAATATAAGGATATAAATGGAATTTTTAATTTGTTATTCACAAATATAAGGTTAAAAAGTTGAATAAAAAGGCTTTTGATATGCACCAAAGAAGTGGTTTGTTCTAAAAGTACTTAAAAAAGTCAAAAGTTAAAATAGCTTGTTTATCCAAACTGGTCCAAAAGCAGCTTTTAGGCTAGACAAATTATGTTTGGATCTTCAATCCTATTTTTGTGTAGTCATCTATCATAAAAATATATATAATTTTATGGTGATATTAGGAATTAAATGATGAATATTTCTAGATACTTTGTATTGGTTTTCCAGATTTGTTTTCATTGATGGTGATGGGTTTTGATTTTTTAAAATAGGAAACTACTTGTTTTTTGTTGGTATCTTTTTGTGGAAATTTTTGTGAACAATATTAGGTCTTTTTTTGATTCATGTAGATTTTCTTGATAAAATTTGAAACAAAATCTAAGCAAAAAAGAATACTGACAAACTTGACTTTTGTGTTTTGTTTCTAGTTTTCATATTCTGACTGACGTCCATCTATGCAATCAAAGTGTGGAGACGTCTGTCAAGCCGATTGTTGAAACAGTAGAGTCAAACTTTCTTGATTTGTTTCAAAGTAAAGTTTTGACAACTAGGATCCGAATTTCAGTATGATCTCAAGGAGATTCGACCCTAAACTTAGTAGAAGGAATCAAGACACTTTCTTAGGGCTAGGCTTTGCCTATTTAAAGGATCACATATTGTGATTCATTTCTAGAGGTTCATTGTGAGAGAAGAGCAAAGCATTTCTTAGCCTTAAACACTTAGTTCCCAAAATCTATTTAGTCATTGTGCATTCTTCCAATCTAAAAGGTCCGGAGAGGAGCTATTTATGGATGGAAGGCTTAGAGTATGTTAGTTGGATAGAAGACGATTGAAGTCGACTTGGAGTGAGGCAAGGAGTGCAAAGGCGAGTTGTAGAAGAAGATATCGTGGGTTCCTGTATTGGTGTAGATTTTAGGCTTTCTTGTAATCCCAATCCTTGTAACTATAATTCGGTATAAGTGAATCTTTTTTATATATGGTGTGATTAGCATCCGTGGTAACGCTAAATAACCATATCATTGTATTCGTTTTTAATTTTTCGTGCCTTTACTTTATATAGCAAGTACTTTTGGTTATTGTTAAAATAGGGTAAAGTTAACATGTTTTGTATGTAGAGAATATTGTTTGTTTTGCCTGTAAGGTCTAACAAGTCAAAAGCAACATTTTTTAAGCCATTTCAAACAGAGCCTAAATCTTCTCACCGCCGAAACCTTGTGTTCACATTGCCTGCACAGTTCACATACAATCACATGATATCTCTCTGGCAACAAGGTCTTTCAATAAATGGACCACTGTTTATCCGTCTTCTTCTTCTTCTTCTTCTTCTTCTTCTTCTTTTTTTCATCTCTACTCCCCTGCCTTGTTGAGCGAAAACTTGACATAAATGCTTCAGGTGGGAAAATTGAGAGAGACAAGTAGGATTCCCTTTTTGGGAGAAATTAATATTTTCACTAATCCCTCATAAGGGAAATATTGCGCAATTAATATTAATAATTAATTAATAGCCAATTGAGGTCAAAGAGAAATCTTTTGTCAATTTAAAAATATTGGTCAACATAAGGTACAACTTTAGGAAAATCATGTGGTAGAGTATGTAAAATATTCTGGTAGGAAAATTGAGAGAGACAAGCAGGATTCCCTTTTTATTTGGGAGAAATTAATATTTTCACTAATTCCTCACAAGGGAAATACGGCACGATTAGTATTAATAAATAATTAATGGTGAATTGAGGTCAAAAGAGACATCTTTTGTCACTTTAATAGTTTTTGGCCAGCATAAGGTATAATTTAGGAAAATCATGTGGTATAGTATGCAAAATATACCCTATTGATTTGGAGGAAAAAAATACCCTATTGATGAAAACACATTTTATAGTGTTATATCAAAATCATATTTAAAGCATAACAATTTAACTAAATTTTATGGAAATTTGAAGGCTTATAATTGTGCCCTACGAATAAGCAATGAAATACGTGTTACCCTATCTAGTACTAAATTCTCCTTTATAATTTATTCTTTCAGGTTAATAAGTTTTTTTGTACCTTGTCGAGTGAGATTCAATAACAAAATAAAAGAAGTTTGGAAATCTAGGTGATGTTTTAAGTGAAAATGGGCATTTTATTTCCCAAGTAAAAATTCAAGCACAAATCTGCTTGTCAACTTCTTTGTGACATATGGAAGCACAAGTCTTTAAAACGTCCAAATTTTACCACTTAAGCCTATATAAGTATGTAAATGTGTGATTTAAAGTTTAAATATTGGTGATTTCATCTCTTTAAGATAGTGAGAATCATACGTCCTACACCATATATAAAAAAAAAAAAAAATTATGGTTTATTATAATACTGACAGCGTTAACAACTTGAAAAATTTTCAATTGGTGAAACAAGTAGCATGTGTGAAAAATGTTTTTACACAATCACTAATTTCTTAGCTTTTTATGTTTTTGTTCACATCTATGTGAAGCTTGTGAAACAGTACTTAATGTTGCCCTTTGTTTCAATTTACCTCTAAATTGACTGTTTTTCTTCTTATCTTTCTTACGGCCCTATGACATTTTTGTTGGAGATTGTTGTTTGGTAAATCTTGCATTTGTCTAACATAGAACTGAAGTTTATTCAAATTAGGACTAAATAAAAAAAAAAAAAATTATTAGGAAAACCTATAATTAGTGGCAAACTTATACAATCTCTATTAGAACTCCATTCTTTATTCCCACTAAAGATTAAAAGTTCAGAGTTCAATAAAATTTTGCAAGTAGGAGTTTCTTTCTTTCTCTTTTTTTTTTTTTTTTTCAATTAAGGTTTTGAAAATAGTATGAACATCTTAACGTCCTTTTCTGTTTACACATGCGCCATGTGGATCCGTTCAAGTTAATGAGGGGGGACCTGATTGGGCTCTCTTCACGTATTATTTTGTTTGTTTTCTTTAGCTTTTGTTCACAAGAATCCTTTAGTTAGGACCGCAAAGGTGTAGACGTCCAGGTCTCACGCATATGACGTGGTCTAGATCTTTTCTCAAGGAAAAGAATCTTCAAAATAATAATTTTCATTTTCCCTATGCTATACACAAGTAGAATACGGTCTTTGCAATGCTTCCAGTTCCCCCAAGGCACAATGAGTAGTTATTGAACCAAAACCAAACTATTTTTATTCTAGGAGATCTCGACGGCCTAATGCCCCAAGACGAGGTCAATAAAAAGCCCAACTCGGCCCATTAATCTCAAATAGAGTAGAAGTAGAGACGATTGATTAATCTCCTCACTCTAGGATAAGGTCGAGCTTTAAACGAGCTTCATATCCTCCCCTAATTATTGCGCCTATCATTCCAAGAAGAACACACAAGAATGAGCTGGACCAGTAGTCGAGACAGTGCACCCGAAATTAAGACTACTAGCACGAGACTTGATGCACCTTCTACACATGCAAAGACACCACATCCAAAGGTTGGTATAGAATACGAAGATTCCTACCCTCTTAGCAATATTGTAATCATTTTTAGTAATAATGTAGCATCTTATAAAAGGGAAAGACGGAAAGAAGGAGAAGGTACTCTCCCCTCCATCAATTAAAAAACACCATCTCCATTCTTTCATTTCTAACAACTGTGTATTGTATATGAATTCATGATAAGAAAAATACAATAGACGTAGCTCATTAAAAAGTAAACTATTATAAATTCATGTATGCTCCTTTCATCCTTCTTCATTTGATTACATTAATCTATTGGGACCATGAGTGATTTGTGAGCATTATTAATTTGATCATTTTCCACCATCAACAATTTTCATCATCCTATCATGAAATTTAATCCGTGTACACAGGGCGGCGCCAGAAAATTAGTGAGGAGGGACAAAAATATGACAAAACTAATAGGTGAGAGGCAAAATTGATTTTAAGGAAGATGGAATATAACTTTAAAAAGAGCGTGAAATATAATTTTTATAAAATTTCATATACAAAATTAAAAAAAAAAAAATCAGGAAATGTGGTCTATATGGCTCCACCCTTGTGTGTACGAATCTCTCCTCAGACTCCTTTAGTTGGGTAAAGAGGCTAATAATTGTCATTGTTTGTGTATTAAGTTGTTCAGCTATTTACAACGACGGAGACATGGTTTTATTCTTGCAAGGCATTAACCAAAATAAAAGGTTTAAAGTAATAAAGATTGCTCAGAAGATGTTAAATCGAACATCAATTTTTGATAGGGCAGTTTAATACATAACTATTGCCCTCTGTAAGTTTAAATCGTTGTAAAGTGTTGCATAACAACTATGATCTTGTGTAGCCGTATGTATCATTATTAGATAACGGGCATAAAATAAACAAATAAATAAACAGACAATTAAGATGTTTGTCTGCAGAGAAAAGCAAGAAGCCAAAAATCTTAATATCAAAAAAAAAAAAAAGGCCACGATCTTGTGTGGTGTTCGGAGCATAATGCATATGTTGCCCAGTAAAAAGCCCATAATCAATCAATCAAAAATATAATTAAAAAATAAAAAAGGGAAATAACACTACCAACAACAATGTTAACGTCATCTTATCTACCCAGGAAAAAAAAAACACTGTTAACCTGGTCTGTCAAACCATTGTATAATTCGGATGTTAAAAAGACACAAATATGGGTGTCCAAAAAAATCTGCTAATCTGTCCAAACTATTCAATCTAAATCAAATCAAACCAAACTGATGGTTTTTATTTTAATTTTACACAAATATTTTTAGTGGTTTGATTAATGGTTTGAACTTCTCAAACCGCCTACCTAAACTGCCACTCAAACCATCAAACAAACTGCCCATTAAACCACCATATTATGTATACTTGTAAATTAATTTAATGTTATTATAATATAAAATGATGAATTAGTGTGTCATAACTAATGTTTTAAAATTAATTTGATCATTTAATAAAATTTTGGGTTAAAGTTGTTTTGGTTATCTTGATAACTTCTAATTGTTTTTAATTATTTTAAATGTCATTTTAAATCTTTGGAACACAAAAATTTATAAAATGTCAAATGTATTCAGTTTTACAAAACCGTGGGCGGCACATAGTTTTCGTACATAAAAAACCGCCCAATATTTCTCTCTATTTAAATCTCTCACTCTCTTCCTCTCTCACCACTCGCTTACTCTCTCTCTCACTCTCCCTCTCATGCTCATCTCTCTCTCTCTCGGTTTCCCTCTTTCTCTCTCAATTTTTCCTCAAAATTTTGAAAGAAAATTTGAAAGCAAGCTTCGGGTTTGCAACAAAGAAGCTTGGGAACGTGATTTGAGGCTTGGATTTGAGGTTAGTTTTGAAATTTCTAAACTTTTTCAAATTTTCAATTTTTCATGCATTTTTGAAATCTAAGTTTGTTTGAGCTTAGAAAACCCTTGATTTGAGTTAAAGGAACTTAGAACACCTAGAATCTAAGCTTTGTTTGAAGAAAAATGGATTCGATTCAAGATTTTTCATTTTTCCTCATTTTTCTCTATTTTTGGATTTTTTGAGATTTTGTGTTCAAATCTTGTTTAAATGAGTTCAAAAGTGGTCTATTATGTTTTTCTATCATCTATGATTGTTTTTCATGCCTGAGATTTGAGAAAAACAGGTTAAAATGAAGATTTGAGTTTTGGGAGACCCAAAACCCGTGTCTGAGATTTCTAAAAATTTTTCAGTTCGACAGGCTAGATTCAAAGGACCGGTAGGCCAAATTCATCCGATCGGCAAGCCGAACCTGGGAATGTTTAGCTGACCAGACATGGTCCTCCGGCAAGCCGAACTGTGCAGTTTGGCCTGCCGAACCAAGGGTTCGACAGGCCGACCGAACTAGGGCAAATTTTATGATTTTTATCCATTTTCACTGTTTTGAACCCCGATCGAAATTTCAACTTTATAAAATGATTTTAAAGATACAAATGGCACACTAGGACATCATGAAACAGTTTAGTAACATAGAATGTCTCAAACTAGATATTGATCGACTTAGTTTGTATTTAGGATTGTTCGTGGTTCGGCGGAGTTAACATATAGCGGACCAAGATTACGGTGTAGGGCACCAGCACGAGTATCAAGGTAGGATTTCTACCCCCTTCTTTGGTAGCCTAATTTTAAATAATTTGTCCTTGAAAAGGATTTTTATCAAAATGTTTTCAAGGATGAATTAAAAGGGAATTTTATCGGTTGTTTTATGAACCATGGATTGAGATGAATTTTATAATGAACTCCATAATGAATGTAAATGATAATACTCGGTAAATGAGTTTTGAATAATGATGAAAATGAACATAAGGGCATGATGCCATATCAGAGATCGGGTCGTGTAGCGATCGACCTTGGGGGCAGGTCTCGAAACCCAGCTAGGCCACTACGGTGGTGTTATTCATATGGTTTGCCTAGGAAAAGAAAACGATGAGAATTCTGGTCGACCAAATAAACTGTTTTGGGTAAGAACGGTTTAACTTAAATTTATTTATTCAAGTCTTCTTTTAAATAATCTCTTGAATAGTGAGATTTCTTTTTGAATTAAATGATTTCTTAAAATATAGTCCTACTGAGCCTTTCGCTCACATTTTACTTGTTTTCAAACTTCTCCCCCTCTAGGTGGATTTCCTCTTAGGTTCAGAGAGGACTCAACGGACAGAACTTAGAGCAGTAGAAGGGCTAGTAGATTATTCGTAATAATTGAACAAGGCATGCAATGTTTTAACTTTCTTTGTGCTTGGACTGTGGTTGTATTATTATATTGTTAGTACAATATCTGTGCACAAGTTGTAGGTCAATGGGACCCATACTCGCTATATTTATTATTTTATTTCTTGCTTAATGATTTGCTCAATGATTTTATCTGTTTAATGATTATGAATTCTTTTACAAAAATGGTTTTTAAATATTTCATACTTTTATATTTAATTTAACCCTTAAACTCATGTTTTTAACTAAATTTTTATTTAATTAAATTAAATCAACCGCCACGTCACCTTCCATACCCCGAGGCATGATAGAATGATATCGAGCTCAAGGTTATGAACCTTGGGAATTATGCACACATATGTATGACAATAAAATACCTCTGACAGTCTAAATTTTGTTTTCAGAAGTGAGAGAATGGCACTTAGACGTTGTTCGACAACTAACGCCGAGTTTGGAAATGATGAGGGTATGATGAGGTCTATGTTTGTGGCATTCTGGCAGATGGCAGCTAGAGCTAGACCGGAGGATTCTGATGCTAGTCGTCGGCATACATATTTTAAAGAATTTTGGCGTGCGTCTATTCTGACTTTTGATGGAAATGGAGATCCGCAATTGACAGAATATTGGCAAGATTCGATTGTGAAGCATTTGGATACGCTTGATGTGTCTTATGAGTATCATGTAGAATTTGTTGCATATAAGTTCGAGGGTGGTGCTAATACTTAGTGGAAACAAGTTAAGCGTTTGGAACGCAGTGGTAATATCAGTTGGGACAAGTTCAACGAGCTGTTCTATGACCGGTATTTTCTGCAGGGGTATAGAGACCAGAAGACAGCTGAGTTCTACAGGTTGCAGTAGGGTGAACTATTCTGTTATTGCTTTTTAATTTGGAGTTTATAATTTTGTTATAATTTTTAAAATTTTATGTTTTTTAATTTTTCAGGGGAAAAATGTATTAAGGTATAACTGTCTAATTTAGCAAGATCTAATTAGATTCAAAATACACAAAATTATTGATTTTTAAGAAAAATTACATTTTAAATTCTTGAAAATTTGAAAAAAAAAAAGAAAAAAAATCATTCTAAGAAAGTACAAATTATCATTAAAAGTGTGTAAAAATGAACACGGAGGAGCGACATGAACATGACCCGCCCTAACCCATGACGTATATGACATGTCACCCTCAATCAACCAACAGCTCGACATCCACCAGCAACCTGAAATCAGCACATGATATTTTATCACTTTAAATCTACTATTTATGCACCAAAATTACATAAACCTAACATAAAACATATATTTTCTTAAAATCAAACTAATGAAATACTTCTAACACATCCAATATGATGTCAATTTAGTGTCAATTTTTTAATACTATATACCGAGGGAATAGATTTTAAAAATACTAGATTAATAAGCTATACGTTAGCGTCGAGCAGATTGATATGTATTACATGACCTATTTTTGGACTTGTCAATTTCAGGTTGATGCTAACATAACTTGTAGATTGTTTTTTCAACACTAACCCATAAAAAAATCATGTGATTCTGTGTCATGTTGTCGTTTTATAACCCGTATTGTTAACCTTATATTAGGGGGAGATAAGTTGCAGTTTGATATTATTAATCGTCACACAAATTGACTGATTAAGCATTGCAATGTGATATAAACTGTTAATAAGATAAAAAAAAGTGATTAATTAACTTCATAAACTGGTAACTTTAGAGCTTGAATTGAGGTCTCTAAACAATAATTTGTTAACTTATAAGTTTGAGAAATGCTAGAAGTATTAAAGATTTTTTGATATAAAATGCCATTTAGAGCTCAAGCTTCTTGGACAAATACTAGATGCTATTAAACTTATTGACTCCTGAAGCAGTTCAAGAGATACACTTGAAATTTAGAAAGAGATCTCAGTAGATTATGTCAATGTGCAACTAACATTAAATTGCAATATAAGTTATTGTCAACAGTTGCAAAAAAACAAGAATTTTTTAATAGTTTGAAAAATGGATGATCTTAAGAGATGTATAGAATCCGTCGAATCAACGACAATAAAATTTTCCAAAGAGTGTAAAGGATGCGATCTAGACAATATGTACTTGTAGATATAGTGTATTATGGACCAACAATTTAAATAATTAGAATTATTGGGTTGCCCTAAAAATATTCACTGAAAAACATGATAACATAGCGGAATGCATCCATCATGAAAAACTTGAAAACGCAATGGAATGGATCCATCACTATGTACAATGGTTAAATAGACCTTTTAACTTACGAGTTTCGCAAAAATTCTAGATGTCAAATTTAAACGTTTTAAAATCTTTAAGTCTTTCTTGTTATTCTTCTCTCTTTAAATCAACAGATGTGTGGCAACAGTGAGACTCCTGGGCAAAGGTTCTCAAGGCTTTGAAGGAGAAAGCTATAAGAACTCCAAATGAAGGCCAAACAAAAGCTTGCAGGATAGAGCCTCTGATGTCTATTATGGATACACATCAATTAAGAGATGTGTCACTCCTATCTCTATTAGTATAATCTAAAATCCATCCAATATCTTTTTAAGATTCAATTTGGATAACATTTAAAATAAATATGTTTCCTGATTATCTCTCAATTCATTATATCTGAGGTAATAAATAATATGCAATATCCATCTTAACTTTTAAAATAGATTTTTTTTTTCTATGCATTTAAAATTATCATATCACATAAAAATCATGTGACGTAGTTACATTATCAAGGTATGGAGAAACAAACAATTGTTACCTGCATGGTATATTGTTGACGCCACACACAGTGCAAATGGTACATTGTGTAAATTTCTAATTCAACCACTACTGATTAGAAATTATGCAAAAATATTTCCATTAATTCATTTGAAGGAGTATTACAAAGCTAGCAAGGGTACCCAGTAGGCATATATTCTCTAAGCTTCAATAATTATCTATAATTTGATTATCTCATAATTAATAAAAAATTATTATTAACTTCAATTTTGCTACTATCAAAAACTAAAGTTGCATTCCTAAATTATATTTATTAATTACATAGAATCTTAAACATTAAATGGTAACAAAAAGATTGTATATGGACATGATTATTTATCATATGATAATACCCTATATATACATAATATTCATAATTAGAGTTAGGTTTATCATTTACATACAACCTCTCTAATTACTTCTTGGTCCATGACCACCGTTAATTCTCTAATGGATAACATTTTTATGAACAAATCATAAATGATGATTTTGATTAATATTTAATATCCTATATTTAATAGCAAGATCTTTTCGAGCAAGTTTTCCCAAATTAATGCTCGTAAGAATATTATCTTATTATCCTATTAAATAGGAGCTATGAATTCTATATCTATGAGAAGTGTTTCTAGCTACCTATAATATTATGGCTCTAATATGCTGATTTTTTTTTTTTTTTTATCGTGGATTAATAGATCTCACTCATTAATAATCCAAAGACATAATAAATAGATGTGAGTACACCAATCACTTCAATATTGAGGTAAGATCCATAAAATGGTCGATAATGATAAAATTTTAATTTCTCATTACAGAATTACATAAGAAATTCAATTTTATTTTGGACCAAGTTTCAAATGTTCTAAACACATTGATGTGTCTGTAAAGATTTTTTTATCCTATTTTTGTGTTGTCAGCTATTATAAAAAAAGATATATGATTTTGTGGCTATAGCAGGGATTAATTAGTGAATATTTCTAAATCCCTTTTATTGAGTTTCCTGATTTTTTTTTCATCAATAGTGATGAGTTTTGACTTTCAAGAATACAAAATTGCTCTTTTGGTTAGTATCTTTTTATGGAAAGTTATAAGTAATATTGA
Source organism: Artocarpus heterophyllus (assembly GCA_025403435.1). Taxonomy (NCBI): domain Eukaryota; kingdom Viridiplantae; phylum Streptophyta; class Magnoliopsida; order Rosales; family Moraceae; genus Artocarpus; species Artocarpus heterophyllus. The sequence goes on from CM046343.1 coordinate 15,027,706, forward strand.
ATTTGTCACAACCCGCCTTTTTACGGGTTGTGGTTTAATGTTTTCCTTACTTACGTATCTATAAAAACTTGAAAATATTTTTTTTAATAAATATATTACACATACATACTGAAATTTCTTTTATAATTATATGTATAACTACACAAGCAACTTTCTTTTTTAAAGCAATACTTACTTAGAATATCCAAAAGAGGTTTTGTCTCACTTAACCATACTATATAATTTATACATCAAGATCCAAAATAACTTAAAATAAATAGCAATGGAAACATATCTGTGGTGGTATCCACACCCTGGTCTGCACATTGCTCATATTCCCCCACCAGCTCATCAGCATATTCATTCTGACCTTCTAGTGGAAATTCCTATAGCATGAAATAGCTAAGTGAGCTTATGCTCAGTAAGTCCAAACATAGCCCACATAAATCTTATACTAATATGTATGATCAATTTATGCTTTCTTACAAACATTTCTTATTCTTGTTAAATCTTCTCTTTCATTAGGGCCCAAGTGATCATACCATATGTGTGTTGGAAAAACAGTACGCAGCAAAATTATAAAATTTTTTATATCATAGTATTTTCTAAAACATAAGTTTGATATGCTATATGCATAAATTAACCAGATCTTACTAACCTTTGATCGCTGAAGGATCCTTGCAAAACGTGTAGAGAAGTAACGTTCCAGAAGAGCCTCAACCAACTGGTCTTATTTGCTATTCTCTATCCACGACTGGAGTGAGTGTAGGCTCACACGTACAGCTCTTCCACTAGGTGACTCTCCTTCCAACCAATTGAGAAAACCCAAAGCAAGTGTTCATGATTTATGAACAAGAGCTCTCAGGGAGTTTCCAGATTCTCACTAGTAGAGTATCACTCTTAATCTCTCAATTGATCTAAATAACTCATGTGACTTACTCCCTATCTATAGAGGTTGGGTCTAGGGTCAGTCCTTATCAAATTGGGTCTCAAAAATTTGGATCAGAATCAAATTCAAATTAATATCTGATAAGATCCGTGTAAAAAACGCGTGATCTTATCCTTCGCTCATCGACAGGTCGATCAGGATGATCGACAGGTCGAACAGGCCCATCGACAAGCCAAACAAGTGGATCGGCATGCCGAACTATCGAATAAAAAATCTCAGCAAATCTTTTATTTTCCACCCGAGATTCTATAGGATAAAGTCTCAGTTTTAATTCAAATAACCCAATAGAAAAGTTATCTAATTAAAACAACTTTATCTAGATTATCTCTAAGAAAATAAATGAATTCCTAATAATTCTACAAGTTTATCTTGATCTAATTTATCCAAAAATTAAATCAACCGATAGACAGACAAGAATTATCCGATCCCAATAATTCATAAGTTTATCTTGAAGCAATTTTATCATAAAAATTAATTCAACCGATAAACAGACATGAATTATTTGATTCTTCTAAATTTCAACCAATCTAATAAATCTGACATAAGTTACCAATTATTGGAAAAGCACGCCGTATCGTTACTGGATGTTGTGAGCTAGCAAAGGGGACCTATATAGTTCAAGCTTCCGATAATTATGAAACCCAATGTCCCAAATATACATTTCATAATTATCAACTCCAATGCTACTCCACTAAAAGTTTGGAGCTGCACTCTCGAACTATATAGATTTATGAAGCCCGTATAGCCAAGTCTCCGTGACATATCATAGTGTATCATATCCCTATATGATTATCCATAATCGGCTTAAGGACAAGTTCTGTCTTACCTTCCTGATTATTTTTATCTTACGTTCCATTATCTCACCATCGAAAAACTTACCATCCAAAGACAATATACCATTTGGTTACACATATATATCCAAATGGTTGAGCGCTCCAGTTTTCCAATTACAGGATAATGCATATAAGAGGATATCATTACTTCTGAAGAGGAGCTATGGATTCCATATCTATGAATAACAGGTCTACGCTATCAAGAATTATGCCTCCAACGTACCGACATGCATACCACTATTAAGATATGGGTGTCACCCTTTGGCTCATCAAAAGGACACAAGTCAAGACAATGGGCCCACTATTCATCTCAGGATTAAGATACAATACAAATGATTGTCTAAAGTGAATCGATTTGCCGAGACAGAATTATTAATCCAAATCAATTCACTTTATGTCCCGATCCAACACATCGTCACCTATGACAACATGCCAATGTTTCTATTCACGGAGTCTACCTCCGATGGTCAAGACAAACCATCATCCAATTGGGATATAGACAACTAACAATCTTTACATGAATAAAGTACCCAACTTTATTCCCTCGATTGTGGATCTTATGATTTAGGCCATCACCTTAAGAATCGTGTCTTCCACATAATCTGTCCATCATATGCCCAATTCGTAAAGGTTTAGACCGACAGTTTCAGACTATTGTTTGCTTAACATACATTCAACAAATATGAACATAAAGAGGACAGGATTTGGTATATAAATAATGAATAAATTCTTCATTGATAAAAATGTCTTCAAAAACTTATTACATTTTTACTCCTTAGGGCATACATGTCTAACAATGTGCACATAGGTCTTCGTAACACCGAGACCATAACATAACTTTAACTTAAACTCCCCTTTACTTTGGGAGCTGGTACGACACTTTCTTTATCTCTGGTGTTTCATTTACCAATCCAGTTATTTTTGTTATCATACCATGCATGACAATATACGCTCATACTAAGTATAAAACATTTACACTTTTCAATTGTGTAGCACACACAAACATGTTCACATAAATACACCATACCCTTAGACCTACTTTTTCATACTACAGGTGGGTTTGAAACTTAGTTGTTTTTACCGCTATTAAAATTGTCTTCATGTTTCCCTTATTACTCGTGTAAGAACCTGTTTGGCCAATTATATCATTATTAGCCAAATCATCACTATTTAGCTATACATCAATAAGGTATACTTTTCGATTACTATTTTGGAATAATTTTTTGATTACTTAAAGTTTGACCATCCTCTTGTTTTCCTCTATCTTATACGTTTTAGGATCTACACTGCTTAATTCATGAAAAATGACGTTTTTGCTATCGATGGGCCACTTTGAATCCTAGACCCGACTTGACTACTTTAACGTGAAACATCGCTTACTAGGGTAAAAACAAGTGTTCAGGGCATCAGGTTACTAGTTTGCAATAAAAACCCAAATTAAACAAAACTTTGCAATTTATCCCTCATTTGAAAATTTTTGACAATTTTGCCTCCAGGACTCAAAATAATCTTTTTAAATCATTAGTCCCCATTTTTCAAGAGGATCAAATTTTCTCAAAGTACCATATCCTAATTCCTTTTGTAAAATGATGTTTTTGCCCCTAAAATTTTTTTTCCAACTTTAACAAATTTTGTAAAATTTATATTTCACAAACGGAAGCGATTTTCGACAAACTGCCTACAATTTATAGTAGTTTCGTCGAGATCTACAACTTTCATGTTTTGACTTTTCAAAATTCCCACTAGAAAGGGGAGTTTTTGGCCTTTTTTTAATTCTACCGAGAACAAGAATTTTTTTGCAATTTGGTCCCTAGATCATTTTTGTAAAAATCAGTTTTAAAACAGCATTTCCACCACTATGAAGGCAGGTTCTACACTTTGTAAAACCATTTTCATACCCAAATCATAATTATAAAATTAAACACTGAAACTTTACAAAATTACTCTATTTTTCACCAAATGACCCTTTTTTTTACATTTTACCCTGATTTAACCACACAACCCCATCATAAACCATATACACAAACAATCAAAACATAAACTTCCTTGAATATCCATATTCCTTTTGAAATAATCAAAATCCAACAAAAACCAAATAAACTTTAGATTTAAAAAAATTAAACTTACCAAACAAACAATGGATGATCTTAGCCTTCCAAGGGCTTCTTTGAAACTTTTTCCTAGGCATATTTCATATCAGAAAATATTTGGTTACAATCCCCTCCCAAACCAAGAAGAAAATTTCAAAAAAAGTTTACATTTTTACCTTAAAACTATGAAAAACATTGATCTTTAAAGCTTGAAACTTGGTTGGAGAAGGTTTCGTGAGAATTTTGATTTGAGAAAATTTTTGAGAGGGAGGCTAGAGGGTTGCCAGATCTTGGAAGAAGAATAAATGAAAATTTTTTATGTTTAAAGCATTAATTAAAAACTTATCTCTACTTTTTTTTAAAAAAAATAGGTGAGTCATCACCTTCACAATCAAGGGCAATAGGTGGCTTTAGATGATTGGGCCACCTTTCATGGTGTGGTGGCCCAATAAAAACTCATGGGGTGTCCACTTGGTGGGCCCCCAAAATTTCACACAATGTAATTTTTTACCCCGCGGTATTTTTCTTATACTGCTAGAGTGACCCCATTGAAAAACATATTCTTATACTGTATATAATATCCTGCCTATTCTTTAGTCTACTTTTGGGGTCAAAACACAGTATTTCCCGTATCTATGTTTTAACCTTAGTAGTGTACTTACACTGCATTGAATCCCTTTTCACAGTTTGAGGGTTTTGGCATACTTTTCTACTTTATTTTAATCTTAATCACCTATTAATTTATACCATAAAATTATAATTAATTGTGATATAAAATTCGTTTCATGGATATTATTTACCAATTTTTAAGCTTTTAAGCTGACAAAATCTGTATTTAGTAATATCCAATATCGTATCAAGTTTATCATCAAATTTTCTACTAATATTGTTTATTATACATTATCATAATTTTTACAAAAATCTGATTTATAAGAGTAAATTCATTAATTAAATCCAATCAAATATTGGATTTTATTAATGCACTTCCCTTGGCCATTACAACCTACCCTCCTTAAAAGTTTTTGTCCCCAAAAATTAGAACAATTCTGGGTAGACTCTCCTCATTTCATCTTCTCATTCCTAGGTTGCTTCTTCCACTTGTTGGTTACACCATAAAACTTTGACAAGTGGTATCTCTTTGTTCCTAAACTCCTTCTCTTCTCGAGCCAAAATTTGAACTGGTTTCTCCTTATAGGACAGATTCTCTTGCGCTTCAATAGGCTCATGCTGAAGTATATGTGCGGGATCAGGTACATATTTTTTTAGCATGGATACATGGAATACATTATGTACCAATGCCATTTCAGGGGGTAGGGCTAACTTGTAAGCCACCTTGCCTACTCTTTCTAGGATTTCAAATAGCCCAATGTACCTAGGACTGAGTTTCCCTTTCTTCCCAAACCTTACTACTCCTTTCATTGGTGTTACCTTTAAAAAAATCAAGTCTCCCACTTGAAACTCTAAAGGTCTCTGTCGTTTGTCAGCATAACTCTTTTGCCGACTAAAAGCTGTTTCCATCCATTGATGGATCAACTTTACATCTTTCGTTGTTCTTTGAATAAAATCTATGGTCGATAATGCCTTTTCTCTGGTTTCATACCAATGCAAAGGTGATCTACATCTTCTTCCGTATAGAGCTGCATATGGAGCTATACCTATGGAGGTCTGATAGCTGTTGTTGTATGCAAATTCAATCAGTGGAAGATTTTTATCCCATCCTCCTTTGAAGTCTAGCACATAGGCTTCTCAACATATTCTCTAGAGTTTGACTGGTCCTCTTAGACTGACTATCTATTTGAGGGTAGAAAGCTATACTAAAAGTCAACTTTGTTCCCATTGCTTGATGAATGCTCCTCCAGAACTTGGAAGTGATTTGACCATCATGATCAGAGATGATGGATTTCGGGACTCCATGGTATCTAACTATTTGAGCAACATATAATTCTGCTAACCGTTCAATAGAATTGCTAAGTTTAATTGGTAAAATGTGCACAGATTTGGTCAATCTATCTACAATTACCCATATAGCATCATGTCCTCCCGTAGTTCTCGGTGGTCCGGTCACCATGTCCATAGTTATTTGATCCCATTTCCACTTTGGAATTTTGACCTTTTGTAGCTCACCTGTCGATCGCTAGTGTTCAGTTTTCACCATTTGACAAGTGAGACATTTACTGACAAATCGTGTGACATCATTCGTCATTCCATACCACCAATAATGTTCCTTCAAGTCCGTGTACATTTTGGTAGCTCCTAGATGAGCAGCATATGGTGCCTCATGAGCTTCTTCTAGTATCTGCCTCTTTAATTCCTCATCATTGGGAATGCACAATCTGTCCTTATATCAAAGAATACCATCTTCCAAGATACTAAGCTCTGTTTCTTTATTCTCAAGAACTTCATTTTTATACTTGAGTAATAAAGAATCCGCTTCTTGTCTCTCCTTCAAATTTTATAAGATGGTTGGTCAGAATGACAAATCAACTAATCTTTTTGTGACCAACTCTGTTCCTGCTTCCATCAAATCTTTTTGAAGAGATCTTGGTATCAATCACATCATTGTAAGAGAAGACGTTGCTCTACGACTGAGTGCATCAACTACTCGTTTAGCTTTTCTAGGATGATATAGGATTTCATAGTCGTAATCCTTGACTAGTTCGAGCCACTTTTGTTATCTCATATTGAGTTCTTTTTGTGTGAAAATATACTTTAGACTCTGATGGTCAGTATAAATATCACATCTGGCTCTATATAAGTAATGGCCAAATCTTTAGTGCAAATATGACTGTTGCTAATTCCAATTTGTGCGTTGGGTAGTTCCTTTCATGATCCTTCAGCTACCGGGATGCTTACGTAATCACCTTTCTATTTTGCATGAGTACGGCTCCTAGGCTTGTTTTTGACGCATCGCTGTAAATCACGAAGTTTCCTAGGTTCGGATCCAGTATGGTCAGTACCAGGGCACTCGTGAGTCATCTTTTCAGTTCCTGGAAACTTTCCCTACATTTCTTGGTCCATTCAGATTTAGTTGCTTTCTGTGTATGGGCCGTGAGTGGTGTTGCGAGTCTAGAGAACCTTTCCACAAACGTCGATAATAGCCCACTAAACTGAGGAAACTCCTGATCTTGGTAACACTTTTTGACGTAGGCCATTTATTTATTGGTCTACCTTTGAAGGGTCAACAGAAACTCCATCTCGTGAGACCACATGTCCTAAAAAATGAACTTTTTCCAGCCAAAATTCACATTTTGAGAACTTGGCATACAATTGACGCTTCCTCAGCAACTGCAGTGCAAGCCTCAAATGTTCATCATGCTCTTCTGGTGTTTTTGAATAAATTAAGATGTCGTTGATGAAAACGATGACAAATTTGTCAAGCTAGTCCTTGAAAATCTGATTCATAAGGTCTATAAAAGCTATCGGGACATTAGTCAGCCCAAATAGCATGGCACAAAACTCATAATGCCCATACCGCGTTTGAAACACTGTCTTCAGCACGTCCTCCTCCTTAACCTGAAGCTGATGATACCCAGAGCATAAATCGATTTTTGAAATACTGCTGCTCCCTTCAATTGATCAAATAGATCATCAATCCATAGAAGTGGTGTAACGCCCCTTAATTCGGACGTCACAGATGTCGTTACATACATACATTCGTACTTGCTTAAGCTTTAAACATATAAATAATATCAAACATAAATAGTACTATTGATTTTAAAAGTACTTAAACACACATAACCAGGATCCATTCATACCTCCAAATATTTTTTTTTTAAAACTTAACTTATCATTGTTTAAAATAACATTGTTTAACTTATTCCATATCATAATTTATTCAATTATACTTAAATTAATCATGAACTTATTTAATAATATAGGTTTATCAAGTTGTAAAAATCAGGAATTAACAAAACATCTTATCAAATCCCCTTAACCATCTCATCATTTAAAACTCATTTACTCCTATAGTTCGGCAGGCCGAACCTGATCGGCAGGCCAGAGTTTCCTCAACCGGCAGGCCGGCAGAGGCTTTGTAATTCAGACCAAAAACTCATCCATGTTCGGCAGGCCGAAAAAATACGATCAGCAGGCCAAACTTCTGGACATTGGCAGGCCGGCCAAAAAGTTCGGCAGGCCGTCCAAGACCAATCTTTGAGAAAACTTAAATTTTAAAACATACCAACTTTTCGTAAAATATAGCGAAAGTTCATAATTCATTAAAAAGTGATAAAATAACTTATAAAACCATAATATAAGTATTCTTAAAACTTAACATAAAAATATATGTTCAAAATATATAACTTAATTAAAAACATAAGAGCGTTCTTCTTGGCGTGCTTCCGGTTACAATTCATCGTGCATAATGCTCACACGCCTTCCCATGTCCTCCGCCTAGTCTATGATTTTCTTACCCTTATCTGCAACATGACATAAAACATAGTTAAGCTAATGCTTAGTAAGTACATATAATTCTCACAATTTAAAACATTTCATAAACATCATCATCATCATCATTGTCATCATATCATGAAAGTGCCTTAAGCACAATTTCATAGAAACATATCTTTTATTACGTTGACCATTTTAAAACTTATTCCATTTTTATCTTAAGGGCCCAAGTGTTGCACCATAAACATCATCATAGGCGCGCCGTCATGAGAGGAGAAGGGTAGCTAATCCAAAACCAAACATGACATCATAACATTTCATTTCATAACATTGGTGTGCAACACTTATTAGGTGATACATATATATATAATTTTCATACTTTGAAACATGCCATAATCATCATGCATAACTTAAAATCATGAAAATCTTTCATATAAATTCTTAAGGAAAATATCCATAAAATCATCATGAATATCATTATGAACATAACGTCAAATCTTGTAAAACGTGTCATGTTGCAGGTGAGAATGTACTTACTTTAACGCTAGCTTACTTAACCTTGACGTGATTTGGTGACGACGCCGCGGTCTCGTAGTTTTCGTTCCTTGAGTGTTCATGCCATTTTCTATTTAAAGATGCAATAACATTAATACATATCATGAAATATCCATTCTCATAACATTCATACATATAATATTCGTATACATTCATCACATTTTACAAACATATCTCATAATCATCATCATAAAATTATCATCAAAACATATAAGCGCTATTCATAACATGCTTCCTTAAAAAATCAAAACATTTCATACATTGTAGACATGGAAACCTTTTTGAAAAATGTTTTCTAATAATTTAAAACATACATACTTTAATTTAATAATTCATACAAACATCTTATTTTCATGCATAAAATCATTTCATTATCATAAAATCATTTAAATATATATATATATAACATATAACATTTCATAAACAAAATCCAGAAATAGCATTATTAAAACAGTTTTCTCATTGTCATCTCATAAAAATTTCATAACATAAAATACATTCATCATACATACATATGCATATTCTTAACAACTTTTCATGAAATCATCATTCTTTTACCTCTTGAATAATCATTACATTTTTCATGCATCCAGGTTAAAAAGTAATATTACTGTGAAGAGTAGAAGATAGAAATATTTATTTTTCATAAAAATACCGAAAGGACAAGAAACGTGAAGAAACATCACATAATACATACATGGACAAAATACAATACCTAGAGAAGGTATCGTAGATGAATTTGAGGAGGAGAATTTCTTTTTCAAAAACACTGGAAAACTAAATTCTTACCTTGAAATATCTTCTCAAAATCCTTGAATTCTAACCAACGAAGTAAGACTTTTCTTACAATTTTCTTGCAAAAAATTTTGAGAGAGAGGGAAGTGAAATGCGTGGAGAAGAGAAGAGGAAGAGAGAAAAAAATGTCTCAGAAATTTGAGAGAGACAAATGTGAGAATGAGAGAAAATAATGAAAAAGGAAACGTGAAAATTTTTAACGTAATAAGCATAATTGATGGGAATTCAATTCCCTTCATTAAGTCAGAATTTTCCGACTGTTGAGGGGCTATTAGTGTGGAAAAAGAAGAGAAAGAAAAGGAAGTTCAAACAAATCATTAATCTTACCATAACTTACCCTCTAAAAATAGGAAACCACTTAAGATAATGCAAATCAGTGCAAAGTCAAACCCCTTATTTCCTTAACTGATAAAATCATTCCATTATTATGCCAATTAATCACATTAAATCATCCAATTAACGTAATTAACTCAGCCATAATTTTGGAGAGATTTCTACTGACTGCTCGTCAGCCGTGTTCGGCCTGTCGATTTTTCCCCTTCGGCCTGCCGGTTCCACAAGTTCGGCCTGCCGATCTTAAAAGTTTGGCCTGCCAAACTGTCCTTAAATGCCATACAATAAAACATTCATACATTATTGCATCATAAATAAACATACATTCAAAATTTCATATGAACACTAGAGCACAACGATTCCATGCGGTCGTCACCTGTCACAAAACTTGACATAAAAAGTTAGTAACATGCACATCATATATCATATCATATAACGTAATTTATTAATAAAATTTCTTAACAATGTTACTAACTTAACGTGGTCCGTTACATAAAATAGGCGGGTGTTACAATTCTCCCCACCTTATAAAAGTTTCATCCACGAAACTTAAAATAAATGCGGATACATAACTTTCATGCCATCTTCACGTTCCCATGTAGCTTCTTCAACTTGCTGATTTCGCCATAACACCTTGGCCAATGGAATTTCTTTATTCCTCAAAGTCTTGGTTTTTCGATCGAGTATCTTCATTGGCTTTTCTTCATAACTTAAGTCTTCTCGTATCTCGATCACTTGTGGCTCAATCACATGTGTAGGGTCCGGAACATACTTCTTGAGCATGGAGACATGAAATACATCGTGCATTACGGACATTTCAGATGGCAACTTCAGCTGATAAGCTACTTTGCCTATTCGTTTAACAACTTCATAAGGACCGATGAATCTTGGGCTTAACTTGCTTTTCTTCCCAAACCTCATAACCCCTTTCATTGGTGCAACTTTTAGAAACACATATTCGCCTACGGCGAACTCTAAAGGTCTTCTTCTTTTGTCAGCATAACTCTTTTGACGGCTTTGAGCGGTCTCTATTCTTCTTCTTATCAACTTTATCATCTCAGAAGTTTCATTCACAAAGTTGGTTCTTTCAGTATCGGCGCTTTCCATCAACTTCTTTTCACCAGCTTCGTGCCAACATATAGGTGACCTGCATTTTCGTCCATATAGCACTTCATATGGTGCCATTCCAATTGTTGCCTGAAAGCTGTTGTTATAAGCAAACTCTGCTAACGGCAGCATTTTACACCAGCTGGTCTTAAAATCGAGAGAACATTCTTGTAGCATATCTTCTAGAATCAAGTTTGTCCTCTTTGTTTGGCCGTCAGTCTGAGGATGAAAAGCCGTACTAAAATGAAGCCTGGTTCCCATTGCAGTCTGTACACTCTTCCAAAACTTAGATGTGAACCTGCCATCACGATATGAGATAATTGACTTGGGAATCCCATGAAGTCGTACAATCTCCTTAACATAGAGTTCCACTAACCGTTCCATAGAGTAAGTGATCTTGATAGGAATGAAATGCGCTGTTTTCGTCAGCCGATCCACAACTACCCAAATTGCATCATAACCGTTTGTAGTTCTGGGTAAGCCGGTAATAAAATCCATTGCTATTTCTTCCCATTTCTATTCCGGTATTTGGATAGACTGCAGTTCACCACCAGGTCTCTAGTGTTCAGCCTTTACTTGCTGACATGTCATACATCTCTTCATATACTTTGCAACATCATGTTTCATTCCAAACCACCAAAAGTTACCCTTTAGATTATTATACATCTTCGTTGCACATGGATGAATAGAGTAAGGAGTGTCATGAATTTCTGCCAAGATTCTTTCCCTTAAATCATCAACATTGGGAACACATAAACGGTCCTTAAGGTACAGAGTTCCATCATCCACAATATGAAACTCTTGACATTTTCTTTCTTTCATTTCTTGCTTGATCCTTACAAGGCTTACGTCGTCATCTTGCTTACTCCAAATTTCACCATACATCGTCGGAGCAAGAGAGAGTGCTGATAGCTGGCCTACTATAAGTTCTAAACCAAAGTCTAGAATTTCCTTCCTTAAAGGTGGAGACATTGCTTGCATTGAAATCAACATGGCAACTGACTTCCTACTTAAAGCATCAGCTACTCAGTTAGCTTTACCAGGATGATAAAGGATTTCACAATCATAATCCTTCACCAACTCTAGCCATCTTCGCTGTCTCATGTTGAGGTCTTTTTGCGTGAAGAAGTACTTCAGACTTTGATGATCAGTGAAGATCTTGCATTGGACTCTATACAAATAGTGTCTCAATATCTTCAATGCAAAAACGACTACTGCTAACTCGAGGTCATGAGTAGGATAGTTCTTTTTGTAGTCCTTCAGTTGTCTTGAAGCATAAGCAATCACCTTTTCATTCTGCATCAATACAGCTCCGAGGCCCATTTTAGATGCATCACTATAAATAACAAACCCATCATTACCTTCAGGAATTGCCAACACTGGAGCCGTCGTTAATCTTTTCTTCAGTTCTTGAAAACTCTTTTCACATGCATCTGTCCATTCATACTTCTTTCCTTTGCGAGTCAAGTTCGTGAGGGGAGCTGCTATCTTGGAGAAATCTTCTACGAATCTCCGATAGTAACCTGCTAGACCCAAGAAGCTCCTTATTTCACTTGCATTCATCGGTTTCTTCCAATTGAGTACAGCTTCTACTTTAGCAAGGTCCACCATAATCCTATCCTTTGAAATAACATGCCCCAGGAATGACACTTTATCAAGCCAAAACTCACATTTAGAGAACTTAGCATATAGCTGGTGTCTTCTTAAAGTCTCTAGCACAATCCTTAAATGCTCCTCATGTTCTTCTTGATTCTTAGAGTAGACAAGAATATCATCGATAAATACAACAACAAATTTATCGAGGAAATCCTTGAATACCCTATTCATCAAATCCATAAAGGCAGCAGGTGCATTCGTCAGACCGAAAGGCATAACCACAAATTCATGGTGACCATACCTCGACCTGAAAGCAGTCTTGGGGATATCTCCTTCTTTAATCTTCAACTGGTGATACCTTGATCGTAGATCAATCTTTGAGAACACCGATACACCCTTAAGCTGATCAAACAAATCATAAATTCGTCATAAATTCGAGGCAACAGATACTTGTTCTTGATCGTCACCTTGTTCAGCTCTCTGTAGTCGATGCAGAGTCTCATAGTGCCATCCTTCTTTTTCACAAACAAGACTGGAGCACCCCACGACGAGTGACTTGGCCTGATAAATCCTTTATCCAGTAGCTCCTTTAATTGCATGTGAAGCTCCTTTAATTCTGCCGAGGCCATTCTATATGGTGCTTTTGAGATTGGGTCGGTGCCTGGAGCGAGCTCAATCTCGAATTCAACTTCTCTTTCTGGCGGTAGACTCGTTAGATCATCAGGAAACACATCTTCATATTCATGAACAACATGCACATCTTCAATTCTTGTCTTTCCTTCTTGGCTTTTGTCTACAACGTTCGCCAGATAGCCCATGTAGCCACTTGCTAAAAGCTTCCTTGCTTTCATTGTCGATAGAAACATGCTGGGTTTCTTTCTAGTCTCGCCAACATAAATGAACTTTTGATCACCTTCAGGATGGAAGATCACCTTTCGTTTCCGGCATTCGATTGAGGCATTATACTTGCTTAGGAAATCCATCCCAAGAATCATGTCGTAATCATGCATGTCGATCACAATAAGGTCGACGAAAAGTTCCCTATTAGAAATCCATAGGGGTACAGCATGCAAACAGTGCGTGGATAATATCACTTTCCCGGAGGGTAGTGTTGTAGTGAATCCCTGTCTCATAGGCTCTAAACGAACCCCTAACTTCTTAGCATGTGACATAGACACAAAAGAATGCATGGCACCCGTATCAAAAAGAACATAAACATCATTAGATAAGCTTGTTATCTGACCTGTAACCACATTGGAGGCATCTGCAGCCACCTGTTCTTTTGTCATGGCATAGATTCGGGCATTCGTCGGTGGGGCTTCAATTCTCCCTTGACTAATCAGTGGCCCTTCGAGGGAGGCTTGCATCTGATGCAGCTGGGCTTGAGGAGGAGCTCTTTGCGGGGCATTAGCATTCATCAGCTTAGGGCAGTTCTTTACAAAATGGTCTTCACTCCCACATATGAAACACTGGTTTGTCCCCAATCGGCATTCCCCTGGATGTTTCTTTCCACATTTGGCACATGGTTGAAATCGCCTATCATTGTTGTTGCGCTGACCATCATTGTTCCTCTTATTGTCTTGGCCCTGCTGTTGTTAAGGATTGCCCTTCCTCTTATTGTTCCTCCAATTCTGGTTGTTGTTATTGTTGTTGTTGTTCCTGTTGGAAGGGCGGTTCTGGTTGTTTGTATTATTGACCTGTTGGTTGGGCTGAGGCTGGTTCCTTCTTAATTTTGACAGATGGAACTCAGCAAGTTGAGCCCTCATAACAACCTGTTCTTGGGTCCTTGTCGGACTTGCCCCATCAACAATTGCAGCAATGTCTGGCCTAAGGGCTCTGATCAACCTTCTGACCCTTTCACCTTCATTCATAACCATCCCTGGGCATAAACGGGCAAGTTGGTCAAACTTTGTCACCACATCAGTGACTGACATATCCCCCTGGCGTAAGCTTTCAAACTCCTCATAATGTTTCCTCGTGACATTCATGTGGAAGAACTTTGTGTTAAACTCGTGAACGAAGTCAGCCCATGTCATCTCTTCAACATTCCTGCTCTGTTCGATACCATCCCACCATATCCTGGCCTCCATGGTGAGGCAGTACGAGGCACAGAGGACCTTCTCGTTGTCCGTGAAATCCATAAGTCTCAGGGTGGCTTCGATCATCTTTAACCATCCCTGAGCTACAAGCGGATCCTTAGAACCCTCGAAGTCTGCTGGCTTAACCCTCTTCCATCTTACCAGTAAGGGTTCCTGATATGCTGCTTTTGGTTCAGCAGCAGGAGCTGGGACTTCATTGACTTGAGGCTGCGGAGGAGGAGGAGGAGGCACATCATTGCCTTGTCGTTCATCATTCTGGCCATTGGCCCTTAAAGCAGCAATTTCCCTTCGTTGATCCTCCAACTGCCTTTGTAGTTCAGCAATCATCGTCATGAGTCTTTCATTGGTCTGGGTACGAGTCTGCATTCTTCTGTGGCCGTCCATCGTAAATTTTCCTAAAATAATTAGGACTTAGAAATAATCTTCCATTTATGAGACAGGTTTTCACTACTATGTCGTTAATCATTAAACATTCAAACCTTAATCTTATCATCATACTTGCATCAATATATCTAACTTAATAACATACTTACTTGGAGGACTTGGATTGATATGTGGCGATATGAATTGTAATCGAAAAATCGCTCTGATACCAAAGATTGTAACGCCCCTTAATTCGGACGTAACAGATGTCGTTACATACATACATTCGTACTTGCTTAAACTTTAAACATATAAATAATATCAAACATAAACAGTACTATTGATTTTAAAAGTACTTAAACACACATAACCAGGATTCAGTCATACCTCCAAATTTTTATTTTTTTTTAAAACTTAACTTATCATTGTTTAAAATAACATTATTTAACTTATTCCATATCATAATTTATTCAATTATACTTAAATTAATCATGAACTTATTTAATAATATAGGTTTATCAAGTTGTAAAAATCAGGAATTAACAAAACATCTTATCAAATCCCATTAACCATCTCATCATTTAAAACTCATTTACTCCAACAGTTCGGCAGGCCGAACTTGGTACTTCGACAGGCCAAACTTGGGACTTCGGTAGGCTGAACATGATCGGCAGGCCAGAGTTCCCTCAACTGGTAGGCCGACAGAGGCTTTGCAATTCAGACCAAAAACTCATCCATGTTCGGCAAGCCGAAAAAATGCGATCGGCAGGCCAAACTTCTGGACATCGGCAGGCCAAACTTCTGGACATCGGCAGGCCAGCCAAAAAGTTCGGCAGGCTGTCCGAGACCAATCTTTGAGAAAACTTAAATTTTAAAACATACCAACTTTTCGTAAAATATAGCGGAAGTTCATAATTCATTAAAAAGTGATAAAATAACTTATAAAACCATAATATAAGTATTCTTAAAACTTAACATAAAAATATATGTTCAAAATATATAACTTAATTAAAAACATAAGAGCGTTCTTCTTGGTGTGCTTCCGGTTACAATTCATCGTGCATAATGCTCACACGCCTTCCTATGCCCTCTGCCTAGTCCATGATTTTCTTACTCTTATCTGCAACATGACATAAAACATGGTTAAGCTAATGCTTAGTAAGTACATATAATTCTCACAATTTAAAACATTTCATAAACATCATCATCATCATCATTGTCATCATATCATGAAAGTGCCTTAAGCACAATTTCATAAAAACATATCTTTCATTACATTGACCACTTTAAAACTTATTCCATTTTTATCTTAAGGGCCCAAGTGTTGCACCATAAAAATCATCATAGGCGTGCCGTCATGAGAGGAGAAGGGTAGCTAATCCAAAACCAAACATGACATCATAACATTTCATTTCATAACATTGGTGTGTAACACTTATTAGGTGATACATATATATATAATTTTCATACTTTGAAACATGCCATAATCATCATGCATAACTTAAAATCATGAAAATCTTTCATAGAAATTCTTAAGGAAAATATCCATAAAATCATCATGAATATCATTATGAACATAACGTCAAATCTTGTAAAACGTGTCATGCTGCAGGTGAGAATGTACTTACTTTAGCGCTAGCTTACTTAACCTTAACGTGATTTGGTGACGATGCCGCGGTCTCGTAGTGCTCGTTCTTTGAGTGTTCATGCCATTTTCCATTTAAAGATGCAATAACATTAATACATATCATGAAATATCCATTCTCATAACATTCATACATATAATATTCGTATACATTCATCACATTTTACAAACATATCTCATAATCATCATCATAAAATTATCATCAAAACATATAAACGCTATTCATAACATGCTTCCTTAAAAAATCAAAACATTTCATACATTGTAAACATGAAAACCTTTTTGAAAAATGTTTTCTAATAATTTAAAACACATATACTTTAATTTAATAATTCATACAAACATCTTATTTTCATGCATAAAATCATTTCATTATCATAAAATCATTTAAATATATATATATATATAACATATAACATTTCATTAAAAAAAATCCAGAAATAGCATTATTAAAACAGTTTTCTCATTGTCATCTTATAAAAATTTCATAACATGAAATACATTCATCATACATACATATGCATATTCTTAACAACTTTTCATGAAATCATCATTCTTTTACCTCTTGAATAATCATTACATTTTTCATGCATCCAGGTTAAACAGTAATATTACTGTGAAGAGTAGAAGATAGAAGTATTCATTTTTCATAAAAATACTGAAAGGACAAGAAACGTGAAGAAACATCACATAATACATACATGGACAAAATACAATGCCTAGAGAAGGTCTCGTAGATGAATTTGAGGAGGAGAATTTCTTTTTCAAAAACACTGGAAAACTAAATTCTTACCTTGAAATATCTTCTCAAAATCCTTGAATTTTAACCAACGAAGTAAGACTTTTCTTACAATTTTCTTGCATAAAATTTTGAGAGAGAGGGAAGTGAAATGCGTGGAGAAGAGTAGAGGAAGAGAGAAACAAATGTCTCAGAAATTTGAGAGAGAAAAACATGAGAAGGAGAGAAAATAATGAAAAACGAAACGTGAAAATTTTTAACGTAATAAGCATAATTGATGGGAATTCAATTCCCTTTATTAAGTCAGAATTTTCTGACTGTTGAGGGTCTATTAGCGTGGAAAAAGAAGAGAAAGAAAAGGAAGGTCAAACAAATCATTAATCTTACCATAACTTACCCTCTAAAAATAGGAAACCACTTAAGATAATGCAAATCAATGCAAAGTCAAACCCCTTATTTCCTTAACTGATAAAATCACTCCATTATTATGCCAATTAATCACATTAAATCATCCAATTAACGTAATTAACTCAGCCATAATTTTGGAGAGATTTCTGCTGACTGCTCGTCAGCCGTGTTCGGCCTGTCGATTTTTCCCCTTCGGCCTGCCGATGGGTTTCTTCGGCCTGCCGATCTCGGGCAGAATGTTAGGCCTGTCGATCTTAAAAGTTCGGTCTGCCAAACTGTCCTTAAATGCCGTACAATAAAAAATTCATACATTATTGCATCATAAATAAACATACATTCAAAATTTAACATGAACACTAGAGCACAACGATTCCATGCGGTCGTCACCTGTCACAAAACTTGACATAAAAAGTTAGTAACATGCACATCATATATCATATCATATAACGTAATTTATTAATAAAATTCCTTAACAATGTTACTAACTTAACGTGGTCCGTTACATAAATTAGGCGGGTGTTACAAGTGGATACTTATTCTTAATCATGAATTTGTTCAATTCCCGGTAGTCAATACATATTCGTAAAGTTCTGTCTTTCTTTTTCACATCAAAACGGGCGCTCCCCATGGAGAACGACTTAGCTGAATAAATCCTTTGTCCAACAATTCTTGCAACTGCACCTGAAGTTCTTTAAGTTCTCTTAGAGCCATACGATATGGTGTCTTTGAGATTGGAGCTGTACCAGGTGTTAACTCGATCTCGAACGAAATTGCTCGTTCTGGCGGTAACCCAAGTAGTTCATCCAAAAACACGTCGATGAATTCTTTCACTAAATGGACGTTCTTTGGTCATAACTGAACTTCTTGGTCTTATTTACGAGATTTGCCATATAACCAGTGCATCTGCTCTACAACAATTTCATTGCTTTCAATGCCAATATTAGCGCCTTGGGAGTTTTGAGAATCTTCCTCGAATACAAAAACTTTTCACCTCTAAAAGGTCAGAACGTGACCTTGCGATGTCGGTAATTAATCTTAGCAGCATATTTTCCTAGGAAATCTATTCCCAAGATAAAATCATAATCTTGAATATCAATTATTATTAAATCGATAAATAATTCTCTACCACAAATGATAATTGGTACATGACATAACCAATAATTAGAACTTAATATCTCCCTAGAGGGAAGTACAGTCCTAAATGCCAATTCTATCTTATCCCCTTCATATCCTATTTGTTTTGCAAATTTAAGTGATGCAAATAAATGTGTTGCTCCAAAATCAAATAAAACATAAACATCAATTTTGGCAACAGAGAGTTGACCTGTTACCACTGTTGAGGTTCCTGCATCATCCTCCTTTTTAGCGTAAGTATAAATCCATCCAGTAGGATCCAGGGCTTCCAATCGGCCTTGACTAATGCCGGGACCTTCAATTTGTGCTTGAACTGCATGTAGCTGAGTACCTTATGACCTTTGCTGGTTCTGACTATTTTGATTATGAGAAATGGTGTAGTAGTTTCTGGCATAATGTCCTTCTTTACCGTAGATTTAACATTTATTAATGCCTGCTTTGCACTCCATTGCATGTCTTTTTCCACATTGACTGCAGAAAGGTTTACTATTTCCTCCATCATTTATCCTTTTCTAAGGTTGTCCTTTCTGGTTTCCTTAGTTGTTTGCATTCCACTTTCTCTTATTATTGTTATTGCAGTTGCGCCTAGTTTGATTGCTCTGAGTCTGACCCTGGCTCGAATTACTTCTATGTCCTGTTACTTATGAGGCTTGGTTCTGCTTAGCCAAGGCCTTTTCCTCCCTTCGAGCCCTAAAGATCTTTGCCCTTTCTTCCTTATCACGAGAGATCCTGAATTCAGCTATCGTAGCCCGTTCAATACAGTCTTTTACATCCTTAGGGGCTTGTCCTCCACTATCAACTATGAGGGCAATGTCAGTTTGAAACATCCTCATCAGTCTTCTTATTCTTTCTCAATCAGTAGGCACTAGTTCAAGACAAAGACGAGCCAGTTGATTGAATCTTCTCACAACATCAGCCACTGATAGATTCTCTTGTCAAAAATTGTTGAATTCCTCTTGTTGTGCAGCCATAGTTTCCACATTAAAATAAGCCCGTCCGAACTCCTCAATGAACTCAAACCAGGTCATTACATCCACATTTCTTCTTCACTCAACAGACTCCCACCATCTTTTCGCATCCTTAGTGAGAGAGAATGAGGCACATAGAACTCTTTCATGATCGCTAAGTCCCATAAACTTCAAAACCTTTTCAATACTAGTAAGCCAATCATCTGCGACCAACAGATCTATAGAACCGTCAAACTCTGGGACTTTCATCTGTTGAAATCTCTCGTAAAATTTAATAACAGGAACTGCAGGAGCTACTGGAACTACCAGCTCTGCCTGCGGGGCCAGCGGTGGTGGTGGCAAAGAAGCCGCACGTACTAAGGGTGTAGGGTTTTGTTGAGCAAGCTGCTCTCTCAACCCTTGCATCTCCTGCTCTTGAGCTTAGAGCCTTCGTTGTAGCTCAGCGATCAGGGTCATTCAATATGAGTTTACTGGTCCTTTAGGTACTTCTACCATCGATTACGGTTTAAAGTTGTACCGTAAAATAATAACATTACATCAACACTCATATTACTAAATTAATAAAATTATCAAAATTTTCTCAAGTCACATACCTCCATATAAATGCAAGCAATAACATAAACTTATCATTTCATTAATTTCTTCTTTTCTTTTACATTCTCCATTATCAAAACTTTACATAGATGGCTAACAAACACACTTAGTAAACTTTCTTATACAAAATTTTTGTCATTTCTGGGAGCAGTCATCTCTTCTGACCAACATAAACATTACTACCGAGAAGGACACCACTTTACCGGTAGCAGACTCATGTACAAAATCAACAAGTCAAAATTACACTAACCACATAGTTCTATACACTAATAGTATCAAAAGTTATCAAGTGCCCATTTTCTTCCTAGTTCGAGTCAACCTCTGACATATCACTATTTTTTGGGTCCTCCTCTAGGTCTTCCTCCTCCTCCTCACTGGAATCGATGGATTCATCATCACTGGCAACAATAGTTCCTCCTCCTCCTCCTCTTCCTCATTGTTGTCCTCATCCATTTCTATTAGAAGGTCCTTAAGGGGTGCTACCATGTTCTATTCCGCATGCAACACTTCCACAATGAAATCATCTAAGCTGGGGAAGTCTCGGGGGTACTGAATCTGTTGTTGTATCTCCACAGGCAAGTCTTGCGAAATCAAATCACAAATACGCCGCAAAGGTATCTCTAGGGGGATCAATGGTACCATGGTACGACAAAATCTTAGGATATAATAGTTCATCGGTTCCCCTACGTACCATCCCCATATCGGTTCTACACGTATATAAAGCGGATGGCGCCAATCTGCCCATACTAACAAGTGCACTTAAACTTTCATATCATCGGCAGGTGGTAAAGGTACAAATTCTACTAAAATTTATTCCCTAAAGCCTTGCTAGTCCATACGTTGTTCGTCGGGACCAATCCTAAGCCACCATGCAAGCGTTTCTCTCTGCAATCGTCCCAAAGCTAATAAAACCTGAAGCTAGGGTGGGGTATGGCATGTGGCAAAAATTACTTCTATGGTGTGAAGCCACTTGGTCAAAACTATGGTTGTCGACTCCCATAATATCGTGGTGGCATCATATCTTGGAAAGCAATGCTTGCCCTTCGATCTGCTTTCGCATTGGGTTCATTAGGTGGTGTCGCAATCTGCTACATTTATCTTAATTAATATAATAATTCCATAAAAAGTAAAATCTTAACATTCTTATACTTAAAATTAAACTATCTTACTTGAGCGGTGGCAGAGGAGCATGTGGTAATGTGAAGTAGGATGGCAGGATATCTGCTCTGATACCAACTGTCACAACCCGCCTTTTTACGGGTTATGGTTTAATGTTTTCCTTACTTACGTATCTATAAAAATTTGGAAATATTTTTTTAATAAATATATTACACACACATACTAAAATTTCTTTTATAATTATATGTATAACTACAAAAGCAACTTTCTTTTTTAAAACAACACTTACTTAGAATATCCAAAGAGGTTTTGTGTCACTTAACCATACTATATCATTTATTTATCAGGATCCAAAATAACTTCAAATACATAGCAACGAAAACATATCTCTGGGGGTATCCACACCCTAGTCTGCACATTGCTCATATTCCCCCAACAGCTCATCAGCATATTCATTCTGACCTTCTAGTGGAAATTCCTACAGCATGAAATAGTTAGGTGAGCTTATGCTCAGGAAGCCCAAACATAGACCACATAAATCTTATACTAATATGCATGATCTATTTATGCTTTCTTATGAACATTCCTTATTCTTGTTACATCTTCTTCTCATTAGGGCCCAAGTGATCATACCATATGTGCACATAGGTCTTTGTAACACTGAGGCCGTAATATAACTTTAACTTTAAACTCCCCTTTACTTCAGGGGCTAGTACGACACTTTCTTTATCTCTGGTGTTTCATTTACCAGTCCAGTTATTTTGGTTATCATATCAGGCATGACAATATACGCTCATACTAAGTATAAAATATTTACACTTTTCAATTGTGTAGCACACACGACATGTTCACAAAAATACACTATACCCTTAAACCTACTTTTTCATACTGCAGGTGGGTTTGGAACTTACTTGTTTTTGCTGCTATTAAAACGTCTTCAAGTTTCCCTTGTTACTTGTCTAAGGACCTGTTTGGCCAATTATATCATTATTAGCCAAATCATCACTATGTAGCTATACGTCAATAATGTATACTTTTCGATTACTATTTTGGAATAATTTTTTGATTACTTAACATTCGACCATCCTCTCATTTTCCTCTATCTTATATGTTTCGGGATCCATATTGCTTATTTCATTAAAAATAATGTTTTTGCCCTTGATGGGCCGCTTTGAATTCCTAGGCCCGACTTGATTAATTTAATGTGGAACATCACTTAATAGCATAAAAACAAGTATTCAGGGTATCGGGTTACTAGTTTGAAATAAAAACCTAAGTTAAACAAAACTTTGCAATTTTATTCTTCATTCAAAAATTTTTGATGATTTTATCCTCGGGACCCAAAATAATTTTTTTTAAACCATTAGTCCCTATTTTTCAAGAGGATCAAATTTTCTCAAAGTACCATACCCTAATTCCTTTTGTAAAAAGACATTTTTGCCCCTAATTTTTTTTTTCCAACTTTAACAAATTTTGTAAAATTTATATCTCACAAACGGAAGCGATTTTCAATGAGCCATCGATGATTTTTGACTGTTTCATCGAGATCTACAACTTTTATGTTTTAACTTTTTCAAAATGCCCACTGGAAAGGGGAGCTTTTTGGCCTTTTTTTAATTCTGCTGAAAACAAGAATTTTTTTGCAATTTGGTCCATATGCCATTTTTGTAAAAATCAGTTTTAAAATAGCATTTCCACCACCTGTGAAGGAAGGTTCTACACTTTCCAAAACCATTTTCATTCCAAAATCATAATTATAAAATTAAGCACTCAAACTTTAAAAAATTAACCTATTTTTCACCAAATGACCCTTTATTTACATTTAACCCCAATTCAACAACACAACCCCATCATAAACCATATACATAAACAATCAAAGCATAAACTTGCTTGAATATCCATATGCCTTTTGAAATAATCAAAATCCAACAAGAACCAAATAAACTTTATATTTAAAAAAATTAAACTTACCAAAAGAAGAATGGATGATCTTAGCCTTCCAAGGGCTGCTTTGAAACTTTTTCCTAGGCATATTTCATATAAGAAAATATTTGGTCACAATCCCCTCCCAAACCAAGAAGAAAATTTGAGAAAAAGTTTAGATTTTTACCTTAGAACTATGAAAAACCTTGATCTTTGAAGCTTGAAACTTGGTTGGAAAAGGTTTTGTGAGAATTTTGACTTGAGAAAATTTTTGAGAGGGAGGCTAGAGGGCTGCCAGATCTTGGAAGAAGTATAAATGAAATTTTTTATGTTTTAAGCATTAATTAAAGACTTATCTCTACTTTTTAAAAAAAAAACATAGGTGAGTCATCACCTTCACAATTAAGGGCAATTGATGGCTTTAGATTATTGGGCCACCTTTCATGGTGTGGTGGCCCAATAAAAACTCATGGGGTGTCCACTTGGTGGGCCCCCAAAATTTCGCACAATATAATTTTTTATCACGTAGTATTTCTCTTATACTGCTAGAGTGATCCCATTGAAAAACATATTCTTATACTGTATATAATATCCTGCCTATTCTCTAGTCTACTTTTGGGGGTCAAAATACAATATTTTTTGTATCTGTGTTTTCACCTTAGCAGTGTACTTACACTGCATTGAACCCTTTTTTCGCAGTTTGAGGGTTTTGGCATACTTTTCTATTTTATTTTGATCTTAATCAACCATTAATTTATACCACAATATTATAAATAACTATGATATAAAATTCATTTCATAGATATTATTTACAAATTTTTAAGCTTTTAAGCTCATAAAATCTGTATTTAGTAATATCCAACATCGTATCAAGTTTATCGTAAAATTTCCTACTAATATTGTTTATTATACATTATCGTAATTTTTACAAAAATCTAGTTTATAAGGGTAAATTAATTAATTAAATCCAATCAAATATTGGATTTTATTCATGCATTTCCCTTAGCCATTATAGAATTTTTATTTATTTATTTTGATTCATTTGATTGAAATTTTCCCAATAAAATTCAGAATAAAATCTGAACAAAATAGAAACTGACATAATTGACTTTCTTATTTTGTTTCTAGTTTCTATTTTCTAACTGCAAGAAACATCCATCAGTCTACATAGTCAAAGTGCAGAGACGTCAATCAAGACAACTTTCGACACGTTAGAGTCAAACTTTTCTGATTTGTTTCAAAGTGAAGATTTACAACTAGGATCTAAATTTTAATATGGTCTCAAGGAGATTCCACCCTAGACTTAGAAGAAGGAATCTGGATACTTCCTTAGGGCTAGGCTTCACCTATTTAAAGGATCATATACTATGATTCATTTTAAGGCCTTTATTGTGAGAAAAAACTAGAGCTTTCTTTAAACTTAAACACTTAGTTCTCAAATTCTATGTTGCCATTGTGTATTCTTCCAATCCTAAAAGTCTGAGGAAGATCTCTTTGAGGATTGAAGGCTTAGAGTATGTTAGTTAGACGAAAGGTGAGCAAAGTTGACTTTAAGTAAGACGAGGAGTTCATAGGAAGGCGAGTCATAGAAGGAGATATCGTAAGTTTCAACATTAGTGTATATTCTAGACCTTCTTGTAATTCCAATCCTTGTAACCATAATTCGGTATTAGTGGATCTCTTTTATATCTGTATGAGTAGTGTTGGAAAACAATTACACAGTAGAATTTTAAAAGTTTTAAATTAGATTATTTTTCAAAACACAAGTTTTATATACTAAATACATAAATTAATGATAGATCTTATTAATCTCTTTTGTATACCGAAGTGGGCTCTAATTTGTGTAGAGAAGAACATTCCAGAAGAGCTCAACCAACTGGTCTTCTTTGCTATTCTTTATCCACGATCAGAGTACAGGTGATCACATGTTATACAGCTTTTCCTCCTTTGACTCTCCTTCCAAACACTTGAGAAAACCTAGAGCTAAGATTCTTGATGTTGAATAATAGCTCTCAGGGAGTTTCAGAGTTTCTTTCACTAGAGTACTCACTCTATGCTTCTCAAATGATCTAAATAACTAAAAAAACTCACCCCCTATTTATAGTTTTTGAATTTGAGGCTAAACCTTATCAGATCAGGCCTTAAAATTCAAGTCCGAATCAACTTTTAATGATAAACATGTCAAAAATACGCATACTGATTATTGCATGTTTGGCAAGTCGATCTGGGGAATCGGCCTGTCGAACTTACTCCATCGGCCTATCAAACTTTCCCATCAGCTTGTCGAATGTATGATAATATGGAATCATTAGAATATCTTGTTTTCACCCAAAAATCTTAGATAGAGCCTCAGTTTTAATTCAAATAACCCAATAAAGCAGTTATCTAATTAAAACAATCATATACAGATAATCCCATAGTAAATAAATTATTATCCAAATAGTTCAACATGTTTTTCTTGAATTAATTTACAAAATCAATTCAACTGATAAACTAACATGAATTTTTAACTCTAGTCTTATTGAATTTTAGCTAACCTAATAATTTAACATAAATCACCAATATATAGGAAAAAACACGCCGTCTTGTTACAGGATTTATTATGAGCTAGCAAAGGGGACCCGATAGACATATATAGTTCAAGCTCCTTTAATTACAAAATACAATACTCTAGATATATATTTTATAATTAACAACTCTAATGCTACTCCACTAAAACCTTAGAGCTGTACTCTCGAACTATATAAAATTACAAAGCTCCAATAAGCTAACTGTCCATGACATATCATAATATGTGACATCCTAATAGGATATTTATAATCGGCTTAAGAATAAATTTCATTTTACCTTCCTGATTATTTTTATAATCGCCATTGGAATACTTCCTATCTATAGATAGTATACCATTCGTTACACCTATGTATCCAAATGGTTGAGCGCTTTAGTCTTCTAATTATAGGAAAATACATATGAGAGAATATCATTAACTCTACAAAAGAGCTATGGATTCCATATCTATGAATAACGGTTCACGTGAATCAAGAGTCTTATCTCTAACGTCCCAATATGCATTACCATCATTAAGTCAGGATGTCACCCTTTAACACATCAAAAGACATAAGTCAAAAATATGAGCTCATTAGTCATTTTAGGATTAAGACACAGTACATAAGATTGTCTAAAGCAAATTGATTTGAACAAATAGAATTATTAACCAAATCAATTCATCTTTTTTGTCCCGAATCCAACACACCATCACCTATGACAATATACTAATGTTTCTACTTGCGGAGTCCTACTCTGATGGCCAAGACAAGCCATCTCTCGTTAGAAATGTAGACAGCATAACAATCTTAGCATGAATAAAGCATCTAACTTTATTCTTTTGATTGCGGATTTTATGATTTAAACCATCACCTTTAAGATTCATGTCTTCCATATAATATGTCTATCATATAGATGATTCTTAAAGGTTTAGGCTGATAGTCTTAGACTTTTGTTTGCTCATCATATATTCAATAGAAATGAACTTAAAAAGGACAACATTTGGTATATGAACAATAAATAAATTCTTCATTGATAAAATGTCTCCAAAAATACATTACAATATTTTACTCATTAGGGCACTATGTCTCACAATCTCTCACTTGTACTAAGTGAGTAAATATAACATATCTCGCATCCCCATAGCCTCTACATGCTTCTTGAAAACTCTCGCAGTTAGTATCTTAGTGAAAGGATCAGCTTAATTGTCCTTAGACGTAATTTTGTATACTGCAACATGCTCAGCCTCAATGAAGTCCTTTATCACATAATACTTTTAATGAATATGCTTACTCTTCTTGTGAAATCTTGGTTCCTTAGTATTAGCTATCACTATAGTGTTATCACAATATAGCGATACCACCTTATCAAGAGTAAAGTGCAATCTTGCTTGACACTTCTCTAAACAATGACGCCCTCATCGAGAGTTAAGACAGAACCAAAAGTTGATCTTTTCAAATCTAGACAGGATTGAAAATTTGAATCAGTATATCCTAGAAGTGTTAGATCCTTACCCAAATACACTAGCATATAACCTCCAGCCTTTCTCAGGTACTTGAAAATATGCTTGATCATAACCTAGTGGTTCAGTCTTGGATCCGACTAAAATCGACTTACTATCCCGACCGTAGAACAAATTTTTGATAGTGTACAAAGCATCGCATACATGGTTCGTTCACATTTTGTTCAAATCCATAAGTCTTAATTACTTAATTAAATATTATGTTCCAAGAGTGGGAAGCCTACTTAAGTCCATAAATTGACTTTAGTAGCTTACAAACCTTACTCTCTTGACCCTTAGCCTTGAACTTATCTGGCTATATCATATATATGGACTCATTAAGATAGCCATTCAAAAAGGCCGTCTTAACATCCATTTGAAAAATCTCATAGTCGAGAACGACTGCTATAGACAAAAGAATACAGATGGACTAAAGCATAGCTACAGGCGAAAAGGTCTCCTCGTAATTGATTCCTTCCTTTTGCATGTATTCCTTAGCTACTAGTTTAGCCTTGCAGGTTTTAACTTTCCCATCTGCTTCTCTCTTTCTCTTATAGATCCACTTACACCCTATAGGTTTTACCCCTTTGGGAAGATTTACAAGTTCTCAAACTTGATTAGTCGCTATAGATTTCATCTTAGTGTTCATAGCTTCTGTCTAGAGCTTTGAATCAACATCCTCCATAGCCTCTATGTAGGTATAAGGATCCCTGTCATGTTTAACTGGTTCAGCCAAGTAGGCTTCACCATCAAACATAAACCTCTCGGGTTGACACTTGATCCTCGCATTACGTCAAAGCTCTCTAGGTTGTTGTTTGGTCGATTTTTCTACATTGATTGGATTGGTATCAACTGAAACCCTCGAAGTGATTGAATTACTCGCCAACACCTCGAGTACCATTTTACTTCGAGGCTTAAAGTCGTTCATATAACCACAAATTTATTTTCTTTCAGGTTATAGAAATAACCACTTTTAGTCCCTTTTGGATATCCTTCAAATAGCAAACTTTCAAATGTGCTTCCAACTTGCTCGCTTCCTTGTACAAGACATGAATTGGACATCCCCATATGCAAATATGGTTTAAAGATATCTTTCTACTTGTCTACAACTCGTGAGGAGTTTCAAGAACTGAATTTGAAGGCACATTGTTCAAAAGATAACATGTGGTTTCTAGTGCATATCCCTAAAAGGATAAAGGTAACATAGAATAACTCATCATGGATTTAACCATGTCCAACAAAGTCCATTCTGCTACGGGGTGCCCGTGTAGTCAAATGGGATAAAATCCCATTCTCTAATAAGTGTCCAAGAACTCATCGAAGAGGTATTCTCCACCTTGATTGGATCAAAGTGCCTTTATGAGTTTACCTAATTGCTTTTCTACCGTAACTTGAAACTCCCTAAACTTGTGGAGAATTTCGCTCTTATGATGCATTAGGTAGGCATACCAATATCTTAAGTAATCATTAATAAAAGTGACAAAGTACTCAAACCCTCCACGTGCCCTGATGTTTATGGGACCGCAAACATCATTATACACAAATTCCAATACCCTTTCAGTCCTATTGCCTTTAGACCTAAATGGTCTTTTAGTCATTTTCCCCTTCAAACAAGATTCACATTGTGGTATAGATTCCACCTTTAAATGAGTTAAAGGTCCATCCCTTACAAACCTTTGAATGCTATTCAAGCTAATATGACTTGAATGCAAATGTCAAAGATAAGTCTTATTAGAGTGAAAAGTTTTAAATCTTTTAAAGTTATTATTAACCTCAGTGTTCAGTAATGAGTCCATTTTAGGTTTGATACAATATAGATTGTTTTGCATCCATCCATCATAGATAAAAGATTGATTTTTATGAATCATCACTTTATTATTAAAAGATACTGAATAAAAGTCTTTAAATAAACAAGCTATAGATATTAAATTCCTCTTAAGTTTAGGCATTCCTATAATTATCAAAGTAAAGATGGACATCTCCTATTGCTTCAGCCAACACCAAGAATCCATCGCCTACCCATAATGGGAAGTCTTATGCAACAAACTTCTCATTTCCTTGAACCCCTACAAAGAAACACAAATATGATTAGTTGCTGTAGAATCTATGACCCAAGTGTCACTTAATTCCTTAACTAAACAAGTTTCAATAACTAGAAGTTCACACTTACCTTCTCAAAAAAGAAGTCCTTGTAATTCTTCTTGATGTGCTCAATTCTCCCACAAAAAAAAAGCACTTAAGCTTCTTTGGGTTCTTCTTTTTCTTCTTCTTGTCTTTACCTTTTGCCGAGACATAAGACTTCCTATTCTTAGCCCTCTACCACTTTCCATTCCCTGGGCTAGGATTGGAACTAGACATAGTTGCCAAGTTGACCTCACCACCAATAGGAGTTTCCCTGATCCGATTTTTGAACTCCTGTAACTACTTCATTAACTCCGTCAAGGTCACGTCCTATCTATTGTTTAACTTATACAAAGCTCTAAACGGGATGAACTCCTTAGATAGAGTCTCAAAGGTCATAGTCATTTATGACTCAACATCAATGTCAACTCCATGGGTTTATGCCTCGACAAGGTAACCAATGACTAACATCATATGCTCCTTCACAAGAGTCCCTAATCTTTGTTTGCAGTTCAAGAGTTCCAAAGATCCCTTTGCCTTTTCGTTAGGGTTTGGCCTCCAAACATGTCTTTAAGATTATCCAAGATCTGCTTATTAGTCTCATAATCCTCATGTTGAGCCTATAGCACATAATTCATGCTAACCATAATGTAACAAATAGGCCTAATCATTAGCAGCTTTCCAGCGATCATATGCTTGGATTTGCTCATTTGTGGAACCCTCGGTAGGTTCGGGGGGACACAGTATTGTTAGCACAAATTTAAGTTTCTCAAAAGAAATGACAATATTCAGGTTCTTTTTCTAATCATTGTACTTATCACCAGTTAACATATTCTTATCGAGTGTTGATGATAAAGTGTTTTTAGACATTTTAATCTACAATAAAGATTCATATACCAAATATAAGCAAACATTCTACAATAATTTAGTAAGATAACACAAACAAGTAAATACACGATTGTGTTTATGTGTCAAAACCTTGAAAATATCACAACCTTACAATGATAATTCTCAACTTGGAATTCAAAAAGTCGCCTAAGGGAGACTTGCCAAATTCAATTAGGAACACAGATCCTCTCTAATTACTATATACTATCCAAGACTCTATAATGTAGCATATACTAATAATAGTTTTCTGTGGCCATTAATTTCGTTAATAGAGCTCCTAGGGGAGGTTAATAACAAAATTAATCTTGAATGTATAACCATCCTTTCAATAATTTTATCCATGATTTATAATCGCTACCTAGGGGTGTACAACAATAAATCATGCTAAAATAAATTATCCCTCAGGAGATTCAACCCGATACATGATGAAATCCTAACTTAGGGGTCAAAACCACCGTATGTTACCTATGGACCAACGATGGAGGCCTTAGGTCCTCTCTTCAAAAACCTTCTCCAAGTCAATATTTTAAAATTCAAGATTTTATGTTAACATGCATGAACAATTTTAAATGAGCGGCACCCCCTATTCTACATAGCATGTTATCAACATACATGACAAATCATATCATAATGTAGACAAGCAAATCAACATACAAAGCCACAAACAAAATAATAAATAAATAAGTAGCGAATATCATGGTTCCATCTTAAAGAAAAGAAAATAAAGATAACAAAAGATCAATCGAAACATATTATCGATTCTTCATCTTATATCTTCTTATTGTATCTTTCTTTATGTGACATCTATCTTTTATTCCTTAATATCTCATAGATCCAAAGGTTTATTTTTCTTGTCATCATAAAATTTCAGTTTCTTAGAATTGTCTTAAAAACAAAATAAAAAATGTACCTTTTTCACAAAATGTTCTGCCTTACAACGGGCTTGCTGAACTGGAAGTTCAGCCTGCTAGTCTACGACTATCAGCTTATCGACTCGAAGGATTCAACCTGTAGACCGAGCTAAGCTAGCGTCTTTCTGGAAAATAGTTTTTTAAGTAGTTTTTCAATTGTATTTTCAAAAATTCAAAAAATAAAAATTTTAAAAACACAGAAAAATGGAACTCCAATCATCTCCATCTTCTAGATCTGTCTTCACATCGAATAATTATTTAATTACAACATATACAATTTTAAAATTAAAATAATAAATCCTAGACGGTGATGATAGACTGCCATCTAATTACAGGAAAAACCTAGATACATATTCTAACCTCGAAGGAACCATAACCAGCACAAATCAATTAATTAGTAAATAATTAAATAAAAATTTAATCAACCATAATTAATTAATAAACATTAACCACATAATCTCATAATAATATTTAAGTATATAAAAAAACCTAGAGTGCCAAGTCTCTAAAATATTAAATTTAAGCATAGAAGAGAATAAGATCACATAATCTATGTACGTAGCATGATCACAAACTTGTAAAATCAACGTAAAAACTTTTCTCTAATACCAATTGTTAGAAAGCAAGTACATAGTAGAATTTTAAAAATTTTAAATCAGAGTATTTTCCAAAACATAAGTTTGACATGCTAAATACATAAATTAATGATAGATCTTACTAACCTCATTTTGTATACCGAAGTGGGCTCAGATCCATATAAAGAAGAACATTTCAAAAGAGCCTTAACCAACTAGTTTTCTTTGCTATTCTCTATTCACGATTAGGAGTGCGGGTGGTCGCACATCGTACAACTTTTCCTCCTATGACTCTCATTCCAATTACTTGAGAAAACCTAGAACTAAGGTTCTTGATGTTGAACAATAGCTCGTAGGGAGCTTTAGAGTTTCTCTCACTAAACTACTAACTCTATACTTCTCAAATGATCCAAATAACTAAGCAAACTTACCTCCTATTTGTAGTGGTTGAATTTGGGGTTAAACCTCATCAAATTTAGGCCTCAAAATTCGAATCTAGATCAACTTTTGATTAAAAACACAAAAACACGTATACTGATTATCGCATGTTCGAGAAGCCGATCTGGGGAATCGGCTGGCCAAACTTTCCCATGGCATGCCGAAAGTGCGATAATTTGAAATCCTCAAAATATCTTATTTTCACCCAAGAATCTTAAATATAGCCTCAGTTTTAATTCACATAACCCAATAGAGAAGTTATCTTATTAAAACAATCATATGCAGATAATCCCATAGTAAATAAAATATTATCCAAATAATTCAACTGGTTTATCTTGAATTAATTTACAAAATTAATTCAACTAATAAACTAATATGAATTATTAATTATAGTCTTATCAAATTTTAGGTAATATAATACT
This sequence comes from Artocarpus heterophyllus, assembly GCA_025403435.1. Lineage (NCBI taxonomy): Eukaryota > Viridiplantae > Streptophyta > Magnoliopsida > Rosales > Moraceae > Artocarpus > Artocarpus heterophyllus. The sequence continues at coordinate 15,060,724 of CM046343.1, forward strand.
TTAACATAAGCCACCAATATGTAGGAAAAAACATGTCGTATCATTACAGGATTTATTATGAGCTAGCAAAGGGGACCTCAGGGATATATATACGTCAAGCTCCTATAATTATAAAATGCAATATCCCAGGTACATATTTTATATAACTCTAACGCTACTCTACTAAAAGCTTAGAGTTGCACTCTCAAACTATATAAAATTACAAAGCTCTAATAAGCTAACCGTCTATGACATATCATAATGTGTGATGTCGCCATAGGATATTCATAATTGGCTTAAGGATAAATTTTGTTTTCCCTTCTCGATTATTTTTATCTTACATTCCATTGTCATATCATTGGAATACTTACTATCTATAGATAGTATACCGTTTGGCTACACCTATGTATCCAAATGATTGAGCGTTCTAGTCTTTCAATTATAGGATAATGCATATAAGAGAATATCATTAACTCTACAAAAGAGCTATGGATTCCATATCTATGAATAACGAGTCTACATCAATCAAGAGTTATGTCTCCAATGTACTGGTATGCGTACTGTCATTAAGTCAAGATGTCACCTTTTGGTACATCAAAATACATAAGTCAAGAAGACGAGCCCATTAGTCATTTTAGGATTAAGACACAACACATATGATTGTCTAAAGTGAATTGATTTGAACAAATGGAATTATTAACCAAATCAATTCATCTTTTTGTCACAATCCAACACATCGTTACCTATGATAATGCACCAATGTTTCTACTCATGAAGTCTCACTCTGATGATGATGGTCAAATTTTAATGCCTTGTAAGTAGGACTGTACAAAAACCATACCGCACCCGCCAACCGCCCGCTCCCGCGCCCGCCCATCTCGAAAAAAGCAGGGTTTAGTTAGCAACCCACTGACAGGGTGGGTTGAACCCGCCCACCAATATATTTAGGTGGGCGAGTTTGGTTTTAAGTTATTGCGGGCAGGTTCAACCCAAACCTGCCCGCCTATATATTAAAAAAAAAAAAAACCTAAACCTATTATCTACACTTAGCCTCACGACACGAGTCCTTCAGTTCAACCCTAAGTTGCCTCTCCTTTTTCCCTCTTTTCTTTTCTTTTTCCCAGTTCTCTACGTTGCGCCTGTTCTCTTTCCCTCTTTTCTTTTCTTCTTCAGTTCTTCCTAGTTCTCTGCTCCCTAATCACCTCTTCTTCTTCCAATTCTCCCTAATGGGTGGGACGTGAGTCTGGAAACGTGGAGGTTCATGAGTGCAATGACAAGAAGGCAGCCATGTGCAAAAGTTGGAGTGGGACCATAGATGGGTTTGATTTCAGGCCGTAGTACATCAATTATCAAAGGATCGGGTAAAGCCTGATTTGATATTTATTTTCTTCTGTTTTGTTTTTTTAGGCTTTTTTGCACTCGTGTTTGTTGAACTCATCATTTTTTCTAATTTGGTTTTTAAATTTTTCCTTGGTGTTGATATTATTTACCCGTCCTAATTAAAGAGTTATTTTCCTTTTATTATAGACAGAAAATGAAAGGGAAAGGGAAAAAAATTGCTTGCTTAGTTTTGATGAATTTTGGATTATGGTAATCCCCAACTTTATGAAAACTTCTTTTGCTTAGAGATTTTAAGCAATTTTGTGTTTATTTAATCTTCACAACGTTTTCTGGTCTTTATTAATCTAAATTTATTTTACAATCTTTAAGTGGTTGAACTGAAAAAATTCAACCCAACATGTTATAGTTTGTAATTCAACTATTATTAGTGATTGTGATTCACTGTTTCCTAGAGCAGAGAGTTAAACAAGAAGAAACTATTGCCTTTGACCAATAACAAAGCAACAAGGCTGAGGGGTTTTTAGTCAATATCTTGATTTCTAAGCATGATCCTTTTTTCAAGTTGGGTCTATATCGGGTGTTGCCACAACTAGACCTGCTTTCACTTTCACCACATAGCGTCATAGCCAATTGCCTCTTTTGTGAAAAGTATGTCCAATGGAAGTGATGGTTTGGTTGACTTTATTCTTGTAGCAGGGAATCTAATGGAAATTTGGAATTCTCGGCTTAAATAGTTTAACACTAACGAACTATATTTTTTTTTTCTTCTATCATATGTACATCATGCGAGGCTGAGATGTCATGTTATGGTTGTTTATCATACCAATTTATTAAAAGCCTAGAGTAATCCTTTTTTGCATGTTTCATCCTTTATGAATTTATTAAATTTTTCCATGCTGACCTTAGCTTGCTGTTAAAATGGTCTTACTTTTCTTTGTTTTAATTAGGCCATTTTGGCAAGTCTCATACAAGCAACTTATTGCTTTTGAAAACTATAGAAAATTTTTCAATATGATACATCAACATTTCTCAGGTTGTAGCAGCAGTTGTTTTCAACAACCAAAGGCTTGAGATTCTGGCTAATATAAATCCTCAAGTAGCTACCTTAATCGAGATCTGCTGGGCCAAGTAAGAAAATTCTAAAATTTGTTTGCAATTTTGTTCATTACTTGAGGGGAGGTTGGTATTGCTTTTTGAAATTTTGTTCAATAACACCAATTAACTTTAATAACACCATTAATGGACTAAACTTGTTGTCTTCTTTATTTCTGGAATTTATTTCCTCCTCGCATCCATGTATGATTTTCTCTTTTTCAATGATGTACTCTAGGTGAAAAATGGATGGTAGTTCTAGTCAATCTCAAACCTCTTCAAGTTTTGGCATTATTGACAGTGCTTCTAAAAAAGAAAATCTAGTTGATCTTCAGAAGGAATTTGAATCAGATGAAGAGATAGTAGATGGAAAAAATTCCAAAAAACGGAAAGGCCAAAATCCTCTTAGAGAAATTAGTGAGGTTTGGAAGGACTTCATTTGTTATTTTGATGAGAAAGGGGAGAGAAGAGCAAAGTGCAAACATTGTGAGGCAAATTTTGCTAGTCAAGGAAAGAAGCATGGGACAAGTACTTTATGGAATCATTTGAGAAGTTGCTCAAAAAATCCCAATAAACCTATTGACAAGAAACAAAAGGTCTTGGTATTTGAACCAAAGAAAGGAGGCAACGTAGCAAATGAAGGACAATTAGTGGCTAAGCATTACAACAAAGAGGCTTGTAGGGAAGCTGTTGCCGAGTACATTGTGTTGACTAAGTTGCCATTCAGGCATGTCAAAAGTGAAGGGTTTAAGCGTTTTTGTCAAAAACTTCAACCTAGCTTTGACCCCCCATCAAGGATTACAATTGCTAGAGACATTTACAAGATGCATTTAGATGAGAAGAAGAAAATGAAAGACACCTTGAAAAAGGAAAGGGTTTCTATTACTACAGATTGTTGGACGTCAATTCAAAAAATTGGGTATATGGTAATCACAGCTCATTGGGTGGATAGTCATTTTAATTTACAAAAAAGAATTATTAATTTCTCCTAAATTATAGATCATCATGGAGACACTATTGCTAAGACAATTGAAGCTTGTTTAATTGAGTGGGGTATCCATAAAATTTTCTCAGTGACAGTTGACAATGCTTCTAGCAATGACAAGGCCATTAAATACTTGAAGAAGAAATTTGAAGAGAAAAAGGAGGGGCTAGTACTTGATGGTAAGTTCTTACACATGAGGTGTTGTGCTCACATTATCAATCTAATTGTCAAGGATGGTTTGAAAGAGAAACAAGCATCGATAAACAGTATTTGAAATGCGGTAAGGTATGTGCGGTCATCGATAGCAAGACTATTGACGTTTAAGGAGTGTGTGAGAATGGAGAGGATCCCTTGTAAAGGACTTTTATGCTTAGATGTCACTGCTGGATGGAACTCTAAATATTTGATGCTAAACCAGGCCTTGAAGTTTCAAAAGGCATTTGAAAGGTTGGATGGCGATCAAAATAATTTCAAATATTTTGAAGAGATTGAGAGGGATGGCAAAAAAAGGGACGAGCCACCGGATGAACTTGATTGGGAAAATGCAAAAATCTTTGAGCAATATTTAGCTATTTTTTATGAGATCACTTTGAGATTTAGTGGTTCCACTTACGTCACTTGTAATAAATATTTTCGGGATATTTGTCAAATTCAAGAGCATTTGTATGATTTGACTGATGAGGCTTTGAGAATTCTTTGTTGGCATCAATGGCTTCTAATATGAGACTCAAATATGAAAAATATTGGGGAAAAGTGGAGGAGAGTAATGGATGTTTGTTGCTTGCCACCGTCCTTGATCCTCAATACAAGCTTGAGTATTTACATCATTGCTTGAGTGCTTTTCATGACTCAAGGACAAGAGTTCATAATAAACAATGTTTGAGGAAGATGATTTGAGTGCTTGAGTGCTTAAGTCCATAATAAACAATGTTGAAGATGATTTGAGGAAGATGTTTGAGTATTATAACGAGAAAGACTTCCGTGTATTGCCATAGCCAATAGAACCTCAAGCTCAAGCTGCAAGTCAAGTAGAAATTGTCAAGCAAACTTCATTGTCGTCATCTTTTATGTTTACTAAAGCTACTAAATTAAGTAGGCATGATAGTTTCGTGCAACAACGGCGTAATCAAGATAGTGTTAAAATAAAGAATGAGGTGGACAAGTACTTGAACGAGCCTCCTGAGGATATAGACACAACTAATGCTGATGATTTTGACATTTGAAGTGATGGATGGTGAATTCTGTGAAATACAAAGTTTTGTCTCGTATTGCCTGTGATGTACTTGCTGTTCTGGTGACAACTGTTGCATCTAAGGCTGCATTTTCTATTGGAGGCCTCATACTTGATCCTTTTAGGAGCTCGCTAAGTCCTAAGACAGTAAAGGCATTGATTTGCTTGAAGAATTGGTTGAGCAAGTCTCATCAACCAATCATTGTGATGGAGTATATGGACGAGCAGGAGGTTCTTGAGACTTCTGAGAATCTTGAGATAGGTAATTGTATAATTTTTAAGTTTGTTACAATTCTACTTATTCTTTAAAACTTATCATTTATTTGATTTTGTTCTTATTTTAGAGATGATTGAACAATCCAACACTCCAAGCACAGGCTCGGCTGCCTCTTGACATATTGGAAAGTGAAAATTCTCCTATTATTTTGTGAAGTGATCAAAATTCAAATCAAGTAAGTTAGTAGAAAAAGGCATCAAACTAAATTATTTTGTGAAGTGAATGATTATGTTTCTTAATTTGAGCTTTTGAATATAGTCACTATCTTTAGGCATCAAACTTGCTTGTTGTTGAGAATGCTTTATGTATTATCATCTTATATTTTCTACAAATTTTCTTCACTTTTTTAAAAAAAAGGTCCAAAAAATTACATTGGGGATTGGGCAATAGCATAAGTCTAAACCGCCTTAACCCGTGCGCACCCGCCCGCAACCATCCAAAACCAAACCGAAACCACCAGCCATGTGGTGGGCGGTTTATGGGTTGGTTAATCGCCAACCTGCCATCCAAAAAAACCGCACCGCACCCGTCTAAAAACCGTCAAACCGCCCATTGTTCACCCCTACTCGCAAGTGCGCGAGTCTATTGCAGTATAACGTGCAAGAGTAAGGGTCCATTAAACTTTTCGTATGATCAAAGCCTAGGGATCTGACTTCACCACTCACTCCTCTCCTATGTCATCGAAATATTGATATCAATTCATTGTCTTGGGTTCATTCTTTCTAAAGTATGATTATTACTGTTAGGCATTCGGGTTTAAATCAAGTATCCTTAATCATCAAATTACCTATGGCATGTAGTGCAATTGAGATTAAAAATCCTTTAGGTACAGAAGAAATTTAAAGAACCAAATAGATTAGTTTAGCATAAGGCATGTACCATAACCATCTATTCATCCATTCAAAAGAGCAATCTCATGGTTTAGCATAAGGCATGTACCATAACCATGTCTCAAACAATCAATTCGATTTATAATATTGGTGATCAAGCAATACATAAATCTAAAGATTGAATTAAACACAATGAATGAATCAAGAAATATTGAATTAAATACCCCAAAAATCGCAAATTGAACATAGAATATTTGTGAGGGTTGCATCATATCCCAAGGATAAGAAAACTAGAACATAATTGAAAATAAAACAAAAACTAGAATAATGATAAAAGAAACATGTTTGAAGAAAAAGAAAAAGAGTTTATGTCACCAATTCTCTCTTCAACATTTTTGAAGGCTCCCAAAGGCAACGAAAAATAAAACCTAAGATGCCCTAGAATGGCTAAAAGATCTCCTATTTATACAGTCGTCATCCAACTCTATGATAACCACTTTTCCTTTTTTTTCCCGCATCCAAAAAGGCAATTTCATCATTTTTTTTGCAACACCTATGGCCGCGGCTCTCACTTATGGGTGCCGCGGCTTAGGGCGTTGCATAATTCCAAAGGGCCATAGCCCTCAAAACCCAAAGCTGCAGCCCTAGTCCATGGTTCCCAAAATAGCCTTTGGTGATTTGGCCATAACTTCCTTGTTCGATGTTGAAATCATGTGATTCTTAGTGCGTTGGAAAGCTAAGACAAGGGGCTACACTCTCTTGTTGATCATCTCCTCAAAATCAACTTCCATCCTTGTCAAAAATTGACTCAAAATTACTAGTTCTCTAATTTTAGCTTAGTTTTGATCCATTCTTAGTTGGTTTGCTCCATTTTCTTCCTCATTTAGCATCTACACACACAAAAAAAAGGACACTTAATTAAATCGAAGGCATTTCAAATAATGTTTTCGTAAAAACATCGCAAAATTAATGCAAAAACTTAAGTGAAATAACTCTATAAAATAGAGTTATCATATGACAAAGACAGGTCATCTCTCGTTAGGAATATAGACAACATAACAATCTTAACATAAATAAGGTGCCCAATTTTATTCCCTAAATTGCGAATCTTATGATTTAGACCATCACCTTCAAGGTTGATGTCTTTTGTACAATCTGTCCATCATATGCATGATTCTTAAAGGTTTAGACCGACAGTCTCAAACTTTTTTTTTGCTTGTCATATATTCAATAGAAATGAACATAAAAAGGACAACATTTGGTATATGAACAATAAATAAATTCTTTATTGATAAAATGTCTCCAAAAACATATTACAACATTTTACTCCTTAGAGTATTATGTCTACCAAGTAGCACCTGTGATTTTTTCCCATAAGGGCTTTTGACCATGCTAAATAACCATATCATTGTATTCATCTCTTTGATTTTCATACTTTTAGTTTACACAACAATTATAACATAACATTGTTTGTTATGTCTGTCAGGTTTTACAGTGTTTGTTTAATGACCATCACATTATTACAATTTGGATGAGTCATTCTACTAAATTGAGAATAAATAACATCACAATTTTTAGCAAGATACAATATCAAGCATCATCTACCAATTGTAAACCAAATTTATACTAAGTACAACATAATCACATCCTCTCTATTGTAAAGCTATACATGAACAAGGGTGGGTGGCCCACCCCGAAAATTTTTTTCTTCTTTCAATATTGTATATGAAATTTTATAAATTATATCCCATCCTATCATCAACTAATTAAATTAATTATCTCAATATGCTTTCTTTATCTTTACTTCGTACAGTTTTTTTTTTTTACACTAAACGTGTATAAGTTAACAAGTTTTATTGAATTCCAACTGCAACTAGACATCTATTATACACTAATTAAATTTGGACCTACATGATATAAATATGGTAATCATTACTTTATGTGGTCCAAAGTTCTAACTTCAAAAAACAAACATTAATAACCAACTTTTTCAGTGTGAAACTCTCAATGCTTTCCACTAAATCAAACTGGCTCTCAGATTTTTTTTTTTTAAGACAATCAAGTGGCACTAGGATTTTGAAAATCAAGAAAATCCGTAATATCCCTGAAAGAATGAAACATTATTTTCCCAAATCCATGTTGGTTTTTTGGCCAATGTTTCTTCATGTGTTTATTCTGTTATGCATGAGCAACGATTTGGTTTTTAACAGGCAATTTTAAGCACAGATTTTATAAGAATAATGTATTCTTTTTTCTTTACTAAAATTTTTTTCCCACAATGTTTTTTCATGTTAAGGTTTTAAAGAAGCATTTTCTTTATATGATGGACATGGAGAAGAAGTGTCACAAATCAATTGTACATGTGAATGGCACTTTTTCGCATTTTATAATCCTTATGCATGTACTTTATTGAATATTAACGCCCTTCTTAATCGTGCATATTATCTCTCCATAACTCCATTGTTCCTAATTTATGTTTTTTCGCTTACCTTTAATTACGATCTATTGCAAATAAATACAAGTTGTATGAGCATGTATCTCACACCATTTAAAAATAAAAAAATAGAAAGTGATAGCCCTAATATTATCCTTTGTCTATCTCCTTTACTTATGCTTTCTAATTTATCATATATGCTATTTTGTATTGTTCATAAAATTAAATACATTGTTATACGAAAAAGGGTAAAAAAGAACATATAGTAAAAAACACTTTTTTTACATATTGAGAGGCATTTTTAATATTTTAAAACAGACAAAGTTTGGCCAACATTGACAATCAGCCAACAGATACAATGTCTTTGTTATTTTTTATAAAGTCGGAGTATTGACATAGTTAGTTTCGGTAAAAGATGTGACTCTATTATTTTGACAAAACAGAAAATATGTCATTACAATTAATCATTTGCATAACGTTTGTTTTGACAATTATGATAATTGAAGTAGTAAGGAAAGTTAAATTCGAAGGCTTCATATCTTATTGCAAGATATATCAACCACCCAACGACCTATTATTTTTCCTCCCTTGGCTGGGTAGAGATCCAAAATGTATATGCATTGAATAATTTATGTCAGTGTGCTTTCTTTTTCTTCACTCCGTGCAGTTTTTTTCTTTTCTTTTCTTTTCTTTTTCAGCCAACTAAACGTGTATAAGTCAACAACTTTTATTGAATTCCAACCACCGGAAGACATCTATTATCTACTAACTACATTTGGACCTACATGATATAAATATGGTACTCATCATTTCTACCCTACGTGGTCCAACGTTTTGACTCCAAGCTACAAACGTTAATAACTAACCTTTTACGTGTGAAATTCTCAATGCTTTCCACTAGATCAAACTGGCTCTCGAATTTTTTTTAGATAATTAATTGGCACTGTGATTTTGGATAAGAAGGAAATTCGGAATATCCCTGAAAGAATGAAGCATTGTTTTCCCAAATCCGTGTTGGTTTTTTCGCCAATGTTTCTTCATGTGATTATTATGTTATGCATGGTTTCATCCGCATCATCAACTCATGGAAACGAGTCTGATGTTCTGGCTTTACTGGACTTCAAGAGCCGGATAACTCAAGACCCTCTGGGAATCATGAAGTTATGGAATGACTCTGTGCAATTCTGTTATTGGTTTGGCATTACTTGCAACCCCAACGGTGAAAGAGTCATGTTGTTGAGCTTGGAGAGCCAGAGTTTGGCTGGTTCTCTCCCACCCTCCATAGGAAATCTCACTCGCCTCACGGGAATCAACCTGCGATACAACAGCTTCCACGGTGAAATCCCTCAAGAAATCGGCCGTCTGCGTTATCTGCAGCATATCAACTTCACCTCCAATTCATTCCAAGGGAAGATCCCAGCCAATATTACTAACTGTAAAGAGCTTAAAGTGCTTGATCTGGTATACAACAGTCTTGTTGGGACAATCCCTGAAGAGTTGAGTTCATTGATAAAGTTAACTCACTTTGGTTTAGGCGGTAACAACCTTACTGGAACTATCCCAGCTTGGATAGGGAATTTCTCTTCTTTGTATGGTCTTTCACTTGCTCTGAATAATTTACACGGAAGCATACCGGAAGATCTAGGCCGCCTAAAAGCATTGGGAAAATTTGTGCTGTGGGGTAACTATCTGTCTGGCAGAGTCCCTCCTTCAGTTTATAATATTTCTTCTATATACTATTTCACTGTAGCTCAAAACCATTTGGAAGGCAAAATACCACCAGACGTTGGCACTACTCTCCCTAACCTTGTAGTATTTGCTGGTGGAGTTAACAAATTTACAGGGCCTATTCCTCAGTCCTTGTCAAATGCTTCCGCACTCCAAGTGGTTGATTTTGCTGAAAATAGTCTAATTGGGGCTCTGCCCCAAAATCTTGGAAGCTTGAGAGACTTGTCAAGGCTAAATTTCGATGATAATAGACTAGGAAGTGGAAAAACTTCTGATCTAGATATTTTCAGTTTGTTGATCAATTGCACCATTCTAGAGGTTTTGGGTCTTGCAGGGAATTATTTTGGAGGAGAATTACCCAAATCAATTGCCAACCTCTCGACCAGTTTAGACCGTTTAACTCTGGGAAGAAATCTGATACATGGAAGTATTCCTAAGGGTATTGGAAACCTTATAAATTTGACCTCTCTGGGATTGGAAGGTAACCAATTAAGTGGTAGTGTTCCTGATGAACTTGGAAAACTTCAGAAGCTAAATGGGCTAAATTTGAATGTCAACAAGTTTTCTGGGCCAATACCGTCCTCTTTTGGTAACTTGACTTCATTGAGCAGGCTCTTTATGGAAGAGAATAGGCTCACCGGAAATATACCTCCAAGCCTCGGAAGATGTCGGAATTTGTTGATACTTAACCTTTCTAGTAACAATCTCAGTGGCAGCATACCTAAAGAGGTTATGAAAATTTCCTCCCTCTCCATTTCTTTGACCTTGTCTAATAATTCTTTGACAGGTTTACTACCAGATGAAGTGGGTGAACTAGATAACCTTTCAGAGTTGGATGTGTCGCGAAACCAGTTATCAGGTGAAATCCCAAGCAGCCTTGGAAAATGTGTTAGTTTGGTAAGCCTGCATTTGGAGGACAACGAATTTAAAGGAAAAATTCCTAAATCTCTTGAAAGTCTAAGAGGCTTGGAAGATATAGATCTTTCTCTCAACAACTTTTCTGGACCAGTTCCTGAATTTCTTAGTAAATTTTCATCTCTCAAGCATCTCAGTATTGCTCAAAATAATTTTGAAGGTGAATTGTCAAGAGAAGGAATTTTCTCAAATGCATCAGCTGTGTTGGTCGCTGGAAATAGTTGGCTTTGTGGTGGCATCTCAGAACTACATTTACCTGCATGCCCCAATCTAAAACCTCAGTCCTCTAGAAAAATATTTTCTAAAAATGTAGCAATTCCAGTTATTTGTATAGCTACATTGGTTATAATCCTGAGTAGCTTCTTTCTTCTCTGTTATTTGGTAAAACATTTAACACGGAGACCTTCGACTTCATCTTCTATGGAGAACTCACAATTTTATATCTCTTATTCGGATCTTGCTGACTCAACAAATGGATTCTCTGAGGAAAATCTGATTGGCTCAGGTAGTTTTGGTTCTGTTTATAAAGGACTACTTGCCGGACAAAAGGTGGTTGCAGTCAAGGTATTGAACCTTGAACAACATGGCGCTTCAAAGAGTTTTGACGACGAATGCAAAGTTTTAAGAAGTGTACGACATCGTAATCTTCTTAAGATTATTACAGCCTGCTCAAGTATTGATCATCAAGGAAATGACTTCAAAAGCCTAGTTTTTGAGTTCATGGAGAATGGAAATCTAGACGAATGGTTGCATCCAAGAAAAGGCAAACAACACAATATCAGAAGGTTAAGCTTTGTTCAGAGGCTGGACATAGCAATTGATGTTGCTTCTGCTTTGGATTATCTACATAACTATTGCCAAAAGCCTATAGTTCATTGTGATCTAAAGCCAAGCAATGTCCTACTCGATCATGACATGGTTGCCCATGTTAGCGATTTTGGACTTGCAACTTTCCTATTTGAAGAATCAGAAAATTTTCCCAAGAAACAAACGTTGCAAGTTGGGCTAAAAGGTTCGATTGGATACATTCCTCCAGGTATGATTTTTTTGCTATACAAAATGAAGCTAAATGCTCCACTTGGGATGATACAATGTATAACCGTTTGTGTCGCAGAAATACACAGTTTTTGTAATTTTTTTTTCTCACTTCTTTTCTTCCCCTCCTAAATTATGAATCCACAATGATTCCTTTCGCACTGACAATTAATTTTTATTTTTTTTGAATTGTTGTAGAGTATGGCATGGGAGGCGAAGTCTCCGTATTGGGAGATAGTTACAGTTATGGAATTTTCTTACTCGAAATGTTCACAGGAAAAAGACCAACTGATGAGATATTCAAAGACGGTCTCAGCATTCACCAGTCCACGAATATGGCTTTTCCTGATCATGTCATGGATATTGTTGACCCTTCCTTGCTCTTCGAAGAGGCTAGTGATGATGAAAATGATGATGAGGTGAGAAATAAAAGTGAGATAGAAGAACAGACCATGATAGAAGATGGAGATAACAAAGTCAATGGTAAAAGAAGAATGGAAGAATGCTTGGTCTCAGTGATGCATGTTGGATTGTTGTGCTCCAATGTATCACCAGGAGAGAGGCTGTTTATGAATGTGGTTGTCAACAAGATGCAAGCAATCAGGGATTCCTATCTCAAATTTAACAACAGAGGGAAGAGATAGTTTCTTTTCTCTTTTCCTTTCTCTTTTTATTAATTTTTCACTTTGCAAAATACATATTTTATTTTGCAAAAAAACGTTGGGGAGCTCTCATTCTCTAATTTGCAAAATATCATGTATTTTGTTTAAGAAGAAATATCATGTCTATTTATATAAATAAATTAGTGTATGTAAATGTGTGTATGTATGTATCCGTGTGTAGTTGTGTAAAGAACAATGATATATTATTACTATTTTTTTTTTTTTTTGGGGTTGAAATGAGGTGATAACTGAATTCTCAACTCTCGATTGATGAATTTATTCATAATATGTTATACTTGTGGTAAGATTTTCCTCTCATATTCAAAAGAAATATATTTCACTTTTCTTATCCTGCGTTTGCCAACTTCAAAGTATAAACTTATAAAACCTCAGAAAAAGCCATGCTAAATCACTAATCCAAACTAATTTAAAATAAGTCACACATCATGTTAGGCTTATAAATATTGCTTGTGAGGTCTTTTATTTTCGAAATTTTGGGGCGAATCCATCAAAAATTAAGTAATCCAAATCTGGATGGATTTGGTACTACATAGAGATGATAACAATTTAAGATTTTATAATGTATTCTTATTGCTGAAGTTGTGATGCAGATGAAATAAAGGAACAAAAGTAAACTATCTGATTGGTTGTGGCATCAAAATTCCCATTACATCTATTTTGCGCACCAGTTGAAGCCCACGTGCTACATGACGGGAAGTAATTTTGTAGGTTTTATCCACGTGTTAAGTTTTGATTAAAGTGTTATTATTTTTAAATTTTTTATCATAAAGATCTTAACTAGATGTTAATTAATAGGCAACTAACACAAACATTTTTATATTCTTTTGAAAATAATGTATTATACTAAAAAAATAATAAACAAGGATACATCAAAAGAAATATAGGATTAAACAGTGTCATCTAACAAAATGAAAACAAAATTAAAAAAGTAAAGCACAAATACATATAAAAGAAATTATGTTAATAGGAGTAAGAGCATCTCTAGCCCGCAACATCAAAATGGTGTAACATTTACACTAAAATGGTGTAACTGTTGCATCAAATAATAACTTCATCTCTAACCTTTTATGTTATTTTTAACACCAAAAAAGAATATTCTTGAAATTATAACACCCACCTATTTTTATGTAATGAATCACGTTAAGTTAGTAACGACGTTAAGGAAATTTTATTAATAATTTATGTTATATGTTATGATATATGATTTTTAATGTTACTAACTTTTTATGTCAAGTTTTATGACAGGTGACGACCGCATGGAATCGTTGTGCTCAAGTGTTCATGTGAATTATAATGTATGTTTAATTATGATGCAATGATTAATTGAATGTTTTAATTTATGGCATTTTAAGGACAGTTCGGCAGGCCGGACTTTTAAGTTCAGCAGGCTGAAAAGTCTGCCCAAGATCGGCAGGCCGAAGGAAACCACCGGCAGGCCAAACTTGGTGGAACCGGTAGGCCGAGCAAAGCTGACGAGCAGTCAGCAGAAATCTCTCCAAATTTATAGCTGAGATAATTACGTTAAATGGGTTATTTATTGTGATTAATTGGCATATTAATGGACTAATTTTCTCAGTTAAGGAAAGAAAAGGTTTAACTTGGTGTTGATTTGTATGACTTTAAATGGTTTCCATTTTAAGAGGGCAAAACATGGTAAGTGATGAGTGATTGTTTGACTTCCCTCTTTTCTCTCCTTCCTCCACGCTATTTGCTATCAATGAGTCAGAAAAATTCTGACTTAATAGAGGGTAATGAATTTTCATTATGCTCGTTACGTTAAAAAAAAAAAATTAACATTCTTTTCCTCAGTTTTTCTCTCATCTTCTTACTCTTCTCTTTCTCAGTTCTGAGACGTTTTCTAATTTCTTTCTTTCTTTCTCTTCTCTTCTCCACGAATTCCATCCTCTTTCCTCTCAAAAAAAAAAAAAATTCTCTGCAAGTATTGAAAGAAAAAGTTATATTTTCATTGGTTGAATTCAAGGGTTTTGAGAAGAAAATTTTTAGGTAAGGACTCAGTTTTTTCGGTGTTTTTGAAAAGCATTTCTTCTCCTCCAACCGTCTGCAATATCTTTCTCTAGGTATTATATTTTTCTTTGAGTTTTTAATATGATGTTCATGTATGTATTATGTGATGTTTCTCCAAGTTTCAAGTCATTTCGATACTTCTATGAAAAATAGGAATTTTCTATCTTCTACCCCTCACAATAAAATATTGTTGTTTAACTTTGATGCATGAAAAATGTAATGTTTATTCAAGGGGTAAATGAATGATGTTTTTCATGAAAGTTGTCTAGAATGTGCATGTATAATGTATGATGAATATATTTTATGTTATGAAATTTTATGAGATTACGTCAAGAAAAACTGTTTTAATAATGTTATTTTTTGGATTTTCGTTTTATAAAATGTTATATATGTTTAAATGATTTTTATTGATGAAGAAATAATTCTATGAGTTTGAAATGCATAATAATAAGGTGCTTGTATGAATTTTAAAATTAAAATATATGTATCTTAAATTATTAGAAAATGTTTTCAAAAGATTATTCATCTACATTATTATTAATGTTGGCTGATTTCATGTTTAGAAATGTATAGTTTGTTTTTACATGCTTAAGGTAATTTTTATGATTTAAGAAAAAATCAGGATAACATGTTTATGTGATGATAATTTTATGTTTTCACAATTATGGTTATGAATTATGTTTGTAATATGAGACGAATATATATATATATATATATATGAATGAATGTTATATGAATGGATGTTTTATGATAAGTATTAATTTTATTGTATTTTTTTTATTTAAATGGATAAATGGCATGAACACTCAAAGGAACGAGCACATCGAGACCGCAGCGTCGTCACCAAACCATATTAAGGTTAAGTAAGCTAGTTGTTAAGGTAAGTACATTCTCACCTGCAACATGACAAGTTTTACAAGGTTTGATGATATGTTCACAATGATAATCATGATGATTATATGCTTGTTTTCCTTAAAGGATTTATTATGAAAGATTTTCATGATTTAAAGTTATGCATGTATGATGATGACATATTTCAAAGCATGAAAATTATGTATATATATGTATCACCTAATAAGTGTTGTACACCAATATTATGAAATGATATGTTATGATGTCATGTTTGGTTTGGGATTAGCTACCCTTCTCCTCTCATGACGGAGCGCCTACAATGATGTTTATGGTGCAACACTTGGGCCCTTAAGATAAAATGGGATAAGTTTTAATATGGTCAATGTAATGGAAGATATGTTTCTATGAAATTGTGCTTAAGGCACTTTTATGATATGATGATATTGATGATGACGATGTATATGTAATGTTTTAAATTGTGAGAATTATATGTACTTACTAAGCATTAGCTTAAACAAGTTTTATGTCATGTTGCAGATAAAGGCAAGAAGATCATGGAATAGGCGGAGGACATGGGAAGGCGTATGAGCACAAAACACGATGAATTATAACTGGAAGAACGCCAAGAAGAATGTTTTTATGTTTTAAATCAAGTTTTATATTTTGAACATATTTTTATGTTAAGTTTTAAGAATACTTGAACTATGGTTTTATATTTTATTTTATCATTTTAAAGAATTTTGATCTTCCACAATTTTTATGAAAAGTTAAATATGTTTTACAAATTAAGTTTTCTCAAGGATTTTGGCTCGGTCGGCCTGCCGAACGTCGTGGCTCGGCCTGTCGATGTTTGAAAGTTCGACCTGCCGATCACATTTTCGGCTTACCGGACGATGATGAGTTTTTAATCCAGACTTGCAAAGTCTCTGCCGGCTTACCGGTTGAGGAATTCTGGCCTTCCGAAGTCCCATGTTCTGCCTGCCGAACTGTGGAAGTATGTAACTATTAAATGACGTGATGTTTTTATAAGTTATGATTTTACAACTTAGTATGTCTGTTTTATTAAAATAAGTTTATGATTAATTTAAAGTATAATTGTATAATTTGTGATATGGAATAAGTGAAGCAACGTTATTTAAACAATGTTAATATATATATATATATATGAATGGATCCTGGCTAAGTATGTTTAATTATATTTTCAATTTAAAGTATCGTATAAGTTTTGGACTTATGTTTATATTTAAAGTTTAAACAAGTATGAATGTATGAAAGTAACGACATCTGTGACGTCCGTAAGGAGGGGCATTACAGAAATATTCTATTTCATCTTTTTTTTATATTACTTTTTACTAATTCCTTACTATTTAACTATTTTACCAATTATTCATATATGTATTTTTTTACGTTTTGATCCAATAAATATGTTTTATTATTTAATGAAGTTATAGAAACTAAAAGACTAATAAATTAAATTATGTTATTTGTATCTTGTATTACGTTACTGCATTAGTATATTTTCAATATTATGTAATTTTAATTACTGTTAGATTAATTGTTTGAAGTTTTTACATTTATGTAAGTGATATTTCAACAGTTTACATATTAATGTTACACCATTTAAATTAATCATAAGATAAGATAAAAATTTGAAACATAAAAGAATTTTTTTTGGTAGCAAAAAGTAATTAATGTTGTTAAAAACTATGGAGTTGGGGTCAAAAATAGAATCTAAAAATTGAAGTTGGTGGGTTTTTATAAATAAAGAAACTTTAAAAAAAAAGATGCCAAATTAGTGTGGCTAAATAGTGGCACGCACAGATTTAACGTGCTCCTGTTTATCTATATAAATTAGCGTGAATAAATGGAGTCTCTTTGAAGACGATTTCAAGGCCAATTTGACATTTACTCCATAAAAATAGAGTTGATTGGAGAAGGTCTAAAAGAAAAAACTCATTTCAAAATTAAGTCCACATAAACAAATTAGAAAGAATGCATTTATTAAAAAATAACAATAGATTTGATGTCCTAACCAAAGTTAGAGGTAGAAACATTTCAAGAAAAAATTGTTGTAAGTGAGCCAATTAGAAAAATCCAACAACATACTTTATTTGGATCTAAGCAAGAGGAAGAAAATAAGTGGTTGAAAGAATTATATAAAAAATAAAATTGTAAAATAAACAGGGACACATTTAAAAGAAGTTACTTTAACTAACGCGAAATGACATGCCCAAGAAGAAGTGACAAGAGAGAGGAAAAAAAACCGTAACAATGCAAAATAGGAAGAAGAAAAAAAAACCACACACACATTTCATAATATCCTAATAGGAACAAATTAAAAAGAATGTATTTATTAGGAAAAAAAATAGTTGAAAGGATGGTGTAAAAAAAAAGTTAAAAGAAGACACGTTCTCAGGAAAAAAAAAAAAAAAAAAAAACCCTTATAGCAGGCTAAGTAAAAAAAAATCAGGGACATTTGAATGAAGTTAAATATAAATCGACGAAACAAGGCAGAAGCAAAAGAGAAAGAACACCAAAAAAATCAAAACACAAAAGAAAAGAAAAAGAAAAAATCATTTGGCTTATCAAAAATTGGATGAAAAACTCCCTCCTATCTCATTCATTTTGTCCCTTTGTAAGGATGAAACTTAACATGGTTATTACCGCTTTATATTTTTGGAACAAAGATTTTTAATCGAGATTAATATAAAATTAGAAAAGTTTTTGAAAAAAATATATTTTAGCATGAGAATTAAGAAAATGAAAACAGCTACGAAGATCACGTTTGATAAAATATTTAAATAAAAGTATATTTAACAGAAATTAATCCAAATTAAGATAACTTAGAAGGAACAAAGTAATTTAATGGATTCTTTTAGAAGAAGAAATTAGATCGCAAAAACTAAACAAAAACAAAAATAATAAAAAAATATATAATGTAATATCTCTAGTCTAATAATTAAATTAAACAAGAGAATATAATGTTGAAGTTCATCTTAATAATAATAACATAGAATAGTTTTTTAAATAACAAGAATAACTTATTTCAAAATATGATAAATAATTATAAATCATGAAATATTAAACTCGTAATGCTCAAATTGGAATAAATATAGTAAAACTTCAAAATAACTACGGTCATAAACTTCCTACTGTTAAAGTTCTTTATTCAATTATCACTATTCCGTCATGCCTTCAAGTCATATCTACTCCTCATTTCACCAAAAATAATGTTAAAAGAAATATTGTGAGCTAAAGTTCAATAAGTAAACTACAAAACGTATGATACATTATGAACCGATTCATTAAATAAGTTAATGTTGAAAATGAAGTTCTTGCTTTTCACTTTGTATCCTTTTCTTTATATAAACATTTAAGAGTGCTCAGTTTCATGCATGCACCTTCAATATCTAGTGGGTCATGATTTTCGGAGCATGTTCCATGCGATATTGGCCATTATTAAAGTAATTATTACAAGTTTTATATCTCGGACTTTCAAACTCGGGTATTAACCATTTTCAATTTCAATCCATGTCGCTATTCCATCTTGATCTTTCAATCTCGGGTATTTATCACTCTTTATCAATCCATTATTCATTCATGGTAGATTTGCTGGTCTCTTACCTTCCTTGTCCTCTAAACCTTCCAGTATAGACACACACTTAATTTTTTAAAACATTCTTAGAAAACTCGGGATACAACTGAAAAGGATTTTATAACTTTAAAAAGTAACGTAAATGTTGTCACATAACCATACAACTTAACAAGACTCACTTAATTCGTAAATAAAATCATGTAGGCTTACTTACTTGGATTCCAAGCAACAACAATATCATAGTAAGTGAAAATGTCCTCCAAGTGTCTACAACTCACATTCCTTTAATTCCTTGTTTCGTTTGTTATGAGTTCAAAAGTTCTTGCTTTAAAACCTAAACGAATTTAGATGGGTAGCAACAATTTCTAAGATTTTGCAGCATGATAAATATGCCTATTTAACTTCCAATTTTCACTCAAACAAACTTAACATGTATGTTTTAAAATACCAGTTCAGAGCATGTGTTGTGCACGTGCGTATCTGGTTTGTATTTTTTTTTTAATACGGGAATTTAAAAAGGTAATGGATCAGTATAACATATTTCTGAAACAAAGATTATGTTAACATAAAGTTTTGTAGAAACTTACTTAGGGAAATATATGAGAATGAAAAATGATATTTAAATAGAAAACATTTAAGAACATTTAGATTCTAGCAAGGCAATTAGGAGATCAACAACAGATAAAGATAACATTTCGATAAAATATTCAAATAAAGACATCTTTTAAAAAAAAATTATTACATAATAGGGATAAAGTAGAACCAAGTATTTTGATGGTGTATTTCAAAACAAAACAAATAAGACTGTAAAGAGAGAGAGAGAGAGAAAAAAGAGAAAATATAGCAAAAGAAATTTCGTATTTCAAAACAAAGTAAATGAAATTGTACGAGAAAAATAAATAAATAAGAATGTAAAAACAAAAGAAATGTCTCAAAAAAATTAGAAATACCATCAAAGGGAAAAGGCCAAAAACACAACAACAAAAGGGGAGAAAAGGACGCAACATTTCAAAAAAACAAAAGAAAAAAAAAAAAGGAGAATGAAACATTTCTTCCCAGCTCTTTCAAAGACAGAACGTTCATCTCTTAAGCTAACAAAACGGTCATGTGTCAACAGCACATTGATTTGCATATTAAGACTATAAATATATTAAGATAAGATTTAAGTAAATAACATGTTTACCACGTGATGATTTATTAACAAGTATTCCATTTACTTCAAATATTTCAAAGCCTATTTTCTACTCAAAGAGGTTTTAAAAGAACATTATATGATAATGTTGTATGAATGGGTTGTCTAGCCTGGCCTGACCCACTATGAAAGCTACGAAAAGGAAAGGGACCTTTCAAACATTTCTCACTTTTGTGTGCTCCTTAAGTTAGCCCTATCCCTCATACTCAAATTGTGGCATCTCGTGAGATTCCCAACTAAGCTACCGAGTGCCCCAAAATTAAAACCTTCTCCAAAGCAGACGTCGTCGTTGACGTCACCACCCAGGCAACTGTCCACGAGGAGAAATCTCTCCCTGCAGAAGTGTTAGTGATGTGCCCTAAGCCAATTATGTAATGACCACATTTTGACTTTGTTACATTTGCATTTTATTAATAAAGAGGCATTTTTATTGTTGTTTTTTATTCTAATTCCATCAATAGTTAATTCTGCCTAAGGTTATCAAGTACGTGACTTGATAGTAAAACTCTTAGGTGAAAATTGAATCTATTCTAAATTATCCCTAGTCGGTCATTATTATAGGGATAATAATGAATGAAGACTAGTATGAAGTTTGACTGATGATTATGTTTTACTAATCATGTGTATGAGATACTAAGTCAACTCATAGATACATATTTGAGAATAATGTATTTGATCGACCCGCTATGAGAATACTGTATGGATAATTGTCATAAGTGATTCTCATCATAATAGTATTATCCTAGTCCTCTAACCTGAAATCACCATTGTTTCCTGCATGATAAGTTCTACATTTTGACACATTCTAACATTATCTTTAACAGGATGATGGAATGGATTGTTGTTGGATATAGAGTGAATCATGTGAGCAATATGAGTGATTAAGAAGGAATTTGTCCCTCATTTATTATGAGAAAGATATCTATGGGCCCCTCAATAAGTTAGACTAAAGAAAAATGTATGGCCATATTGGAATGAATTGATAAGGGTTATCAATATCAGTCTACTTAAGATCGAGAAATAATATGATTAAATAGTATAAGAATGACATAAACTATGCCTTATGTTCAATCAAGGTATCTAGTGACATAAGGACTTTAATACTTATTGCGGATTAGGTTATATCGGATTATTGACATTCGCGTAACTTGGGTAATCATAATGTCTTGCTAGAGGCCGCTTATGATTTGTGGGCCAGAAATAGAATTTCAAACCCACTACCAACGTTATGTGAACCTATAGGATCGCACACTTGGAACAGACCAAAAACAAATTTTGGGTTTACTGTGCCTAGGTTCAATGAACCTGATAATGTCCAGATTCAATGTACTAGATATGTCTAGGTTCATTGAATCTGATATTATCTAGATTATCTGAATCATATTCAAATTACAGATATTGTCTAGATTCTCTGAATCATATTCGAATTACAGTTTACCCTAATTAAAATTTGACTCTATCTCAAAGTCAATAGATATATATATATATATATATATTTGTTTTAGGCTTTCTGGCCAAATGAGATGAAAAAAGGCGTTCTCTTATTCTAACTGGCAGAAAACATTAAAACCCTAAAAATTAGAGAGAGTCATTGAACGCAAGGAGAGGATACTAGCATACCAATTCGGTTTTTGAGAGAGTCTGTTTGTGTGGATACCTGCAAAAGGCATTGCTCTAAGTAATAACGTCTAAATCCGATCCCGAATATGAAAAGCTCGAGTTAGGGTGTCCCCAGAGTGAACCTGCTCTCTTCCTTCTAGAAATCTTGCCCCTTTTTGTCATCCTAGTAAAATTCTATGACTTTCTTATCAATCTAATCGAATTGCATGGATGCTGCAAGGGTTTTGTGAGAATTAATTTTGATTTTCCATTGCTTATTTGAATAAAAAAATCCAACAAAACCCAGCAGTGGTATCAGAGCCTCTTGCAAATTCGATTAAATTGATTTTATATGATTATGTGTATATGCGATATGCATGAATACGATTTATACATTAATTAGATTATTGTGTTTGAGGTTTTATTTGATTAAACATTTTTACCGTGTTAATTTGATTAATACGTTTACTACTTCTTGTAACCTGTTGTTGTTAATTTGATTAATATTACAATTTAACAAGAATCTAGTAATCTGTTTCAAAATGATTAAATGATATACTGTAAATCAGATTTCGGTTTTATTAAAGTGGCAAATTGTTTAAATGTTAAACAATGATAATCTGTTTTAAACATATTAATATATATCATAGGGTCTGTTTAATTGTTAAACAAGGATGATCGGTTTAGGACAGATTAATAAATTTCATGAATCCATTTAAGTGTTAAACAGAGATTAATTAATTCTGTTATGAACAGATTAGGTAATATGATTAATTAAAATCAATGGATTTAGGCAGCAACTCATTTAAATGAGTAAGGTAAATCGTTTAGCAGGGGCGCTACCCCTTTAACCCCCACCCGCTAACTGGCTAGCGGGATCATCGCTAGGGGCACTACCCTTTGGACTCTGCCAGGGGCGTTGCCCTTAGGACCCGCAAGGGGCATTGCCCCTTGACCCCGGCACTACCCCTTGACCCCGAATAGATTTGTCACATATATCATTTTGTTCATAATAAAAATTTAACTATAATGAAATTATATTATTATGTTTATGTGTTTAGTGTGAATTGCATGGTGCATAGCATGGCCCTTTTATACCAATGTGATTGGTAGATTTAATTTAATTTTATTTTGGGTTTGTAATTTTAAATACGGCCTACGTGTCGTTTTTCAATTTTTTGTAATTTATTTAGTAGAAATAGAATAGTTTAGATTGCAATTTGTAATGTAAAATCAAAGCCCAAGATCAATATAGATGGAGGTTCAAGATGGAGGCTCAAGATGGAGTCCATTCGTGGCAATCTAAGAAAATTCATGGAGATGAAGATTACCTAGGATTGACCATTAACCTTCATATTGGCTTATGAAGATCAATCTAGATTTGGGCCATGCTATAACACTCTTATTGTGTTATTATTATGCTATATATGTGATGCTATGTATACGATGCTATGTATGTGATGCGACATAATAATAAACCTTAAAACAAAAATAAAGTAGAACCCTCACTTAATATTAAGTCGTTAAAATGCCTTCCATAATTCAACACTTGTCAAGACTTGGATTGCCAAACATAGGTTCTTGTTCGATTCGCCCAAAATGTTTTTCTTAAACGGCAGACGTTTGTAATATAGAAAAGTTGTTGTATCCACAAGAAGGTAAAAATTTGTAACTCGATAAATTGATAAAAATAAACGTTCAAAAAGGCAAGCACTTTTTCAAATCAAAATGTAAAATGAAACAAATATTTTTTTGTGGCTTTTATTTTATTTAATTCAAAATTTAAAGCATAAAATTAAAACGATGAAGCTTTGAGAATCCCTTGTATGTTTTGCAACTGATATGGAGTTATAACTCTAATTAATAATTATCTAAAGCATTTTATTTATTATATCTTTTCTCATTAATTACAAGCACTTTTTACTAATTATATAGGTCAACCGAGAGCGACAATATAGCAAGCCATAATGCAGTAAGGGTATTCCTATAAAAACTAGCAAAATAATCATATCTCACTAATGATTTAGTGCACTAATTATGAAAATTATAACCGCTGTCACTCAATTATAATTAACATAATTTTAAGATAGAAAAGATAATAACAAATCAAAATTAATATATTTTTATAGAATAAATTATTGCGTCAATTTCGACAGCACCTCGACTTATTAATTGGTTTAAGAATACACTATGCCATCCTTTGTCTACAATAAATCAAGAATTACCATGCATTTACTATGCCAGTCTATATCTATAATGCAGTAGAAACTCAACTTAATAAACGAGCATGACTTTAATATTATTAATATTAATTATGCAACACAATTAAATTATATAAAGAAAGCATGACTGAATTTATGCAAGAATTGGACAGCATAACAACATTAATAATAATTATTAAAAACATAAAGATATAATTTATTCCATAAAATATAAGCATTACAAAACAGAAATAGAGATAAAATCCATACCAGAATACTATGCATACAAGATCATCTCTCTGCCTCACCAGATTCTTTATACTAATTTAAGCATTATTTAATTACATAAGGAGATACTGCTGAGTCTAACTCAGTAGAAAGAAAAAGAAGATGAACGAGGGCCAAAGGCCCATTGAGGAGTGCCTGAACTGAGGCAAATGCCTCAGTATTTATAGGTGCTTAAAATCACTATTTGTCTTTTTAATTATTATTATTATTATTATTATTTTACTATTGAAATGTTGAGAAAGTCATATCATATTGATCCTTTTTCTCCTTTATTTCTTCATGTTGGGCCTGTCCTCAGAATGCAAGAATTTGTTTGTGATTCTCTGCTTCGCGGTGAATGGCAGCACTGAAACAGTGCAATCTAGTCCGTTCATTTTGTGATCCAAAGGCCAAAATTCGCTAAATAAAATGGGCCCAATGGGGCCACGTGACCCACAAAATCTAACCATTAGTCGGTCAAAGTCAGCAAATCCAACTGCTACAAAGACAACTTCAGTGTGAATGATAGCACAGAATTCAACGCGGTCTGAGATTCCCTCTGGCGCGCGTGGACTTTGTCGGCGCGTGTTATGCACGCTCCAATTGCAGTTAGCCACGTTAACCGCACTAATGACGCATGCTGATGCAGCTGATGACATAATATATGCGGATGGTTGAGATTGATTGGCAGTGGATCCGACGGTTAGAAACTCACAACGTGTCCTCATTAGATGAATTCGATTTTTTTATTGTTTTTGATGCATTTGATGTCCGATTTTGTCTGTTTTGATGCCGTTTTGCTCCTTTTTTTTTTCTCCAAATTCCAAATCTAAAATTCAAAAACACACTAAAATAAATTATTTTACAAAAAATAATATTTACAAAAATATTGAAAATATTTATTTTACATTAAAACACACAAAATTAATTAAAAATAGATAAAAACTTATAAAATTTTCAGTCTTTTTAGGTTTAGCACATATATGATTTTTATGACTTGGAAATATTTTTAGAAATTACTAAAAATATAGTAGCACATATTTACAAACTTAAAACACACTATCAAACACATAAAAACTCAAAATAAAATAACCGCATATTATTTTTACGGTTTTAAATATTTACAAACTAAACATTTATTTAACACATAGAAACAACTCTAAAAATTACCAAGAATATTATTAAACATAAAAACACACTAAAAACACATTTTCACACTAAGACACAAAAATACTTATTAACACAAAAATGTTATTAATTAGAGAATTTAATGAGAAATAAAAGCATAAATAAATGATTTAAGCCTTGTAAAATATACACTTTTATAGTCTCATCAGTTCTACCAAAGCAGGGTGTGTTAAGCCATCTAGGTAAGACAAGATGGATAATAGTGATATCCATATATTTGAAATGGTTAGACTTAACTAGGTGATCAAAATGGTGTTGGACCTAGGGCATTAGATGGGATTATAATTAGCTAGGACATGTGATGTCAAATCCCATATTTATCCAAGAGTTACATAAGATGTAATTGGTAAAGTGTTACCAACCTAAACTGTAACACCCACCTATTTTTATGTAATAAATCATGTTAAGTTAGTAATGACGTTAATAATATTTTATTAATAATTTATGTTATATGTAATGATATATGATGTTAATGTTACTAACTCTTTATGTCAAGCTTTGTGATAGGTGACGACCGCATGGAATCGTTGTGCTCAAGTGTTCATGATTATTTTAATGTATTTTTAATTATGATGCGATGATCTATGAATGTTTTCATGTATGGCAGTTATGGACAGTTCGGCATGCCGGACTTTTGAGTTCGACAGGCTGAAATGTCTACCCAAGATCGGTAGGCCGAAGAAAACTATCGGCAGGCCGAACTTGGTGGAACCGATAGGCCGAAGGGGAAAATCGACAGGCCAAACACGGCTGACGAGCAGTCAGCAGAAATCTCTCCAAATTTATGGCTGACTTAATTATGTTAATTGGGTGATTTATTGTGATTAATTGGCATAATAATGGAATAATTTTGTCAGTTAAGGAAATTAAAAGGTTGACTTCGCATTGATTTGTCTGATTTTAAATGGTTTCCTATTTTAAGAGGGCAAAACATGGAAAGTGATGAGTGATTATTTGACTTCCCTCTTTTCTCTCCTTCCTTCTCGCCAATGAGCCATCAACGAGTCAGAAAATTCCGACTTAATGGAGAGTATTGAATGTCCATCGGTTATGCTCGTTACGTTAAAATTTTTTTTTAACGTTCTTTTCCATTTTTCTCTCTCAACTTCTCACTCTTCTCTCTCAGTTATGAGACATTTTCTCATTTCCTCTCTTCCTCTTCTCTTCTCCACGCATTCCATTTCTTCTCTCTCGAAAATTCTCTGCAAGAAAATTGAAAGAAAAAGGTCATATTTTGTTGGTTGAATTCAAGGATTTTAAGAAGAAATTTTGAAGGTAAGTACTTTTTTGGTAATTTTGAAAAGAATTCTTCTCCTCCAATCGTTTGCAATATCTTTCTATAGGTATTGTATTTTTGCCCTGAGTTTTTATTATGATGTTCATGTATGTATTATGTGATGTTTTTCCAAGTTTCATGTTATTTCGGTGTTTTTATGAAAAATATGAGTTTTCTATCTTCTACCCCTCACAGCAAAATATCACTGTTTAACTTTGATGCATGAAAATGTAATGGAATTCAAGAGGTAAATGAATGATGTTTTTCATGAAGGTTGTCAAGAATGTGCATGTATAATGTATGATGAATGTATTTTATGATAATGAAATAATTTTTATGCATAATAATAAGATGTTTGTATGAATTTTTTTAAATTAAAATATATTTATTTTAATTGTTTGAATTTTTTTTTTTAAGATATTCATGTTTAAAAATGTATGGTTTGTTTTTACATGCTTAAGGTAATTTTCATGATTTAAGGAAAAATCATGATAACATGTTTATGTGATGACAACTTTTACTATGGCTATGAATTATGTTTGTAATATGTGATGAATGTATACATAAATGTTAAATGAATGAATGTTATATGAATGGATGATATATGAATAGATGATTTACGCTATGAAGATAAGTATTGATTTTATTGTATTTTAAATGGAATAATGGCATGAACACACAGTGGAACGAGCACTTCGAGACCGCGGCATCGTCACCAAATCACGTTAAGGTTAAGTAAGCTAGCTTTAAGGTAAGTACATTCTCACCTGCAACATGACACCTTTTCAAGGTTTGATGATATGTTCTCAATGGTATTCATAATGATTTTATGGTTATTTTCCTTAAAGGATTTATTATGAAAGATTTTCATGATTTAAAGTTGTGCATGTATGATGATGATATGTTTTATAGCATGAAAATTATATATATATATATATCACCTAATAAGTGTTACACACCAATGTTATGAAATGATATGTTATGATGTCATTTTGGTTTGGGATTAGCTACCCTTCTCCTCTTATGATGGCGCGCCTACAATGATGTTTATGGTGCAACACTTGGGCCCTTAAGATAAAATGGAATAAGTTTTTAAATGGTCAATGCAATGAAAGATATGTTTCTATGAAATTGTGTTTAAGGCACTGTTATGATATGATAACAATGATGATGATGATGTTTATGTAATGTTTAAAGTTGTGAGAATTATATGTACTTACTAAGCATTAGCTTAATCATGTTTTATGCCATGTTGCAGATAAGGGTAAGAAAATCATGGATTAAGCGGAGGACATGGGAAGGCGTGTGAGCACTAAGCACGATGAATTGTAACCGGAAGCATGCCAAGAAGAACGTTCTGATATTTTAAATCAAGTTTCATATTTTGAACACAATTTTTTTTATGATAAATAGTTAAAGGATTCTTGAACTATGTTTTATATTTTATTTCATTATTTTAAGTATTATGAACTTCCGCATTTTTATGAAAGGATGGTTTTGTTTTAAAAATTAGGTTTTCCCAAGGATTTTTGGCTCGATCGGCCTGCCGAACATCTTGGTCGGCCTGCCGATGTCTAGAAGTTTGGCCTGCTGATCACGTTTTTGGCCTGCCAGATAATGATGAGTTTTTAAGTCAGTTTTGCAAAGCCTCTGCCGGCCTGTAGGTTGAGGGAACTCCGGCCTGCCGATCATGTTCGGCCTGCCGAAGGCCCAAGTTCGGCATACCGAACTGTGGGAGTAAATGACTTTTATATGATGTGATGATTAATGGGATATGATGTGATATTTTTATAAGTCCTGATTTTACAACTTGGTATATCTATTTTATTAAGATAAGTTCATGATTAATTTAAAGTATAATTGAATAAATTATGACTTGGAATGAGTTTAGCATGTGAATTAACAATGTTAAGTTATTATAAAAAAAAAGTGTATGAATGGATCCTGGTTAAGTATGTTTAATTCCTTTTTCAATTAAAAGTATCGTTTAAGTTTTGTATTCATATATATGTTTTGAGTTAAATAAGTAAGAATGTTAGAATGTAAGACATCTGTGACATCCAAAAAAGGGGGCGTTACATAAACAACCATACTTTAGATGATAAGCCAAAGCTTACTTAAAGTGAGGTGAAATATGGATCTTGGCCCACTAAAATTACAATTATTGTGATTGCCAAATTAATATTACGGGCTATTAATTTGATAAAATTAGTGGGATTTAAATTATGCCTCGTTTAAAATTGTTTAATAAAATGCTAAGTATTCTGCGTATATGTTTGTTGTAGATAATGCCATCAAACACCACATCTAACTTGTCACTGCGAACGATCCTTGAGAAGGATAAGCTCAATGGGACTAACTTCCTTGACTGATACAGAAACTTGAGAATTGTTCTTAAGTAAGAAAAAAAGGAATATATCCTTGATCAACCTATCCCTAATGAACCAACTGCTAATGCTCCTAGAGCTCAAAAGGATGCTCACAGTAAGCATCTCAATGACTCTGTTGATGTCACTTGCCTTATGCTTGGAAGCATGGAATCAAAGCTTCAGAAGCAACTGATGGAAATGGAGGCTTATACCATGATAGGCCATCTCAAGGAAATGTTCCAAGAGAAAGCTAGAATTGATAGGTTTGCCACCTTAAAGGCATTACTCTCATGCAAGTTGACTGTTGGCGGTTCAATGAGTCCTCATGTTCTGAAGATGAAGGGTCATCTTGATGATTTGCAGAAACTTGGTCTTGAGATTAGCCAAGAGTTGGCTGTTGCCATCATTCTCCAATCTTTTCCAGATGCTTATGATGGGTTCGTTATGAACTACAACATGCATAATATGGAGAAGATTGTTTTTGAGTTGCATGGGATGCTTAAGACTGCTGAACAGAACATCAAGAATACCAAAGATGTTCTGATGGTTACTAAGGGAAAGGTATGAAAAGGAAAGGAAAGTGTAAGAGCAAGAATAAGGCTCCTAAGGACTTTAAGAAGGCCAAGCCCATCCCCAAGCCCAATCCTAAACCCAAGGCTAAATCATCAAAGGAGGGAGTATGCTTTTTCTACAATGAGCTTGGTCATTGGAAAAGAAACTGCAAGCTCTATTTGGATGATCTGAAGAAAAAAAAGAGTAGTGCGACTACTCCTTCAAGTATTTAAGTTATAGAAGTCAATTTGTCGACTTCTGATTCCTGGGTATTAGATACTGGATCTGGATCTCACATTTGTACTAATGTGCAAGGTCTTAAGAGGAGTAGAATCTTGGCTAAAGGCAAAGTGGACCTACAAGTTGGAATGGAGCAAGAGTTGCTGCTTTAGCTGTAGGAACATATGAGTTGACTTTGCCTAGTGGGCTTGTTTTAAGTTTAGAAAATTGTTATTATGCACTTGCTATGAGTAGGAATATTATTTTTGTTTCTCGTTTAGATAAGGAAGGTTTTGAGTTTATCATTAAGAATAATAAATGCTCCATTTACCGTGATAACATTTTCTATGGATATGCTCCACGAACGAATGGTCTTTATGTTCTGAACATTGAAAACACAAATGAAAAGTCCATCTATAATATTAATACAAAGAAATTTAAATCTAAAGATTTAAACCCTGCCTATCTTTGGCACTGTTGTTTGGACCATATAAATGAGAAACGTATTTCAAAACTCCATCAACATGGGGCTTTTGAATTCATTTGATTTTGAAGCATTTGAAGCATGTGAGTCTTGTTTATTAGGCAAAATGACTAAGACACCTTTTACTGGACATAGTGAAAGGGCTAATGACTTATTGGGCCTTGTACATTCTAATGTATGTGGACCATTAAGTTCCACTGCTAGAGGAGGTTTTCAATACTTCATTACTTTCACAGATGATTTCAGTAAATATGGCTATGTCTATCTAATGAAACAAAAATCTTAATCATTTTAAAAGTTCAAAATCTTCAAAAATGAAGTACAAAATCAACTTGGTAAAAGTATTAAAGCACTTCGATCAAATAGAGGTGATGAATACTTAAACCAAGAATTTGTTGATCATCTTAGAGATTATGGGATAGTCTCACAATTAACTCCACCAGGAACACCACAATGGAATGGTGTGTCTAAACGGAGAAATCAAACTTTATTGGATACGGTTTGATCTATAATGAGTCAGTCAGATCTTCCAATATCCTTTTGGGGGTATGCTTTGGAAACTGCTACGTTCATATTGAATAGAGTTCCATCAAAGGCGGTTCAAAAGACACCACATGAGATGTGGATAGGGAAGTCGCCTAGTTTGTCTTTTCTTAAGATTTGGGGATGTGAGGCTTAAGTGAAGCATCAAATTTCAGATAAATTGGCACCCAAATCAAACAAATGCCTTTTTGTGGGATATCTTGAAGAAAGTAAAGGATATTACTTCTACAATGCTTTTGAGAACAAAGTGTTTGTTGCTCGAAATGATGTCTTTTTAGAAAGAGAATTCATTTCTAAAGGAACCAGTGGGAGTAAAGTTCAACTTGTAGAAATTCAAGAACCACAAAATAGCATTGAACCACCTATGGAATCTTAACTAGATCAACAAGTAGTTGTTGAGCCTACACAAGTAGCACAAGGCCCGAGGAGGTCTAGTAGGACACGTCAGAGCCCTAGGAGATATGGATTTCTCTTAACTGATAATAATGATGTGATGATTGTGGATCAAAATGAGCCCACATCCTACCAAGAGGCCATGAATAGGCCTGACTGTGATAAATGGCTAGAAGCCATGAAGTCAGAGATGCAATCCATGTATGATAATCAAGTATGAACTTTGATTGATCCGCCTAATGGTTTAAAGACTATTGGGTGCAAATAGGTTTTCAAAAGGAAAACAGACATGGATGGCATTGCAAAAGGTTTCAAGCAAACATATGGTATAGACTATGATGAAACTTTTTCACCAGTTGCTATGCTTAAATCCATTCAGATTCTCCTCGCCATAGCTGCATACTATGATTATGAGATTTGGCAAATAAATGTCAAAACAACATTTCTTAATGGAAACCTATTTAAGGATGTGTATATGACATAACCCGAGGGTTTTATTAGTCCTGAGAATTCTGGAAAGGTTTGCAAGCTTCAAAGATCCATTTATAGATTGAAGCAAGCATCTCAGAGTTGGAATCTTCGTTTTGATGAAGCAATCAAAGAGTTTGGTTTCATTAAAAATGAAGATGAGCCTTGTGTTTACAAGAAGGTTAGTGGGAGTGCAATAGTCTTTCTAGTGCTATATGTTGATGACATATTACTCATTGGAAACGATATCCCTACTCTACAAAATGTTAAATCATGGTTAGGGAATTGTTTCTCAATGAAAGACTTAGGTGAAGCTGCCTATATTCTAGGCATCAAGATCTATAGGGATAGATCTAAGAGGCTTATTGGCCTAAGTCAGAGTACATATATGGACAAGGTATTGAATAGGTTCAGTATGCAAGATTCCAAGAGGGGATTCTTGCCAATGTCACATGTACTTAATCTCAGCAAGACTCAGTGTCCAATGACACATGATGAGCAAGACCACATGAATAAGATTCCATATGCTTCTGCCATTGGATCTATCATGTATGCAATGTTATGTACTCGACCTAATGTCTCATATGCCTTAAGGATAACCAGCAGATACCAATCAGATCTAGGTGAAAGTCACTAGACAGCAATCAAGAATATCCTTAAATATTTGAGAAGAACTAAGGATGCATTCTTACTGTATGGAAGAAAGGAAGATGAGCTTGTTGTAAGTGGTTACACAGATGCCAGCTTCCAATCTGGCAAGGATGACTTTCGATCACAGTCAGGTTATGTGTTCTATTTGAATGGAGGTGCAATGAGCTGGAGAAGTTCAAAGCAAGACACCGTTGTTGATTCTACAACAGAAGCTGAGTATATAGCTATGACGATCCGCCTTTTCGAGTAGTCATTTTTCTTACTTACTTAATAGGAAAAATATTGAAATAAATTTTTTTTTTCTTTAAACGTTCTTTAAAACATACTTACAAACTATTGCGACTTCTGTTGCAAATTTGGTTAAGACCTCGCTCAACGTTTGCCTTTAAAACCATTTCAAGTCGTTCCTTAAAACTTAACAAGGAATAGTTATTAAATTATGGCTTACAACTTCACTTTATAATTTTATAACACATTTAGTACAATGTATCTTAAAACTTTTGAAAACATTTCTTAAAACTCAGATTTTCTTTAGACTTTAAAAACACTATATTAAATAGTGAAAAACCTTTTCTTTGAGTAGCGGAAGCAAAACCATGGTGGTATCCATACCCAAATCTTCGCATCTGTCCTCCGTAGTACCCAGCTCTTTTCACGGGTCTTACTGGTCACCAATAAATTACCTACAGAATGAAGAAACTTTTTAATGAGCTTTCACTTAGTAAGTTTAAACATAAACTCACAAATCATTTAAACATGCTTTAAAACTTTTCTCATGAAAGCCTTTCTCTTAAAACATATATCATCAATATTTTCCATAGACATTTTTAAAAACGACTTTAGTAAACATTCTTCATAAAACTTTTTTAGAACGTTTCTCATAAACGCTTTTTATAAAACATTTAACACGTAGCAATACTTAGAATGCTTTCGTAAAACATCATTTATAAACCTTTTTCTTAAAACTTTTATCATAAACGCTTTTCATACATATTTTTCATAAAATATTCCTAAAACGTTTCTCATAAACGTTTTCATAAAGTATTTCTGTAACATTTTTTGTAAACGCTTTTCATTAAATATTTAACACAAAACGATCCTCAGATTGCTTTTCATAAACGCTATTTATGTTTTCATAAACACTTAATATAAAACATTCCTTAGAATGTTTTTCATAGCATATAAATGTTTCATAACAAGCAAATCCAGTACAATCACAATGCATGTTTTCATTTATGCTCAATTATGAACTTTCGATTATGAGCATCTTATGAACATTCTCTCTTACTTTGACTTTCTATCCTTGTTTCTTGTCTTTTCTTATCTTACACTTTAACTTTCCTTATCTAAGTTTAACTTTCCACCTTTTGTTCCGTAACTTTATTTGTCTTATAACCTTTAGTGTTCGTACCAACATCTTTAATCATGAGATTATAAACGTGATGCTTCCCTTGTGGAAGACTTAAGACCATCGAACTTCGAGGTCATGTACCTCACATCTGGGAAGTCAAACTTTAATTTTACTTTTATTACCTCACAACGAGGAGAATGGTACAACACTTTCTTTTTAACTTTACGTTATCTTCTTATTAACCTTAGTGAGCACATCAAATGCAACCACATCATATGCAAATACACTTACAAATCATAGTTTGTACTATAAAATCTATTACATAACAAATGCAACTTATTGCATAACAAATGCAACATAAAATGCAAACACATTTTGTTAATAATAATTTATACTCTGAAACTTATTGCATAACAAATGCATCATATATGTAACGCCCACCTATTTTTATGTAACAGATCATGTTAAGTTAGTAACGATGCTAAGTAATTTTTATTAATAATTCATGATTTTATGTTACTAACTCTTTATTTCAAGTTTTATGACTGGTGACGACCGCGTGGAATCATTGTGCTCAAGTGTTCATGTTAATTTTAATGTATGTTTAATTATGATGCAATGATGATTTAAATGTATGGTATTTTAAGGACAGTTCGGCAGGCCAAAAAGTCTTCCAAGAATCGGCAGGCCAAACTTCATGGAATCGGCAGGCCGAACTGTGCAGTCGGCAGGTCGATGACAACTGACGAGCAGTCAACAGAAATCTCTCCAAATTTATGGTTGATATAATTACATTAATTGGGTGATTAATTGGCATAATTATGAATTAATTTTATCATTTAAAGAAATTAAATCATTGAATTTTGTTGATTGAATGTAAATGATATGGTTTCTCTTTTTAAAATGGTGAAACATGGTAAGTGAGACTAATGGTTTTGACTTTCCCCAATTTCCTCTCCATTCTCCACGCAATTGCGTCAGTCTTAGTCAGGAAATTTCTGACTTAATAAAGAGTATTGAATTCATTTTTACATTATCCTCAATAACGTTAATTTTCTCTCTCTCTCTCTACTTCTGAGACGTTTCTTTTGTCTTTCTCTCTTCTTCTTCTCTTCTCCACGAATTCCATTCTTTCTTCCTCTCAAAAATTCTCTGCAAATATTGGAAAGAAAATCTGATAATTTTGTTGGTTGAATCCAAGGATTTTGAGAGGAAATTTTTAAGGTAAGAAGTCATTTCTTTTGGTGTTTCTGAAAAGCATTTCTCCTCCTCAATTCATCTGCAGTATCTTTGTCTAGGTATTGTATTTTGTTCTGAATTTTTAATATGATGTTCATATATGTGTTATGTTAATGTTCTTTCAAGTTTCAAGTCATTTCGATATTTCTATGATAAGTTATGAATTTTCTATCCTCTACCACTCACAGTAAATTTTTGTTGTTTGACTATGATGTATGAAAAAGTAATTTTTGTTCAAGGGGGTAAATGTGTTTTTTTTTTTTATGAAAGTTGGCAAGAATGTTCATGTAAATGTTATATTATAGACTACAAAGTTTGGTAATGTTTTGATGAGTGAATTATGTGTTATGTAATTTTTATTGAGATTAGGTCAAGAAAACTATTTTAACAATGTTAATTTTGGACTTTCATTTTATGTAATGTTTTATATGTTTAAATGATTTTATTGATGATGGAATAATTTTATGATATTGAGATGTATGATAATAAGATGTTAATATGAAAATTAAAATTAAAATATATGTGTTTTAATTGTTAGAAAAATGTATTTAAAAGGTTACTCACTGCCTTACTAATGTTGGCTGATTTCATGTTTGAAATGAATGGTTTGTTTTTACATACTTAATGTAATTTTTATGATTAAAGAAAAATCATGATAACATGTTTATGTGTTGATTTTACCCCTGTCAAGTATGGTGCCAAAAATATGTGTGACTGTTAAGTTTTTAAGATTTTAATCCATGTAGGTCAGTGAAGTGTATGTGATGATAATTTTATGTTTTGACAATTATGGTTATGAATTATGTTTGTAATAAGATGAATGTATATGTGATGGTATATGAATGGATGTTTTATTTTATGATAAGTATTAATGTTATTGTATTTTTAAATGGATAAATGGCATGAACACACAAAGGAACGAGCACATCAAGACTGCGGCGTCGTCACCAAATCTTATAAGGTTAAGTAAGCTAGCTTTTAAGGTAAGTATATTCTCACCTGCAACATGATATGTTTTAAAAGGTTTGATGTTATGTTCATGATGATATTTATAATGATTTTATGATGATTTCCTTAAAGGATTTCTTATGAAAGATTTTCATGATTTAAAGTTATGCATGTTTGATTATGGCAAATTTCAAAGCATGAAAGTTATGTATATATATATCACCTAATAAGTGTTACACACCAATGTTATGATATGATATTTATGATGTCATGTTTGGTTTGGGATTAGCGATCCTTCTCTTCTCATGACGGCGCGCCTATAATGATGTTTATGGTGCAACACTTGGGCCCTTAAGATAAAATGGAATAAGTTTTATATGGTCAATATAATGAAAGATATGTTTCTATGAAAATGTGCTTAATGCACTATTATGATATGATAATGATGATGATGTTTATGAAATTTTTTTTTTAGTTGTGAGAATTATATGTACTTACTAAGCTTTAGCTTATTCAAGTTTATATCATGTTGTAGATAAAGGTAAGAAAGTCATGGATTAGGCGGAGGACATGTGAAGGCGTGTGAGCATTAAGAAGATGAATTGTGATTGGAAGAACGCCAATGAAGCATAGTTTATGATTTAAGTTATGGTTTATTATTAGAACATTTTTTTTATAAGTTTTTAAGAACACAAGAACATTATTGGTCGGCATGCCGATTTTAAAATGTTCGGCCTGCCAATCGTATCTTCGGCCTGTTGAACTTTGTAAGTTTTCAAGCCTGATTTGTAGAGCCTCTGCCGGCCTGTCGGTTGATGAATTTTGACCTACCGACCATGTTCGGCCTACCGAAGTCCCAAGTTCGGCCTGCTGAATTGTGGGAACAAGTAGCTTTTAAATGATGTGATGATTAATATGATATGATTTAGTAATTTAGTATATTTATTTTATTAAAGCAAGTTTATGTTCAAAAGTAAAGTGAAATTAAGTTATGGATTAAGTTAATGAATGTTGTCAAAAAAATGTATGTATGGATCCTGGTTATGTTTTTCTTAACTACGTTTACAATTAAAGTATCATATAAGTTTTATTCTTAATGTTTATCTAAATGATTAAATAAATAAGTATGTAATGTGTGAATGTAACGACATCTGTGATGTCTATAAGGGGGCGTTACAGGCTTTGGTATCAGAGCAAATTTTCGATTACAATTCATATTGCCACATATCAATCCAAGTCCTCCAAGTAAGTATGTTTTAAAGTTAGATGTTTTGATGCAAGTATAAGGATAAGAATGAGGTTTAAATGTTTATGATTAATGATCTAGTAGTGAAAACCTATCTCATATTAGAAGATTATTTTTAAGTTCCTAATTCTTTTAGGAGAATTAACGATGGACGGTCATAGAAGAATGCAGACGCGCACCCAAACCAACCAAAGGCTCATGACAATGATTGCTGAGCTGCAAAGGCAGTTGGAGGAACAAGGAAGAGAGATCGCAGAATTAAGGGCCAATGGCTAGATTGACGACCGTCAAGGCAACGATGAGCCTCCTCCTCCTCAACCATAAGTTAATGAACTCCCAGCGCCTGCTGCTGAACCAAGAATGGCGTATCAGGAACCTCTTCTAGTCAGATGGAAGAGGGTTAAGCCAGCAGACTTTGAGGGATCAAAGGACCCATTAGTCGCACAAGGATGGTTGAAGACGATTGAAGCCACCCTAAGACTTATGGATTTCACAGATAATGAAAAGGTCCTCTGTGCCTCGTACTGCCTTACCATGGAGGCTAGAATTTGGTGGGATGGCATCGAATAGAGCCGGAATGTTGAAGAGATGTCATGGGAAGACTTTGTTCATGAATTCAACATGAAGTTCTTCCATCTGAACATTACAAGGAAGCATTATAAGGAGTTCGAGAGCTTGCGCCAGGGGGATATGTCAGTTTCTAATGTGGTAACGAAGTTTGACCAGCTTGCTCGCCTATGCCTAGGAATGGTTATGGATGAAAATGAAAGGGTTAGAAGGCTGATCAAGGTACTCAAGCCTGAAATTGCTGCTATCGTTGATGGGGCAAGTCCACCTAGGACTCAAGAGTAGGTTGTCATGAGAGCCCAGCATGCGGAATTCCACTTGTCAAAACTAAGAAGGAACCAGCCTTAGTCGGGCCAACAAGCCAATAATGCAAACAATCAGAACCGCCCTCCACACGAGAACAACAACAGCAACAACAACAACAACAATAATTACCAGAACTGGAGGAACAACAAGAGGAAGGGCAATCCTTAAAACCAGAAAGGCCAAGACAACAAGAGGCATAATGATGGTCAGCACAACAATAATAACAGGCGGTTTCAACCATGTGCCAAATGTGGAAAGAAGCATCCAGGGGAATGCCGATTGGGGACAAAACAATGTTTTACTTGTGGGCGTGAAGACCACTTTGTCAAGAACTGCCCCAAACTGATGAATGCCAATGCCCCTCAGAGAGCTCCTCCTCAAGCCCAGCTTCATCAAATGCAAGTTTCCCTTGAAGGGCCACTTATCAGTCAAGGGAGAATTGAAGCCCCATCGACGAATGCTCGCATATATGCCATGACGAAAGAACAAGTGGCTGCTAAAGCCTCCAATGTGGTCACAGGTCAGATAACAAGTTTTTCTAATGATGCTTATGTCCTTTTTGATACAGGTGATACACATTCCTTTGTTTCTATGTCATTTGCTAAAAAGTTAGAGGTTCGTTTAGAGTCTATGAGACAGGGATTCACTATGACACTACCCTTCGGGGAAGTGATATTATCTACACACTGTCTGCGTATAGTACCCCTATGGATTTCTGATAGGGAGCTTTTCGTCAACCTCATTGTGATCAACATGCACGATTACGATATGATTCTTGGGATGAATTTCCTGAGCAAGTACAATGCTTCTATTGAATGCCGAAAAAAAAAGGTGTTCTTCCATCTAGAAGGTGAACAAAAATTCGTTTATGTTGGCGAGTCCAGAAAGAAACCTAGCATGTTCTTATCCGCAATGAAGGCAGAGAAGTTATTAGCAAGTGGCTGCATGGGCTATCTGGCGAACATTGTAGACAAAAGCCAAGAAGAAAAGATAAGAATTAAAGATGTACTTGTAATTCATGAATATGCAGATGTGTTTCTTGATGATTTGACAAGTCTATCGCCAGAAAGAGAAGTCGAATTCGAGATTGAGCTCGCTCCTGGCACCGATCCGATCTCAAAAGCACCTTACAAAATGGCCCTGGTAGAGTTAAGGGAGCTTCACAAGTAATTAAATGAGCTACTCGACAAAGGATTCATCAGGCCGAGTCACTCACCTTGGGGAGCTCCAGTCTTGTTTGTAAAGAAGAAGGATGGCACTATGAGACTCTGCATTGACTACGGAGAGCTAAATAAGGTGACAATCAAGAACAAGTACCCGTTGTCTCAAATCGATGATTTGTTTGATCAGCTTAAGGGTGTATCTGTGTTCTCAAAGATTGATCTACGATCCGGATATCACCAGCTGAAGATAAAAGAAGGAGATATCCCCAAGATTGCCTTCAAGATGAGGTATGGTCACTATGAATTTGTGGTTATGCCTTCGGTCTGACGAATGCACCTGTAGCTTTATGGATTTGTTGAATCGGGTATTCAAGGATTTCCTCGATAAATTTGTTGTTGTATTTATCGATGATATTCTTGTCTATTTAAAGAATCAAGAAGAACATGTGGAGCATTTAAAGATTGTGCTGGAGACTTTAAGAAGACACCAGCTATATGCAAAGTTCTCCAATGCGAGTTTTGGCTGGATAAAGTGTCTTTCTTGGGGCATGTTATTTCAAAAGAAGGGATTATGGTTGACCCTGCTAAAGTAGAGGTTGTCCTCAATTGGAAGCAACCAACGAATACAAGTGAGATAAGGAGCTTCTTGGGTTTAGCAGGATATTATCGGAGATTCGTAGAAGATTTCTCCAAGATAGCAGCTCCACTCACGAATCTGACTCGCAAAGGAAAGAAGTATGAATGGACAGATGCATGAGAGAAGAGTTTTCAAGAACTAAAGAAGAGGCTAACGACAGCTCCAGTATTGGCTATACCGGAAGGGAATGATGGATTTGTAATTTATAGTGATGCATCCAAGATGGGTCTCGGAGCTGTTTTAATGCAAAATGAAAGGGTGATTGCTTATGCTTCAAGACAACTGAAGGATTATGAAAAGAACTATCCTACTCATGATCTCGAGTTAGTAGCAGTCCTTTTGCGTTGAAGATATGGAGACACTATTTATATGGGGTCCAATGCAAGATCTTCATTGATCATCAAAGTCTGAAGTACTTCTTCACGCAAAGAGACCTGAACATGAGACAACGAAGATGGCTAGAGTTGGTGAAGGATTACAATTGTGAAATCCTTTATCATCTTGGAAAAGCTAACCGAGTGGCTGATGATCTAAGTAGGAAGTCAGTTGCCACGTTGATATCAATGCAAGCAATGTCTCCACCTTTAAGAAAGGAAATTCTAGACTTTGGTTTGGAATTTATAACAGGACAGCTCTCAACACTCTCTCTTGCTCCAACGATGTATGATGAAATTCGGAGAAAACAAGATGAAGATGTAAGTCTTGTAAGGATTAAGCAGGAAATGAAAGAAGAAAAATGTCAAGAGTTTCGTATTGCGGATGACGAAACTTTGTACCTCAAGGACCGCTTATGTGTTCCCAATGTTGATGACTTAAGGGAAAAGATCTTGGCAAAAATTCATGACACTCCTTACTCTATTCATTCAGGTGCAATAAAGATGTATAATGATCTAAAGGGGAACTTCTGGTGGTTTGGAATGAAACATGATGTTGCTTTGTATACGAAGAAATGTATGACATGTCAATAAGTAAAGGCTGAACACCAGAGACTTGGTGGTGAATAGCATTCTATCCAAATACCAGAATGGAAATGGGAGGATGTAGCAATGGATTTCATTACCGGTTTGCCCAGAACTATTAATGGTTATGATGCAATTTGGGTAGTTGTGGATCGACTGACTAAGATGGCGCATTTCATTCCCATCAAGATCACTTACTCTATGGAATGATTAGCAGAACTCTATGTCAAGGAAATTGTAAGACTTTATGGGATTCCCAAGTCAATCATCTCAGATCGTGATGGCAGGTTCACATCTAAGTTTTGGAAGAGTGTACAGACTACAATGGGAACCAGGCTACATTTTAGTACAGCTTTTCATCCTCAGACAGACGGCCAAACGGAGAGGACGAACTTGGTTTTAGAGGATATGCCACAGGCTTGTTCTCTCGATTTTAAGACCAGCTGGTGTAAAATGTTGCCATTAATAGAGTTTGCTTACAACAATAGCTTTCAGGCGATAATTAGAATGGCACCTTATGAAGCGCTGTATGGACAAAAATGCAGGTCACCTATATGTTGGCACGAAGCTGGTGAAAAGAAGTTGATGGAAAGCGTCGATGCTGAAAAGATTGATTTTGTTAATGAAACTTCTGAGATGATAAAGTTGATAAGAAGAAGAATAGAGACCGCTCAAAGCCGTCAGAAGAGTTATGCTAACAAGAGAAGAAGACCCTCAGAGTTCACCGTGGGCGAATCTGTGTTTTTGAAAGTTGCATCGATGAAAGGAGTTGTGAGGTTTGGAAAGAAAGGCAAGTTAAGTCCAAGATTTATCGGTCCTCATGAAGTTGTTAAACGGATAGGCAAAGTGGCTTATCAGCTGAAGTTGCCTTCAGAAATATCGACAATGCATGATGTGTTTTATGTCTCCATGCTCAAGAAGTATGTCCCGGACCCTACGCATATGATTAAGCCACAAGTAATCGAGATACGAGGAGATTTGAGTTATGAACAAAAGCCAATAGAGATACTCGATCGAAGAACCAAGACCTTGAGGAATAAAGAAATTCCATTGGTCAAGGTTTTATGGCGAAATCATCAAGTTGAAGAAGCTACATGGGAACGTAAAGATGACATGAGATTTATGTATCTGTAGTTATTCTAAGTTTCGAGGATGAAACTTTTATAAGGTGGGGAGAATTGTAACACCCACCTATTTCTATGCAACGGATCATGTTAAGTTAATAACGATGCAAAGTAATTTTTATTAATGATTCATGATTTTATGTTACTAACTCTTTATTTCAAGTTTTATGACTGGTGACGACCACGTGGAATCGTTGTGCTCAAGTGTTCATGTTAATTTTAATGTATGTTTAATTATGATGCAATGATGATATGAATGTATGGTATTTTAAGGACAGTTCGGTAGGCTAGACTTTTAGGTTCGGCAGGCCGAAAAGTCTACCAAGAATTGGCAGGCCGAACTGTGCAGTCGGCAGGCCGATGACAGCTGACGAGCAGTCAGCAGAAATCTCTCCAAATTTATGGTTGAGATAATTACATTAATTAGGTGATTAATTGGCATAATTATGAATTAATTTTATCATTTAAGGAAATTAAATCATTGAATTTTGTTGATTGAATGTAAATGATATGGTTTCTCTTTTTAAAATGGTGAAATATGGTAAGTGAGACTAATGGTTTTGACTTTCCCCAATTTCCTCTCCATTCTCCACGCAATTGCCTCAGTCTTAGTCAGGAAATTTCTGACTTAATAGAGAGTATTGAATTCATTTTTACATTATCCTCAATTACGTTTATTTTCTCTCTCTCTATACTTTTGAGACGTTTCTTTTGTCTTTCTCTCTTCTTCTTCTCTTCTCCATGAATTCCATTCTTTCTTTCTCTCAAAAATTTTCTGCAAATATTGGAAAAAAAATCTGATAATTTAGTTGGTTGAATTCAAGGATTTTGAGAGGAATTTTTTAAGGTAAGAAGTCATTTCTTTTGGTGTTTCTGAAAAGCATTTCTCTTCCTCAATTTGTCTGCCGTATCTTTGTCTAGGTATTGTATTTTGTTCTGAATTTTTAATATGATGTTCATATGTGTGTTATGTTAATGTTCTTTCAAGTTTCAAGTCATTTCGATATTTCTATGATAAGTATGAATTTTCTATCATCTACCACTCACAGTAAATTTTTACTGTGGATAGTAAGTTTTTTTATAGTGAGACAAAGGAACGTAAGATAAAAATAATCGGGAAGGTAAGACAGAACTTGTCCTTAAGCCGATTATGGATTTTCATATGGGGATACGATATGCTATGATATGTCATGGAGACTTAGCTATACAAGCTTCGTAATTCTATAAAGTTCAAGAGTGTAGCTCCAAGCTTTTAGTGGAGTAGCGTTGGAGTTGATAATTGTGAAATGTATATCTGGGATATTAGGTTTCATAATTATCATGAGCTTGAACTTTATAGGTCCATTTTGGTCCCCTTTACTAGCTCACAAAATCCTATAACGACACGGCGTGCTTTTCCAATAATTGGTGACTTATGTCGGATTTATCAGATTGGTTTATAATTTGTAAGAATTAAATAATTCATGTCTGTTTATCGGTTGAATTAATTTTGTAAGAAATTAATTTAAGATAAACTTGTTGAATTATTGGGATCAGATAATTCTTGTCTGTTTATCGGTTGATTTAATTTTGGATAAATTAGATCAAGATAAACTTGTAGAATTATTGTGAATTGATTTATTTTCTTAGAGATTATCTTGATAAAGTTTGTTTTAATCAGATAACTTTCGATTGGGTTATTTGAATCAAAACTGAGATTTTATCCTATAGAATCTCGGGTGGAAAATAAAAGATTCTTGGAGATATTTTCGCGGGAGTTCAGCTTATCGAATGACGTGTTCGGCCTGTCGATAGGGCCTATTCGGCCTGCTGATCAGCGAGTGATAAGATTACGCGTTTCTTACGCGGATCTTATCAGATATTGATCCAAACTTGATTCTGTTTTGAGTTTTTGAGACCTAATCTGATAAGGACTGACCCTATGACCAATAGCTATAAAAAGGGAGTGAGTCTCATGATTTACTTAGATCAATTGAGAGATAAAGAGTGATACTCTTCTGGTGAGCATCTAAAAAACTTCCTGAGAGCTTTTGTTCACAAATCACGAACACTAGCTTTGGGTTCTCTCTATTGGTTGGAAGAAGAGTCACCGGTGGAAGAGCTGTACGTGTGAACCCACACTCACTCCGGTTGTGGATAGAGAATAGCAAAGAAAACTAGTTGGTTGAGGCTCTTCTGGAATGTTACTTCTCTACACTAGTTGCGGAAGTTCTTCAACACACAAAGGTTAGCAAGATCTATCTAATTTATACATATAGCATGTCAAACTTATGCTTTGGAAATTACTTTGATATATAAAATTTTTAAAATTCCGTTGTGCATTGTTTTTTCAACAAACATTCATATCCATATCATTCGCTCATAGAAGTCTTAAACTTACATATCATATTCATAAACATATCATATATATACATGTCATTCATATCATACTTTCACATATTACTCATACTCATGTCATTCATATTATACTTTCAGATTTCATGCTTTCACATATTACTCATACTCGTTTGGTTCATATCATACTTTTACATTTCATACTTTCATATATTACTCATACTCATGTCGTTCATACTTTCATATCGTGGAGTTGCTATACATTTTTTTTCCTTTGGATAGCAACTATTTCACATTATATTCATATAATACTTTAAGTCATGTCACATTTATAATGCACACACCAATCATAGTTCATGACATTCATGCATATCAATATGCAAATAGGCTTCAAACATAACGGTTGCAAATTCATTGCAAATCTTATTTTGTACTTTAGAACTTTTTTTTTTTGCATAATAAATACAAATGTACTTTAAAAACAACTTGCATAACAATTACAAACTCATTTACAAATGCATATGTAAGCATCTAAAAACTATTTACTTCATGCTATAGGTGAAGTC
Organism: Artocarpus heterophyllus; assembly: GCA_025403435.1. Taxonomy (NCBI): domain Eukaryota; kingdom Viridiplantae; phylum Streptophyta; class Magnoliopsida; order Rosales; family Moraceae; genus Artocarpus; species Artocarpus heterophyllus. The sequence goes on from CM046343.1 coordinate 15,105,568, forward strand.
TGAACTTACCCGGACTATGCCCTAGCGTTCTCTATTCCGTTCCTTCCTCGTTCTTTTTTCTTCCCTTGGTCGGCTTCTATGTTCTGATCATATGACAGCCGACTCACTAATTAACTTTCTTTTTATCAATCCACTTGATTGATAATAAAACGTAAACATTAACCATCCGTTCCTTTTAACTTGACTCGCATACTATCGGTCTACCAGTCTTTCACTAACTTTGTAACCCACCGGGGTTATCTTTCCATTATTAATTCTCTCGTCTCACATGACGGTTATGTTACTTAACGTATTACAGAACACTTTCCATCTAATAACGTTATGCTAAATCAGAGTGTTGGACTCCGTTCTTGCCTTTTCCTTGATATGACGATTTTACCCTTAACGGGTTTTTCGTCAACCTCGTAACATTATAAAACCCACATAAAATAGTGTAACAATCACTGATCATGCATTTTCATAAATTTTTATGAAAACATCTAAAATTATTTTAAAACAGTTCATACTGTAGGCGAGATTCCTACTTACTTGGACTCTGAGCTAAGCGGGTCTAGTTGTACCTTGTTGTATCTACAGTATGCAAAGCATCCTCTACAGTGCTCCTCGAGCAACCATGAATGGCTAGGAATGCTTCCTAGAGATCATACATTGCTTAAAACGTCATTGTACACTCTATTACTGCAGTTTGAATTGTCTTGATTCACGTGCAGTTGGTCCTGGATAATTTTTACTGGAGTGGAATTAGCTCGAACGAAGGTCACCATTGCGTTTAGAGCGTCAAAACAAGTCAGGAGGCGGTCTCGGATCGTCGATCGGAGGTCCGGATCACAAAATCTCAAAGTGGCCGTTGACCGGCGCCAATTGGCTCCGTTGGGGGCTGAGCTTGGGCCTACCCCCCCTAATTCAACCCTCCTGAGTCGATTGGTGGGGTCAATTTTACCCAACTCGGCCTCTAACCATGCAAATCGGGGCCGCCATCGACGGTGAAAATTAGCGAGTTTCGATCTCGGTTTTCTAACATTCGTGCTTCGAAATTGACTGAGGGCTTTTGTTCCCAAGGTCACTCTGAGCATTTCCCCTCCATTGTCACCCCTCAACGCCGTCGAAATTAGTGGAATCAACAAGGCTCACGGCGGCGTTGATCGTTTCCCCTCCTCCGACGGTGATTCGAAGAAATTGGAGGATGGGTCTTGACCTCCTCGATCCTCTGAAAAAGATTATGCCCTCAATTTGGCTCAACACGACGTAAAACCATGAACCCAAGTTCACCCACGGCAGTGGTGGCGAGCGTCATCCATTCTTCGACCGTCAGCAACTTAACGACGAAATTGAGTGAGCGGTTTTACTCCTCGTGGCGGTCTAAACCGAAAGGTGGTGGCGGTGCACCATGCCGTCACCGGAGGAGGCGGCTCCAATGGCAGCCGGACGGCAAAAAAAGGGATTTCCGTCGAAGCTTTTCCAGCTAAAATCAAGCTGGGAGAGTGATACCATCTTGCTCCTCTTCTCATGCTGAGTCCATAAACACCAAGATCACGTCAATTGGTGGTCGGACGGCGGAGAAATCACGTTGAGAAGAAATGGGTTTCTCCACCACTTTGGGCGGCACGTGTGGCCTCCTCCGGCGGCGTTGTGGGTGGCACGACACCTCGTTAGACTCAGCTGAACGAGAGCTTTCCATTGGTGTAGAAGGTGTCGAAAACAAACGCCGAAATCTTGACCGAGATTTGAGGAGAGAGAGAGAAAATGTAGAGAGAGAAAGTAGAGAAAGAGAGATGATTTTTTTAGATTTTCCCTTTTTCTTCTTTTTGCACTTTTATAAAAACTTTGTGGTCTACACAATCTAATTCTGTACTACATGACCTTAAACAGTCCAATTTCTATACTGCTTTACTTTTGTAGTGTAATTTCATGCTGCATAATTTTATTAGTGTACTTTCTTACACTGCATTATTCTAATACTGAATAATTTTTCATGTTATTATATAATATTTTTCCTTAAACTGTATTTTTCATCTTAACATAAGCCTTAACTTAATGCGTTTTTAATGCATTAGAAATCTTGGGTGTTACAATAGCCAACTCAGAAGCAGCTAAGGAAGTAGTTTAGATCAAAAAGTTTAACATTGGTTTGGATGTTGTTCCTAGTATATCAGATCCAATAGACTTGTATTGTGATAATAACGAGGCCATAGCACAAGCTAAAGAACCTAGATCACATCAGCGATCCAAACACATACTCAGGCATTATCATCTCATACGAGAAATCATTGAGAGAGGAGACGTGAAGATATGCAGAGTACCTACAAATGAGAATGTTGCTGATCCACTCACTAAGCCTCTTCCACAACCTAAGCATGAGAGTCATACTAGGTCAATGGGTATTAGATACAATATTGATTGGGCCTAGTGCAAGTGGGAGATTGTTAGTGATGTGCCCTAGGCCAATTATGTAATGACCACATTTTGACTTCGTTGCATTTGCATTTTATCAATAAAAAGGCATTTTCATTATTGTTTTTTATTCTAATTCCATCAATAGTTAATTATGCCTAAGGTCATCAAGTATGTGACTTGATAGTAAAACTCTTAGGTGAAAATTGAATTTTATTCTAAATTATCCCTAGTTGGTTATTATTATAGGGATAATAATAAATGAAGAATAGTATGAAGCTTGACTGATGATTATGTTTTACTAATCATGTGTATGAGATACTAAGTCAACTCATATATACATATTTGAGAAATGATGTATTAGATCGACCTGTTATGAGAATACTGCATGGATAATTGTCATAAGTGATTCTCATCACAATAGTATTATCCTAGTCCTCTGACCTGAAATCACCATTGTTTCCTGCATGATAAGTTCTACATTTTGACACATTCTAATATTATCTTTAACAAGATGATGGAATGGATTGTTGTTGGATATAGAGTGAATTATGTGAGAAATATGAGTGATTAAGAAGGAATTTGGCCTTCATTTATTATGAAAAAGATATCTATGGGCCCTTCGATAAGTTAGACTGAAGAAAAATGCATGGCCATACTAGAATGAATTGATAAGAGTTATCAATATCAGTCTACTTAAGATCGAGAAATAATATGATTGAATAGTATAAGGATGACATAAACTATGCCTTATGTTCAATCAAGGTATCTAGTGACAAAAGGACTTTAATACTTATTGTGGATTAGGTTATGTCGGATTATTGACATTTGCATAACTTGGGTAATCATAATGTCTTGCTAGAGGCCGCTTATGATTTGTGGGACAGAAACAAAATTTCAAGCCCACTACCAACGTTATGTAAACGTACAGGGTCGCACACTTAGAACATACCAAAACAAATTTTGGGTTTACTGTGCCTAGGTTCAATGAGCCTGATAATGCCCAGATTCGATGTACTAGATATGTCTAGGTTCATTGAATCTGATATTATCTAGATGCTCTGAATCATATTCAAATTACAGATATTGTCTCGATTCTCTAAATCATATTCGAATTACAGACATTGTCTAGATTCTCTGAATCATATTCAAATTACAGTTTACCCTAATTAAAATTTGACTCTATCTCCAAGTCAATAGATCTATATATATTTGTTTTAAAGTTTCTGGCCAGATGAGAAGCAAAAAAGCGTTCTCTTATTCTAAAAGGCAGAAAACATTAAAACCCTAAAAATTAGAGAGTCATTGAACGCAAAGAAAGGGTGCTAGCACACCAATTCCGTTTTTGAGAGAGTCTATTTGTGTGGACACCTACAGAGGACGTTGCTCTAAGTAACAACATCTAGATCCGATCCCGAATACGAAAAGCTCGAGTTAGGGTGTCACCGGAGTGAACCCGCTCTCTTCCTTCTAAAAATCTTGCCCCTTTTGTCATCCTAGTAAGATTCTGTGACTTTCCTATCAATCTAATCAAATTGTATGGATCCTGCGAGGGTTTTGTGAGAATTAATTTTGATTTTCCGCTGCTTATTTGAATCACAAAATCCAACAAAACCCAACAGGAAGAATCGACGACAACCGTGGCACTGTGAACTCCACTGCCAAGAAGTGAATAGGCCTTAACAATGGTGCCGAGGCTACAACGATGAGGTCGTGTCTCGGGCAGTGGCATTTGGCAGTCAACGTTGTTTGAAAGGCGATCTTGTAGATCGGTTACAAAATTTAGATGCAGAGGAGAGAAAGAAGGTGAGACGTTGCAGATGGTGAAAAAAGTGCAGAGGAACAAAGCAAGAGGAAAAGTGCAGAAAAAGAAAATTACAAAACAACTAGGTTATTTTAGTCAATATAGCATACACATATTTAACGAGCATCACATTAAATGCAATAGTTTTTTCCTGGGTGCAAAAATTGATTCGCGTTCTCAACTCGTGGCATATAACATAGAGGCCGTTTGATATTATTTTCAAAATAAATGAAAATGTTTTTGTTTTAAAAAATGAGAATTTTTTAAGAATTGTGCTAAGAGTGTTTTATAAATTTTTGTCTAGAAACACATGCGAAAACATTTTCAAAAATTTTGAGAACAAAACAAATAGGGCCATAATTATCTCAAAAGAAAAATGAGTCAAGTCGAGCCACATAAAGGAGAAGGCCTGACTCAACGGACAAAAAATAGGAGAAAATTACATGTTATGTCATATTTTAAAAGTTTATTTATTTATGTCATACTTAAAAAGTTTATCACATTATCATTTATGTTACATGTTAAACAGTGCCACAAATGAATGTGTGCCATTTATAAAAAGTTAATCTTAAAAGATCGCATCTATGCAAGGACCTTAGAAATAACAAAAAATTACATATTATGCCACACTTTTAAAAACAGTTTTTTTTATGCCACATTTATTAGTCATATTATTTGTTTAAGTTATACTATAATAAAACATTAATGACATTTATAAAAAGTAAGTTTTAAAATATGCTATATATGAAAATTCCCCATAAAATTATGCCAGGCTCGGCCCAATAGCTCAACAATCCCTATACGAGTCAACCAAACCTTGTGCTCAAATCTAACCCCAAGCCCATATGCCAGGTTGGGCACCCAGCCGCATAAATGCAAGTTCGTGGAATTCGCAAAATTAAGGGTTCGTATGGCCCTTTTAATTGAAACATAATGTTTTAAACTTTGAAATTAAAAGCTCTAAAAGTATGATTTAACTTTTGGTTCAAATTATTTAAAAACAAAGGGGGTAAACTTTGAATTAGGAGTTTTTTTTTTAAATCAATAGACTAAGGGCATGTTTGTTTCATTGGCCGATCCAGTCCAACTCGGTTTAAATAGTCATTACAGTTTAAATTAGTGTTTAATAAAGCATTTAATTTAAACTAAACCGACAGTTCTAACCTAGTTGAACTACCCAATTTAGAGTTCAAAACCCCCTTTCATTTTAACATTTCGAAACAATATTCAACGATGATTTAACTCCTATATATTTGTATTTATAATTTAACACTATTATTTTAAATTTTTTCAATTTAATAATTTCTTTTTAGATATATCATGTTTACGTTTTAATTACATAATTTTTTCATGCTTCAACTAGAGTTATGAATACTCAGTCAAATACATTATATTAAATATCTTGTTCAAATTAATACTTTAACTACACATCCAAATGTCAATTCAGATTATTGTTTAAACTACATAGTTCAAATTTTTCGTTCAAACCAAAAAGTTTAAATTGACATAATTTGAACCAACGAACCAAATAGGGGGTAAAGTAAGCCTTATATAAATAGCCTAAGGGCTCTACTTAGTCGTATTTTTAATTTTTAGACTGACATTAGTATCATTGCTACGCCAAAACGGGGAAAGATACTTGAACTGGATTAAAAAAAAAGCTTCTTTTAAGATTCGCTATTAAGCTATTAGAACAACTTCTATACTATCGCACAAACATATTTACGCTATACATCCCAAACTTACAATGCAAATGTGTAGTTTATTTTAAACATTTTAAAATATGTTATTTACTTAAAAAAATAAAAATGTTATTTTATAGTGAACTCGATGTCAGCAGGTAAATAGCAGTCACATCATATTGAAAACTTAAAAGACTAAGTTTAAAAAGTTCGAGGATAGATTTTAGATCTTTGTCACGCATATGGACTAGTTTGACATGGAGTTTGGTATACAATTTTGACAAAGACAAGTAAAAAACCAATTTTCATTGTCACTTAATCACCAATATTATTCCCACCTTGGCTTTACAGGTTCGAACGGAATGTTTGAGCCAAGTTAAAATGGTGAGAAAAGACGCAGTAGCAAAAAGGTTTGAATTGTGGTTTTAACCTGCAAACCAAACGGCTTAAGCCCCTAAACAGGGCATGTATTTGAATCTGGGTATAAGACAACCAAACTACTCGAAGAAAAACAAAATCTAGCAAAACCATCCGATTATCACTAATGTTTTGTACCAAAGATCCACTATGGCCCTCAACACCCACGGCATTTACAGATCAATAGCTCGACAAAAAACATTTCCTTCTGTTTTAACATTCCCCTCCACCGGGACAATAGTTTCTTTCAATAGGCCAAGAAAAATATTAGCTGCCTCTGTACACTAGAACATTATCAAACATTACGTGGAGATAAAGTAAAGCTGAAAGGAAGCACCTTTTCCCAATTGTGTTTCCTTCAGTTTCTTGCCAACCCTCTCCTTCTTTGTAGCTTTCAACCTGTCACGTTCCAGGAGATTAAAACATACAAAACTTGTATTATACAAAGGAAAAGAATTCAACAGTTTACTTACGATGTCAACTATGTTATAACTATCTTTAACTCCTCCGATCACATAGATGGTCTCATTGACAGCAGCAGCAACTGAATATCCTCTAGGGTAGTTCATTGATTCCCCAGGCATCCACGATCCAAGCCGTGGATCAAAAATTTCTACACTTGGAATCATTGCATGTCCATTAAAACCACCCAGAGCATACCTGCAGGAGTTGAAAGTCCGTTAGAGTCATGCACCTATCAGGCAAGCTTCAAAACTCTATCATGAGAAATGAAACGTTCCCAACACCACATGCTTTTTATTACCATTCTTAAGTTAAGAAACAGCAAAATAAATTGGAATCAAATCATGCCTAGATCTGTTCAAACTTGCTACGCGTTATAAGATATAACGAGGAAAAAAAAACTGTCATATTTGGAAGTTATTTGAGCACTTGGTGGAAGCATAAGGAGGCTCCACAAACATGTCTGCAGAACTCTTACATCATGTTATATAAATATCTTTTGAAATTGTTTCTGTTAGAGCCTTTCATTAAAAGTAAAAAATAAGATATATATTATTAAGTTGAAACCCTCTACGCATATTGATATGTCGGACATAGTTTGGCACACAAGCTCTCACACGTGCAATGAGGTCATGAAAAAACCACATTTGATAATGCTGCCAGAAACAAAGGGAAGCATAAACTTACAACTTTTCGTTCAAAACAATTAATGCATGGCAACCCCTCCTTGTATTCATATCAGAAATTTTTGTCCAGGAATGCTCTCTTGGGTCAAACCTTTCAGCAGATCTGAAATAGTATAAAATATTCATTTAGCTACTTTTACAGACGTCACACAATATATTCAACATTCTAGATAAAAACTTTTTTCTTCAAAGGATAGGAAAAGAAAAAGCAGATTATCTTTTCTTTTGTAGTTCAAATATTTCCACACATGTCTTACATAATTACGAAAAACACCCGTCTAGAAATTATTTTCCATTCAGTTCTTGTGCAAAAACAAGCTTTGGACACCAGCATATACAGGTTTCCTTGAGAGTTCTAACATAAAATCACCTATAGGAAGAAGTATCCTACAAATTGTAACCCGCCCAAATTTCCTTTAAACACGATGGATGCCTAACTTACTTTGTGCATTGGATGCATGATTACACACCAATTGCTACTCTGCTGAGCGAAAAAAGATGTGGACATGTTGTATACCAAGGTCAAGAATTTGTGGGTGAGATATATTTGCATAAAATGTCTGGTTTATAGTCACAGTAAATAGGTCTGTGTGCGTATACCACGTTTATATACATAGCTGAACTACACACACTAAACACGTTCAAAATTGTTTGTGTATGAGGTGCAATATCTTACTTCAAATAATCACTTCCCATCATATCCGCCTGTAGCATAAATCGCTCCATTGAGTTCAACAGCAGCAAGCGCAAACCTCTAGATTAACACAAGCAGCAAACCAGAGGTTAGTGTTGAACCAATGGTATAAACTAAATGGAATCGTAGAACAGAAAGTTGCAGATCAAGAACAAGATAAAACAATGGAAAACATATTTGATGGCCCTGAGAGAATTTTATTTCTCACTTCTCCTTTTTCCACCTAGGGTCCATTGCTGTGATATCGTTAGGATCAGAGGAGAAGTCCATCAATTCAATATCAGTTCACCACCGTTGCTCATGCTAATTTTGGACCAACTATTGTGGTAGAGGGAACTGAAGCCATTGTGGTTCACTTTCCATCTACTTATGCAGATACGGCTCTTTTTTATTATTCAAAATGGAAGTTGAATAAGAGCATTACGTGATTCAGAGCACTAAGTTACTTAAACATCATGAAGCTTAAATCACAATCCAATACTTTCTTTTCTCTGCATCCATGTAACTTTTTCTATGTGAATTATGCTAATAAATAATCACAGTTGAAAAAAAAAAAACCTTGAGTTTTGCAACACAATTACACAAATAAGCCATATATATTATACCTTTTGCAGCATCGACCGTGTATTGATCCATCGTCCAACATCTAAATCGAGCATCTCAACATTTGAAAAGCATTCAACACCGTTCCCACCACCCATTGCAAATATTTTATTGTTTGCACAGGCTCCAGCTAAGCTTCCCTTTTCTGGCTCAAAGAAGGGGATAGCGTCCACTCATCTTTAGCCAGACTGTAGGATTCAACTTTAAGACCCAAAAAAAAAAAAGAATTAGAAAAGATAATATAATTGCCTTCAAGGAAAAACAGTTATAACGACATATACCTGTATCATACCAAGCCTGACCATTGCCACCGCCAATTACATAAATTTCACCATTTAACTGTGCAACTGAAGCATATGAACGCACTGAGTTCATTGGTCTAAGAGATTTCAACACATTCTGAGAAGGATAGTACGAATCTAAGGCTGACAACCACGATTCACCATCATATCCTCCCAATAGAAATATGGATTCCTTGATGTCCAAAAGCAGCTCATCAAATGATTCAACAGCCTTCTCATCTCCAAGTGCGATGGAGGAATTTGATTCAGATTCGGACATGAGACGTCTCTTTAACAGTTGAATTTCCATTTCCGCCCTCCCCTGAAGTGCATGGTAAAACAAATCTATTTACAAGGCGGACAAGACTAAAGCACCATACTCCAGAAACAGATATAGCTCTTCGGTAGTATGGTTTTATTGAGCAGGGATAATTAAAAGTTAGCCATGTATGGAGCTGCAATTATAATCTGGCCTTGGCACAAGAAAACAAGAACAATTTATCTTTTTATTCAAGACTAAAGATAAAGCATTAGCCATAGGTTAGTCATAATCAATACAAGTTTCAGGATTGGCTTCACTTCAAAAAGACTCGGTGTTTAATCTACTACTATAAATTGAGTACTTTGCTCAACAAGAAGCACAATTCTTCGGAATAATCAGCAACATAAAGAGCGCAGATAAAACGAATGTATCTAGCACAAACACGTGCACGTACGTATGCCTCCAGGAAAATGCCAATTGTCAGGTCAGACAATAAATTACAAGCATAAATTGAAGCAGCATCTTTGTATGTCATCACATAGATTTTAGATTTATTCATTCTTTAAAATAAATAATGCCCGCGTTCAGCATGCTGTCAAAATAAATTCCACCATTAACTGGACTAAATGATTTGATGCACCTAAAGGCAAGCTACAACTTTATTTATTCAGGGGGAAAAAGAACAAAGGAAAAGAAATCACGAGCAAGAAAAAATCAAGGATATAGAAATTGTATCACGTACCAGCTTCTGTTCTAGAAGGACCATTTTATGAGTATGTTCTGTTTTAAAAGTCTTTAGCTCTTCGACCTCTTGAAGTAACTAAAGATACAAACGAAAACGTGAGAATGCTTGTCATAAAACCAAATGCACATGAGATGCTCTAAATAGGAAGTGCAAAATATAAAGATAACAGTCTACCCGAGTTATAAGGGATTGAGACTCAATGCTGAACCAGAAGTCTGTTCATAATTATCTTTTATGCCGAATGGTTCCCCTCGGCACCCTTCATCCTTGAAGGAAATATCATTGACCACAGATGGAATTTTTACACCATCTATCACGGGTTCCCTTGGACAATCTTTTTCCTCGTAGGGCATCCCATTTGTTATGGCAGTATCTTCGGCATCAGCCTGATGCTCACTGTTAATACCATCTTTAAA